>OW203761.1:31421526-32021526 GCA_934045905.1 Leuctra nigra | reverse complement strand
GGGGTGCACCTTAAATGTACGCGCAATCAACTATAAGGTGTTTTCCAAGATTAAGTTTCTCAAAACTACACTGCGCGCCTTATACGCGAGTGCGCCTTATACGCGAGTAAATACGGTAGGTAGTTACTTTCTGGGTAACTTTTGGGGTAACTAGTTACTTTTCATCCTCAGTAACTTTGTAAGTAACTATGTAAGTTACAACTTTAGAGTAACTTGTAACTTAATTTTCGTTACTTTGTAACTTACTTTTAGGTGAAATATTAATTTGATTGACAAATGTAATATTAGGTGGAATTTTATAGTCTTCAAACTCCCTTTCTATCTCTTGACACCAAATCCAAATCCAAGTGGTAGGTATTATTTTAAAAAGTTGAAAAGTAACTTTAATAAAGTATCTTAAAATGTAACTTTCATGTTAGGTAACTACTCGGTTACTTTTGAAATGATGTAACTTACCAAGTAGCTTAGTTAGTTCCTTTTTACAAGTAACTTAATTTATGTCATTGCACTTACCAGTTTGCTTTGTAGATACGAGCTCAACACGAGCCAAGTTGCCCGAGTCAAAATTTGACAGGAATGTAAATCCCCCACATTCAAACACATTGGTCATGGTTGAAGGAGTTATGTGCTTAATGTGTTCTTCTGCATAGTGATGCTCTACAATATAATAGTTACACAATCACTTTTAGGGACAGTTTTCAATTAAATCAATTGTTAAGTGTACCTAATCAGTTGATTAGGATTATTTCCCATGCCAACAACAAATGGCATAGGTACCTACAACTTAATTGAACCTTTTGAGGACCATTCAATAATTTATCTACCTAAGTATGAAAGAATAAATCGGTATTGAGTTGAGTCAAGTTTGTGTTTGTCGGGTCGGGACATGTTAAAGGTGATCCTTGCAAATTTTCAGCTCAGTGCAATTCCAACATATACTAGTACAACATAATAAGCAGCTCCTCGTGTGAGCCTGCTAAGAAATTGAGTGCTTTGGCGCACCAATTGATGACACAATCTCTCAAAAAAGAAGGGAAGAAGCTCAATTAGAATCAAGAACGCTTGGTGAGGGGGTTAAGATGCAAACGGAAGCGAACGAGAATCGCACGGTTCGTCCGAGCGTTTTTTTGAAATTTTGTCTTCCCACTTAATAATTTTAAAAAATCAGACAGTAACGACGCATTACAGCCTAAAAGACTAAATAATGCCGCAAACTGCAATACTTTATGGCCTCTGGTGCGACCTCAAAGTGTTAAATACGATTATTTTACTATTTAAATATCGTATTTAACACTTTGAGGTCGTACCAGAGGTCAAAACGTACTCCAGTGTGCGGCATTATTTAGTCTATTAGGCTGTTATGGGTCGTTACTATCTGATTTTTTAAAATTATTAAGTGGGAAGACAAAATTTCAAAAACCGCTCTGACGAACCGTGCGATTTCCGTTCGCTTCCGTTTGCCTCTTAATGGTAGTTTGACATTGCAAACTATAAAGTCTAATTTTGGATCAAGCCGTTGAAGGGGAATAGAGAATCGATTGAAAATGACCTCCCTCTATTCAACGCATGGAAGCCACATCCGAAGAAATGTGCAAGAGAGCGCATGATTTAATTTTGTCAGAGAGACCGAGTCAAAAAAGAGCCCAAGAGACGAGCTAAAGATATGGACATCTCGTCCTGGTTCTAATCTAGTTTGGAAAATAATAAATCATGAAAATTATCTATGTTATCGCTATCGGTTCGTGCGAGATTGTCCGCCGAATGCTGCATCATTTCGGTTCGACCCAGGAGCCAGTGCTGCCTGGAGCGGCGGCTTGAGCCGCAATTCTGGAGATTGGGTGTTTTAACAGCTTTAACACCCACCATGAAGTGCTCACCTGACTCCACGTGGATTACCCAACTTTCTGTTACCTACTTACAAGTTTTATATAAAAAAAATGCGCAATTGTTTTTCACGCTAAGAAATCCGCGTGATGGTCTTGTTTGCAGAACATACGAAATATATTTTTTAAAGGTGTTGCTGTTAGGTACACTCGACAATTCATAAAACGGTATTTGAAGGAAACAGATTGGCTGCTGGTCAGGTTCATTGAAATCAATCCTTGTTATTATCAATGAAATCAGAGCTCACCTACTAGAAGTAGATGACGAGTAAGCATATTATACTTCATCAGATAATGCCATCACATTTTTTTCAGACAATCCATTTCGTTCAAATAGGTACCGTTTTATGAATTGTCGAGTGTACCTACCTAACGTCTTGAAGGAAAAATTGACTAAGAAGTGCATCAATTTTCAAATCACAACTAGGTAGATACTTATTACTATTGAAAAATAAAAAAGTCTATCTGCCATCGTCTTTAAACTGGGGTAGATAAATTATTGAATGCTCATCATTAACTCAATGTTATGTTTGAATTAATTAAAAAATTGTTCATAGAACTAATATTAGAGTAGGTAGGTGTACTAGGTACCTATATATCATATATATTAGTACCTATACTATATATTAGAGAAACTTAAACCTACTAGCGTCAAGACTTTTAAAAACAACAAGAGTTGACTGCCATCTCTCCAAATCTGGGGCACCATTTTTTTAAAGCAGGTTCTATGCTAGCGATATGGTGAGAGCAAATAGAAGTGAACAAGCTCATTGGATGCGTGGATTTCAATGATAAATTGTTCAAGGCCAAACATGTGCGATGTGTTTGCGCGGGAAAGGGATAGAGAGATTCTAAAATTCAAGGAGACATCCAATGTTCGAGGTGGATGTGTCGTGTGTTACTGGGCTTTAGACTTGTCATTTTTAACTTTTTTAAATTTCACAAAATTATTTTTTAACGTAAAGTTCAGTGGGGCGCTTGCATCCTCTTCTGACTTGTCATTGGTAGGAACTTTGAAGTTTTAAAATTTCACATTAAAAATACAAGAAAATACCTAGATCACAAATTAAGTGCTTGTTCAAAGTAGGTACATCGTTTAAATGAGTATGAAATATGAATTCAAAACAAAGAAATATACCAATCAAAAGTAAATAGGAACATAAAAACGTTAAATTTACTTTCAGCACAAAATAATTAAAATCGGTTGTAGTTTCTTCAGTGCTCGAGCTGTTAAGGCCTATCCACGATTGGCATACATAGTAAGCAACACACAAGAACAAATGAACACACCAATCAAATTCTTGTAATTGTAATTTGCTAATGCCATTATAAGAATTTGATTGGTGCTGTGGTGCATTCATTTGTCCTTGTGTCATACGCTGTGCTATGGCCAATCATGGATTAAGGTACGTTTACAGCTCGGCATTCGTTCGATGTTCGGCGCTCGCCGTTGAGACTCCCGATTAGCCAACGCCGAGCGCTGGCGTTCAAGGTCAAAAGATAAACCATGTTCATCTTTCAGCGCTAGCGCTGAGCGTCGAGCGTCAAGCTCTAAACGTAACTTTACTCTCAAACTCAAAACTCTCAACTCTCAAACCCACTGCCAACTCTTAGCTCAAACTGTGTACAGGACCTACACTGTGGACAGTCACCTTTCCATTTTATTTAAATATTTTACAAATGGGTAGGTACTACCTAGGTACTAGTCAATTCAAGCTGTCCAATTATTGTGCCCCCGAATGAGAAAACACTAGGTGAACCCCAGAATAGAATTTGCAGTATTGTGCAGTTTGTCATGAAGTGTGTTGTTGACACAGACAGACAGTGTAGGTACCTACCTACCTACTACCTAGGTAGGTAGTAGGTAGGTAGTAAGTGGTGGAAACGAAACAACAAACAGAAAGTGTCATAACTCCAAAGTGTGGCAAGGAAAATTGTGTAAGTTTTCATATTGGGAGTAGCTTGTCTTATTTATAGCAGATTCCACTATAACTATTCAGTTCAGTGGGAGTGATGCAAACCAGGCATTCATGTCACCCACCCCCTGACATTAGGTGACCCCTAGGTCTAATCACTAGCTAGGTACCTACCTAGGTAGTTTACAATGAAGAAAATAGAGATACTAATACATAATTATGTTTAGGTAATAACTTATACTTACTAGTTAGAAGAACTAAACTTTAATTGTAGGTATATGGTATTATTGTACCGAAATTAATGATATTTTACAACTTTTGACAATATGAAAGTTAAACAGCTGCTGTCGCCATGTTGGTTGGATTTTTAAGTCCACTGCCATATAAATGCAAAACACTTCAAAACACGAAATGAAACTAGAACATTTGCTAGAACTTACTACAAGGCGGTGAACTGTTGACGGCGTTCTTCGCTCGCGAAAGCAAGCGAAAGCAAGTGTGGGTGCCGGTTATGCTCTCACATGAGGCAAGTTTTTAAGTTTTTTCGTTGATTATTCTATTACAATGGACAAGTATAAACAAAATCGACCGCCTTCATCATCATTCAAGTCTCCTCTGGTTTCTTCTAAAGAACAAAGATCATTGTTCTCTCCAAGTCGTCCTCCAAGTTCATTGAAGAAGTCTTCCTCTAGATTCAGTGCTATCACTGGAGGTTCAAATCAATCAGTTCAAGCTATATGCAAAGCACCATACCATGATACCGAAAAGTTTGGGGCAGCACTTCCTGTTCAAGTTACGGAAGCTCTGACTTTTGCAGACCGCAGCTCTGCAGTCAGCGTTTACATAACAGGGGATGGGTGGGCTTGGTTTGTTTGTGGTAGACGGTTATTGATTTGGCAGTGTAAACTTGTTCTTGATCCCAGAAAACAAGGCATGCGTCCGATCACTCCAATCAATAGCCAGTGTCGAGAACTCACTCTTCCGCCAAGCGATCTTGCCCACAAGAGTGATCTTGTGTCTGTGTATACGCCTGAAGGGAAGCATGTTCCATCTTGCATCGCTGTTTCACCTGAAGGCATAGTTCGTTACTGGCCAAGCATTGCACACGAAGGCTCCAGTGTTGAGATAAACATTGATCTTCAGGGCCAGGAATGTGATTCGTTGACAAACATCGGAAACATTGGCTGCATTCTGGCAACAACTACGTCCACCATCGTTCTTGTTCAAACGGAAGTCAGTGGAGGAAGGCACACAATTAATCACCGGACAATCAAAACACCTCAAGGATGGCTGGGTGGAATTGGAAAGAGAATGTCTTCGCTAATCTTTGGGGTGGTTCCTTCCTCCCAAGTGACAGAATCGAAACTGGTCAAAGTTGTTGCTGTGGATGGTTATTCGTACCAATCTGAAGAGTGGCGAATGTATGTCTTAGGAGAGCGCTCCCTTCAGAAGTGGCTTCTACCTCCTGGAGCAGCAGAACGGCTTCTTTATGAAGTTGACATCATTCCCATTGTTAAAGAAGCTTTCTACGAGTCAGTTTGGGAATCCCCAGCAGGCAATCCCAGTGAGTTAGATGTTTGGCTGCTTGATATGCAGCCTGTTGAGGATGGAGTAATGATTCTTGCTGCAGCGACATACACTCATGCATCCCCACAACTGCATTATGCTATCGGTAAAATATGTACAGAGAACTCGCAAGTTCCAACAAGATTTACGCCTTTCATTCCATTAAAATACACTGCATTTTACCGCCAACAAGATGAACGCCAAATCCTTGGCTTCAAATTTTTACTACATCAGCAAGAAGTATACTTGTTCAATCAAAAAGTTGTAATTGTTTTGTCCCTGATGCAAGGAGGAGAGGAACAGGGTTTGATTGACTTTGCAACTCCTGGTGACCTCTTGCTTGGAGGAGCATTGTGCGGGCATGTACCAGCATTCTTTTCCAAAAGCAACGGACTAGTTTCAATCTCGCCGTCAGATTCACATCCTAATGACTACATGAGCAGTAGCGTAGCCAGCTTCAATGATGCTGCGAGTCACTCTGATTCAATGTTCTCCGAAGCTGACGGAGGTATTACAGTCGCCATCACAGATACCGAGTTACAGCAGATGACACAAAAAGATAACAGCTCCAAACTGAAGGCCGCATTCATCTTTTACATCAAGAAGCAGATAGCCCAGAGCCAAGAGATTGTTAAAGAATTATTTCCTCCCGAGGCAGTGCCAGTCATGGATGTTAACACACATATGGACACCATTGTTGCTCAAGTTGCCAAGGATCTTGCAGACGATGCCCCTGTAGGAGATCCACGTTGGGCTGATGTCAAGATGCCGTCTGCAAGTGTGGGCAGCTCAACATCTATGCAGGTCTTGCAGCAGCTTAATGACAAACAGCAAGCACTTAATTTGTACTTCTCGTTTCTTAAAGATCTGAAGCTCTGGGAGCGTCTCACAGCTCTCACTATCCGGAATTCTGTCATGGCAGTGCCATTCATTCTTCGAGAGCACTGCGAGAAAATTGTGGCTATGATAGCTCTTCGCACACTTCAGTCTAATCATAACACCATTATTGATCTGGGAATTAAAGCTGCACTGGAAAAACAGAAGGTGAAAGTTCCGCCTAATCTTACGTATCAGGATCTTTTCTTCCGTGAGGTCACACAAGTACACCAGGTATTGAAATCCCTCGTTCAGTGGTCAAACAACATTGCTCACAGTGATCGCAGCCCACATGAAGTAGCTGCACTTCTTGGTCAAGTCAACACTATCATCCTAACAACTCTGCATGAAGTTCTGCAATTTCGTCAGCAAACCACTGAAAACTTCTCACGTACGCTGGAGCTCAGTCCGGGAATTGGAGAATATCTTCCATGGACAGCTGCCCCAGGAGATGACGGTCTGAGAGATTTTCTGATGATGCAGCAGAGTTTAACTTTCAAACATGGAACATTGGCGACAGGGGACTTTGTGCTGAAGAATCAACTATACGAACAACTGGTCAACTTGTTGGATATTATTCTTGATGGAAGAAAATGTCATTTGGAGAGTATACGAGGTACAGACAAGTTTGAAATTCTCTATCAGAAATATGAGACCGAACGACATGCCATGCTAGAACCATTCGTGGAAGTTCAGGAATATGAACGAGCTGCCATTCTTGCGGAGAAGTACTGTGACTTTCGAATTCTGGTTCAAATCTGTGAAGTAACGAATGATAAAGAGAGATTGGATAAGTACATGGAGAGATTATCGGAGCAGGACTTCTCCAAGTTCGTATTCAACTGGTACATCAGCGAACAGAAGCATGGGCGTTTATTGGAACAGTTTGGACTTCAGAAGAAACAGTTGACTCAGCAACAAGCTCTCTCACAATTTCTCGGGAACCACCCCGCATTGTCATGGCTTCAAGATGTTTTCACTGGCGAGTTCAAGCAAGCAAGTCACACATTGCTTGACCTTGCTAAAGATGAGACGGAGTTACTGGGGAGAAAACGTTCAATGCTATCATTGGCTAAGCTTGCCCTTTTGGCCAGTGATGATGACGAGACATCAGAAGAAACTGTCAACAAATTGAACTGTGAAATGGACTTGGTCCGTTACCAAGAAGACCTTCCAGAAACTGTTTTGGCGGCATATGCCTATGACACTGAACAGCTTCGAGTCCTCACACCGGCAGAGCTCATCAAACTGTTCATTTGTGAGGAAAACACATCAGCTAATGAATTTGACTTCAAGAAAGCTCTTGAGCTGTTGAAATACATTGAAGATGAGTTTGAAGCTGGTGAATTAATGCACAGTATTTGGTGCCATGCTATAAAGCGAGATGTCTGGGTTGATATTAATGTTGATTCACCAATCAATGCCATTGAAAAGTTAGTGGTTTTCAAGTTAGTTAATGTGATCAATATTATGGGGGGCAATGGTGTTGACTGGCTTCCACCAATTGACCGGCTTTTGGAAGCACCTGAACTTGCAGAACTTGCGGCTAGCAAAAGTTTCCAATATTTGTTGAGAATTGGATATGAGCATGTTCACAATGAGATAATTGACTAAACTTTTGTTGTAAAAATAACTTCATTTTGCATTTCCTGTTTTCAATTACTAAAATTGCATTTTAAACAGTAATAAATTTGTGTGTATTTTTTGAATAAATGTCTTGATTACTTACAGCCACATGCCCTTTCCTTAACAATCCTTATTTTGATAATATATTTTGCTTCAACCATTATTTAATTTTTGTGATAATCGATAGGAATAAACTCAGGTTATTGTAAATAACATCTTTCATGGATAATTCCTTTTTTCAATATGTCTGAATTCAGTTCTACAGAAAGAAAATAATTATGAACGTTAAAATTATTCACAGGTAATCATGTTATTTTATAACATTGGCCAAAATAATTAGATAATTTCAATTAGTCCCTCTTCTGGGACATTCGGGACTGGCACTGAAGTACTTTTCAATATCATCTATTTTTTGAACCAAATACTTATGTATATTCGTTTCGGACTTTTTTAACAAGTGCAATCAATATATAACTTAAAAATTGAATTCCTGAAATATGCTTTTCAATACCATATATTTTTGGAACCAAATATATGTGTTGGACTTTTTATTAACAATGCTATAATATAGCTTAAAAATTACATTCCTGGATGCCTGGTCATACCAATAATGCAGAAAGCTGTTTTATTTCAAACCTGTCATATGACAAGACCATTTCCGATTCAGAATACATAAAGAGAGTGGAAGGCTTGGGATGAATTTCCCCGCCGAGAGAACTGGTCCCCTCCCACCTAAATAATATGTCAATCTCTTTTATAATTTTTATTCTAGCCTTGCTACTATTGAAAACTAAAAAATTTCAACTTTGATACCAGAGTGTTGGTTTATCATCTTTATGGGCGTCCATAAATTACGTACACGATTGGGTGGGGGGGGGGTCAGAATTTTGACAAGGGGGAGGGGGGTATCAGGATTTTTGACAATGGGAGGGGCGGTAAGAAATGTGTGACGTAAAACTTCCATTAAACTAAAATTTCATGAATGTTTTATTATTTTAAAAAATACTGACTTTCAAGTTCACAAATTAGCACACACACATTGCATTTTAATTTCTTATGTTGAAGTTCTTATAATATATTATATATTCTTATATTTCTTATGTGGTATTTGGTAACTACTTTTTTACATTAAAACACATTGTCTTGCAGTAAAACCGCAAATATACAGTAAAACCAAATAAATTACCTATATCAAAATTTACACAAATCTTGTTTTGGAAATGGGGGGGGGGGGGTCTGGCAATGTGTGACATAATTATTAAGGGGGGTCATCGATTTTGTGACAATCTGTGACATGGGGGGAGGGGGATTGACGAAGGCCTAAAAAACTGTGACATAATTAATGGACGTCCCCTTTCCAAAAAAATCTCGCAAATCGCGTTGGTACATAAATTACATATTTTATATAATAATTACATATTTTATTTTCTTCCACTATATGATAATAAAAAATGGATGATTTATGATTTTTTTTAGAAATTTGCATAAAAACCAGCTACTACTTTTTGAAAAAAAAATGATTCTATAAGTACATTCGACACGGAATTTTCAGCAACGAAAAATCTAGTTTTTGTTTGGAATTCTTATTTTCAACGCTAATTTTGGCAAAATTTCTGGCACTACCTCCATTCCACCCCATTGCAATAGAGGAGCAAAGAAAAATCACGTTTCTGAGGTGTATACAGCATATTTTTATTGGCGATTGTATTTTGGCATTTGCCCTCAGGCGCTGAATGGTCCTGTCCGAATGGAGATGTGACATAGGGTACAGAACACGGATATCTTTTATGATCATAATAAAATTTAAAAAATAAATATCGGATGAACCATTGCTATCCATGTTGACATTATACCACATAAATTATGGTTAACCATTTATTAAATATTTAATGAAAATATGTAATTAAAAAATATATATACTTGTAATTACATGTTACCTGTAAAATAAAAGACATTTATAATATTTTTTTTCAAGGGTATCTATACAGACTAAAAGTACCTTGGATTTATTCTCAATCATCTTCAATAATACCGAATTAGTTATTAATTACATCTACTCAGTGGTGTGTAAACTGCAGGATCATGAAAATAACCAAATTGTAAAGGGTGATTTTTTTTAAGGATATAGTAATTGTTCATTCGATTGTCACAAGTTGTAAGAATAAACTAAAAAAAGTAGTGATATCCCATTAAAAAATACTTCGTGTAAAAATAACAGCCAAGTCTCTTCAACTAAAAAAAAAATATGAAATCTAAAAATTCTGCACTGAAAAGTAGTGATATCAAAAAATGAGCCAAGTCAAAACTTTATTTGAAAATCAAAAAATACTTGGCGCATCGTTTTTTTAGGGCATTATAGGTGTACTATGTATATGGATATTTTATGTATATTTTATAATTGGCCTATACTTCCAAGCTTTTTATATACACGATGCGCCAAGTATTTTTTGATTTTCAAATAAAGTTTTGACTTGGCTCATTTTTTGATATCACTACTTTTCAGTGCAGAATTTTTAGATTTCATATTTTTTTTTAGTTGAAAAGACTTGGCTGTTATTTTTACACGAAGTGTTTTTTAATGGGATTACATCTACTCAGTGGTGTGTAAACTGCAGGATTCTACAATAATTCTATTACATGGCTTAGGATGGAATTCTTGACAAAATTTGGACTCTTTTGTGTAGGTATAGGTACTACCTACGAAACATTTTACCTTAATATTTAATTAAAGTTTGATTGATGACAATAAGTAAACCTGTCTTAATCTGTCTTCTGTACGATCCACTCAGGGCCCGTATTACCAAAGTTAATCTGAGCCGGATTAACTAAATATTGGATTAAATTGGCGGCACAGCCAATCAGATACCTCCAAATGATAGAAACAGTTGAATTTAATCCAAAAGTTAGTTAATCCAGCAAATTTAACTTTGGTAATACCGGGCCTCAAGCAACATATTTCAAGTATCTGGTTTTAATTGAAATTGAGACTATAGCCATTCATCAACACTCTGGTACAAGAAAATTATATCCAGTCGAGTGATGGGTTCACATTCGTTTTACTATTCAATAATGTCAATAAGTGCATAAGTTGTTTACTGATTGGGCTGAAAATTTGAAATTTGTTATTTATTATAATTTTAACAAATGAACGGATTTTAAAAAGATTTGGGCCTTCAAGCCGCAGAGTTCATACTTACATGTGTGCAAAATTTCAGATTGATATTCGCTCAATCTCGCTTCGCTCGAAAATGATTATAGTACTATTTTTATTAGAAGTCCAAATTTATTAGAGATTTAATATGTTTTAATGTTGAACTATGATTTTAATACATCGTAGCCTTATTGTTGAAAATTAAGAGTGAAATCGCCTTGGTTTTATTTTTAAAAAATGTTACAGTTTTTATAAATTGACACTTGATAGGAATTGAAATGTAATTTTATGCAATTTCTCATTAGAATTTGTTTTTAGATTTTGTCTGAGCAGCATCCGCGAATTTTCTTAAAACGGCGAATTTGACTGCTTCGTAAAAAGCTGAAAATCTTGATTGAAAGTATAAATTGACATTTCTTTCCCACCCACCCTCTCTACCTAAGTACGACCTGAAAACAAAGTTCTGAGATCAACAAGTGTTATGAGTTGGTGTTACATTTATTGTAGCATTTAGCTTTCTAGATCAGGCTAACAAAAAAAAAATCGAATTTGAAAACTTTTTCGTTCTAGAAATTAAAAAAACAGAATAATCGAAATCGTTGTAAGAAGGTAAACCAAATATATTTTGATTGCAAATGGTATCTATATGTATGTATAATATGCATATAACATGTTTTATTTCCTCTAGATAACAAAAATTATATTGAAACAATGTACATCTTTTACGATGGCAACAGCTGGCAATGGCAATCATTACATATACATGTACCTAAACATTAAATGAACTCTGCATAGTTTATTTACTGGTTCAATATCTGTGAGTGGCATAGAAATGTATCCTTTCTTACAAATATCTTACTAGGAAAACGCTGTGTAACGCATTGATAAGCGATAGTGGTATTGCATGCGAATTCATATGCGTTTGAAAGTTTCTGCTCTACAGTACAGACCTTGGAGAGCTCCGTATAGAAGTCAAAACAGATTAGTCTGAAAATTGTCAAAAATACATAGAATTAGAATGTTGGTCCCACAATGAATATTTGAAGTTTTAAGTTGATCGGTCAAACGGTTCCATCTTTAATTTGCATATATATCACAAAAATCACAGAAACTCAGAATTCACACAAAAACTCACAATAACACAATCACGAATCATCACAAATCTATATACACGAGCCGAGACCACTCGTAATGACATTAGTGTGTGTACAGAATTTCAGATCGATCAGTTGAAGGTTTAGCCTGGGCATTGCCTACAAACAAACACACACAAAAAGCAACGTAGTACCTACAAAGAAAGTGGCATAAGAGTTCCGAGGTGAAGCTTTGAAAAATTGATAAAATGTAATGAGGAAATGGGACAATTATATTATATTTTATGAAATATAGCTGAATTGGTCCATTTTGAACATAACTTGATCAATTCATGCTATTCACCCTGAATATCCACGGGGTTGGAAGGAGGGGGTGGGGGTATTTGACCCCCTAATACCACACAAGGCAGAAAATTTCGGAAATGCAGGAAAAAAAATTAGTATGTAGGTAGTTTGGATCCCCCCATCCCCAGTAATGGGGAATAATTGGTATCATCTCTTATATTTTTGACTGCATTCGGAATAATCGTATAGGTTCTTTCTATATCAGTAGAAAATAATGCTCAAATCGGAAAAAAGTTAAAAGTCGTTTGAGGCTTCATGTTTCGTAGAACAATGCACTTGGAATAGAGTCAAAATTTACAAACTTTCCTGGATCGATATGCAAAATGCTGTTCCCTTCCCAAGAAACTTTCCTGGATCGATATGCAAAATGCTGTTCCCTTCCCAAGAAACTATCCTGGATCGATATGCAAATGCTGTTCCCTTCCCAAGAAACTTTCCTGGATCGATATGCAAAATGCTGTTCCTTTCCCAAGATCTTCCATGGAACAGCTCTGGAAGTTCTTCTCCGATTTATTTGAAAATTGTCAAAACTTCTAAAATATTCATCCCAAATAATGAAATAACGGTGCGCAAAATTTCAAGTTGATCCGCCACAGGCGTTAATTTTTAATTTTCAACCATATAAAATGGTTCACGATATTTCGCACGAACGGAACAGGTATGGCTGAGTGGTTACGCTCTGAGCTTGTATTCCGGAGGCCCGGGTTCGATTTCCCTCAGTCGAGAGGCATATGCTGGAAAGGTACCCTACTAATAGGCCACGGCCGCCTCCTTCCCACCTACCATCCTTACCTATTCTTCGCATCATCATCTCCCAACCATCATCATAATCATTCATCCGTCGCCATTAGCCTCGCTGCAGTACAGTGCGACGTTAAACCCAAATTAAAAAAAAATATGCATAACGCGTGCGGGGGCTTTTTTTAGAGTAGCTTCGTGAATCATTTATGAGTTTTTGTTTTATCCTAGATTAGTGTACACTGTACAATATAGCATAATGATGTGACCTGGGATTCACAAAAATTATTATCTTCTAATAGGTATTATCTTTCTACCAAAAACACAATGTTAAAAGAAAGAATTACGTATTATTAGGATAAATGTATATCCTATAATACCTCTTTGTAATTCTAGACCATGGGTCGGTATTATGCCTAGAAAAAACAAATATGAACATATGAATATGGCCATGAGTCCTGTAAAAATTGTGTCGTCTTATTGATTTGAATTCTGCGCCGTGAGACACGGCAGGCAACGTAACATCTAGATGTGTGTGGGTGACACTTCACTTCACATCACGCATTGAATTTGAAGTGTGGCGTTTAGTCAAGTCTTAGCTTCGGCCTTGCTCAGTCGGTGTGCCAGTGTTCAGCCACAGTGTTCGAATTTATTTATAGGTACCCAAAGTGGAAAAACTAAACTTATTTGAATTTCAATAGCAATATTTTCAAATCCGAACCGAACAGTTGTATTAAAACACGTATATGTGATGCGATCTGTGAAAAGGGACATGTGGGTGAAAGAGTTAGTTTGCTGCAAAATGCAATTATGTGTTAAAATGGCTATTTTATCGCTTTTCGGATTATGGCTTTATCTGCTACCTAGTGGTGTTTTCTTCGATCTCTGTGATACAAATACTTTTAAAAAATCTTAAAAAAACAAAAAAAAAATATTTAGAAAACAATAAAAAATAAAAGCCCGTTGTTTCACTTTAAATTAATTTTTCCTGCTTTTAAATTTTCGAATTATAAAAATGTAAAAATATATTACTTTCATATTTATTATCAGAATTTAATACAAAAAATTATGATTTATTCTCGGATTTATTCCTATTTTTCCTCTTTCCAAAGAGCTAAAAAGCTGGAAATCACTATCCTTCACCCACAGGTCCCTATTCACAGATCGCATCACATATTATATACTACCTAGTCAATAATTTTTAAATATTTTGTTTTCATAATGGATATAATGAAAGAGATGCATTACATCCCCGTTTGTCTTCTTCGCGCCATTCTCTGAGCATTCGACGATGTGATTGGTTGTGAATGTATTTATACCTGTTACCTGGGTTACCAACAGCTTTGGCTTTACCTACCTGTTCGTGTTGAATTCCCCGTTCAGTTGGTATGGTATGGCCGAAGACAGGTGTTAACTCATTGTTCATTTCTTTTCCTAGGAAGCCTGATTTATAACTACTCGTGGTACACTAAACTTAATTTCACAAGATGAGTTTAACATCAGTGCCAGAAATGATTTTATTAAGTTGCATAATTATGGGAATATTCATGAGATCAGGTGAGTGGTCGAATCTCCAGTAACTTCTTTGGTTTTCTATAACAATGACGCGACATACCGCTGACCGCGCCTACTTCATAGTCGCTCACGTACTGAGTCTAAAATAGATTTCAATTAATGTTATGTTTCTTAATAGTAAATTAGGGCATATTACTATTAACGACGATTATGAAAATGTTCATTAACATAGTAAGGTATTGAAAGTGTACCTAGGTATTATCGGAGAATAGTATTATGTGGGTATTTCTAAAGGGTCGGATTTATAATCTAAAAATAGGTAAAATGTTAGTTTGGATTTTGTAATTTGTACAACTTATTTCCAGCGATCGACTTTTATTAGTATTTTTTTGACATTGATAAGATGTAGTCTTCTTCCTTCACAGCTCTGTTTTGAGATGATTGGACTTTTTCGACTGAAGAAATATTGTGCATTGAGTGTGACTAATTGTGTTGACTCTGAGAGCAAATAACAATTTAAGCCGCTTTTCGGATGCATATTTGAACAAACAGTAGGTTCATGTTATTAAAGATGACTCACTTGGATGTCAAAAGTCAACGAATCCTCAAGTGATAATGGCTCTCAACCCGAATGAAGTTATGACTTGTAAATAATCTTCGTGTCTCATCATGTGTTAAAGTTCACATTTGAACATTTTTAAACAATATAAGAATACGTATTGGTATTGCGAACTGTAGCTACTAGCTTATAGAGTTTTTAAGCACCTTTGCAATTTGATTTCAAAATTATTTTCCAGGACACACAAACATTCCATTTCTTGAAAAAGCATGTAAACACATTTCGTTCATAATTTTTATGTATTTGACAATTCATAATTCGTAATATTAACGTAATTGGAGCCTTATGTTTGCCTTCTTTCGTGGTATCAACATGTAGGTAGTTGACGTATTTGACCATTGACAATCAAAACTTGACGTTGATTTGAAATCAGCTGTGCTGTGATGAATAATGGCCACTACGGACAGATGCACCCACGAGTCTCTTGAATCTTGATGCCTGGATCCCATTCTTTTATGTTTCAAGTGCTTTAAGAGGTGATGTCTATATTTCATGGTACATAATAAAGGAAACTTCATTCACCCTTTTGATCCAAGTCAAGAGGAAAATCGAAATCTGAATATTACGTAGTATAATTTGATGAATGCATTGGATGAATTGATGAATCGGTGAGTTGGGAACAGGGATGATTTCAGACATTTTCACAAGAGGAGAGGGAGTAAACCAAATTATAGGGTGGTATACCTACAATAAATATTGAAAACGGTAATAATGGGTTCTAGGATTCGCTGAAAATAAAAAAAGAACAGGAAAAACATTTCCACACTCACAAAATATATAGGTAATTGAGCGAGCGAAGCAAGCGTCTCCTTTTGGCTCATTTTGCACGGGCCTCTGTTTTTTGTGTGTGTTTTTCTGTTACTGACGATATACTACAGGTGAGAGTTTTTCTTCGATCGAGCTGAAATTTTGCACACGTGTTCGGACATTCTCTGGGCGTTGCAGACCCGAATGGTTTTGAAATCCATTAATTGGTTAAAATTTAAATAAACATCTCCTGGTAGGTTGAAAAATGAAAATGGTCTTCGATAAATCTGATCAAACTCATATTTTGGCTATACAGGTCAGAGTTTTTCTTCGATCGAGCTGAAATTTTGCACACATGTAGAGACATGTGTGTAGACACCTTTTCTTGTTTGTATCTATCTTAATTTTTTTGAAATCCATTAATTGGTTAAAATTTAAATAAACATCTCCTGATAGGTTGTAAAATGAAAATGGTCTTCGATAAATGTGATCAAACTCATATTTTGCATGGTCATTAAGACCAACAATGTCTCTTATTTTACAAATTTTCAGCCCTATCAGTTAAGAACGTATGCACTTATCGACATTTTTAATAGCTGTCAGAGAGAGATGAAGCATGATGAAGTACCTATCGAAATAACTGTTTTTCCACTGCCACATGGATCTGATTTGCTTTAGGAACCACAGTGTTTAGATGCTATTTTCACGTTTCAATGAAAAGCAGATACATTATAACGACTGAGTGGATCATTTTTCAATTCAATATGGATGTATTTGTTTTCTGTGCGTTCTGTACGCATTCCGGTTCGAGCATTTGAACGTACCCGTGCTCGCTCATCAACGCCTTCCACTGAGCGTTTTCCTAGTAAAATCAATGCTGGGTATGCCTCTTGAATTTCTGGATTGGATTCACGGGGTTTTGTGCATTTCTAACGTTAAATTTTCTCAGTGTAATTCTTTTGTTTAAAAACAAAGCATGATCAATTAAAAAACGCCGACATTTTGAATTTTTTATAACACTGTTTTCACTGAATATCTATACATCATTTCTGTTCGACCGATTTGAATGAAACTTTCGCATTTCTTCATGGAATACCATTTTAACGGGGTGTTTTTTATGCGGATATGTTAACCCAAATTCTAGGAGCTCATTGTTTTGACGTAGTAGGTAGTACATCATTTTTTTATAAAATTATGAAATTATAGAATTATCAAGCGAGCGTCTCTACTTTACGGCTATGGCTCGAATCTCTGTTTTTTTTTATTTACGTGCATTTGGCGTCTCCTGCCAAACGAAATAACGGATCAGGCCAATTTTTTTCACAAAACTTATATTACTATTATCATGCTCTGCTATTATGTTGTGGACAAAATGATTTTCAGCAAGTTCGGTCTATTGTTTTGATCGGAAACTTGAAAGAATGAAAGAAACACTGAGTGTCAATATTGCTGCAATCGTTTGACCGGTCATCACCAAATTTTGCATGGTCACTTGGACCAGCATTAGAAGTATTTTTTACTCTCTCAGACAAACCTGTAATGCACTTCAAGAATTATATATTTCAAAACAATCATAATCAGTAAAATGTCAATGTCAAAATGAACCTATCAAATATTTTGTTTCACGGCTTCTTTGACAAATTCATTAGATCAATACTTTTCAATACTTTGCTAGCTTATCTCTTTTTCCCCTGGGGCTTAACGTCGCACTGTTCTGCAGCGAGGCTAATGGCGACGGATGGATGATTGGGAGATAATGGTGAAGAGTTGGTAAGGATGGAAGGTGGGAAGGCGGCGGTCGTGGCCTATTAGTAGGGTACCTTCCCAGCATTTGCCTGTCGACTGAGGGAAAACGCGTTACACCGAGTGTTGTCCTAGTACTATAAACATAGGAATTAATTACTTGATGTACCTACACAAGAAAAAAGCTAAAGAAGTTCCATTCCTCTGCCCAACACATCTATACTAGGAAAACGCTCTGAGTAACGCGTTGATGAGCGAGCACTGATACGCGCAATACCTCGAACCGAAATTCTGTTTATCGAAAATGTCCTTAAAAGCCAATAATTCTTGAACTTCGTCACAGACTTATATGAAAATCTCCAACAATTCCTAAAATATTGGTCCCAATAACCACGCAAAGTTTTAAGTTGATCGATTGAACCTTTATGATTGAACGATTCCTTGTTAATTTACAAAAATCACAGGATCTCGTTCAAAAAATATTTAAACGGTCATATCAGTTTCATATTAATATAGTACGTTTGAAAGTTTCTGCTCTAACAACCTTGAAGTGAAGATCCGAAGATGCCGTGAAATGTGAAATTCGAGATATATGACAGCCATCACGCAAAATATCCGTAAACTGTCAATAACTGTTGAATTTAAACACAGTTCAGTCTGAAAATTGTCAAAAATACAGATAATGTTGGACCCGATGACCATGCAAATTTTTAAGTTGATCAGTCAAACGGTTCTGGTTTAAATTTCAAAAAGCACATGAAATATTTTTTTAAATTTTAACCAATGGGACAATTTGGCTGAAAATTTGTAAAATAAGAGACAATGTTGGTCTTAATGACCATGCAAAATATAAGGTTGATCACATTTGTTGAATACCATTTTCATTTTTCAGCCTATCAGGAGATGTTTATTTAAATTTTACCCAATCAATGAATTTCAAAAAAAATTAGGGTCAGCAAACAGAGAAGGTTGTCTCTACATGTGTGCAAAATTTCAGGTCGATCGGTGAAACTGTGCGATTTCTATTGCTCCATTTAGCAGACAAAAAAAAAAAAAAAAAAAACAGAGGTCCGTGTCATAAGAGTCAAAAGGAGACGCTCGCTTCGCTCGCTCAATGAAACTTCTCCAATTTTGTAAGCAGTGAATGAAAATGAGAATCGGTTGCGGTTTATAGTGTTACGTATTTAAACAATTTGTTTTAATTATCATATGGCATCTCGGTAAATTAATTTTGAGATAATTTTGTGACATACTTCTCAAAACTTCACATACCTCCGTTTACACCATATGTACACAATATAAAAATATGATGAGATGGACCATTGTATATGGATGGACTAATGTTATACAATCATCAAATATATTACTAGGAAAACGCTCTGAGTAACGCGTTGATGAGCGAGCACGGATACGCGTAACACCTCGAACCGAAATCTTGATGAAATCTTCAAAAATTCCAAAAATATTGGTCCCAATAACCATACAAAGTTTTAAGTCGATCGATTGAACCTTTATGATTGAATGGTTCCTTATTAATTTTCAAAAATCACAGGATATTGTTCCAAAAATATACCACTCATGATATAAATGTGTATATACACAATATCAGATCAATCTGTTGATTATTAGTGTCATGCGTTTGAAAGTTTCTGTTCTAACTACCTTGGAACATTGGAACTGAGGCGTCAATGTTGCCGTGATCCATAGCAACAAGCAAAATGTCTGTAAAATGTCAATAACTTTTGGATTTAAACACATATGTGTCTGAAAATTGTCAAAAACACAGATAATGTTGGTCCCAATGACCATGCAAAGTTTTAATTGTTGATCGGTCAAACGGTTCTAGTTTAAATTTCAAAAATCACAGTAAAGATGGTTTTAAATTTTACCAATAGGAGGATTTGGCCGAAACTTTGTATGATTGGGTAAAATGTTAGTGGTATGACTTGTCAAAATTTCAAATTGATCAAACTAAACAATCGAAAGATAATTTTTTTTAAATTTGAACCAATCAGGGGATTTCAAAAAAATTAGGGTCTGCAACGACCGGAAATGGTCAGTATATGTGTGCAAAATTATAGCTTGATCAAAGAAAAACTGTGACTTGTATATCGTCAGTAACAAAAAAAAGGAGAGGTCCGTGCCAGAAGGAGACGCTCGCTTCGCTCGCTCAATGATGACGAATTGTAGTGGATTATTTTTTCTATTTCATAGATCTACACAATTAATCACTAAAATAACAATCGTTTAAATATGTACTATTTTCTTTTCAGCGTCAGGCATATCGTGCTATCAGTGTCTCAGCACGGATCACACCAGTCCATTTCAGTGCAACGAATATTTGGATGATGTAGATATTGTCCCACAATCCTGCGACGCTGTTTATGGAGCACAATACTGTATAAAACGCACTGGTCGATTTGAAGGTGACATCAGATTAAAATCATCATCCACTTCGTTGAACCTTCATACTTTCCTTAGCCGGTGGCAGCCTGTCAGACTCGAAACTTATTAATCAATAGAAGAACAAATAGTTTTAAAATATTTTTTATTCTTCTTTTGATTTACAAAATGGATTTCGTCTTATTCGCATGATGTGGGTACCTACTATTTAAACCTCCATGGTATAACATTAGGATGGAGATGTTATAAATAAATAAATCTGACGCTAAATAGAATATTCTATTTAGGGTCAGATTTATTTATGAAATCCGCCAAGCGGATAAAACTCTTTCTTCCAGGCTCCAGCTCTGTCTGCCTCTGGATTGGGTCTTCCTGTTTGTGTAGTAGTACCTATCTAGTGTTTCTTCCTGACTTTTCGACAATCTCCACGAATATATAAATAACTGAATGTAACTGAATGTTTATATAAATAAATGTTTCGTATGATCTTTTTCGGCTGCTCTTGGGAAATGGTTGATAAGTATGGAGTTTCAACTGCTATCAATGCTCAGTTGCTATGGACATTAATTGTTCAGACGAACTTATTCACGAAATTGGAGGGCCAATTATGCCTTCCAGTTGTGATCATTTGTTTGAAGCAAGATATTGCATAAAAACTACGGGGATCTATGAAGGTAGAATATATTGTAGATTGCTAGGAAGTAGTATGTATAACATGTGTGGTGCATGTTTTAAGTTGAGCATGATTTTTGTATCAACACAATATGTAGCACCTCTACCCTTCCTCTACCACACTAAGCTATATTACTGGTACGATTACGAATATACTGAACAAAACGACAAAATGTAGAGGTACTTTCTCGAAACCGCACGACACAAATTTAAAAGATTCGCCGCTATCGTCTCGCGCCGTCATCAAGTTCATTAAAAATCTAGGAAAAACACCTCAAACCATTTTGGAAGAGATTTTAGTGTTTACAGAGAAAAATCTTTTCCATACGGTTTGAGGTGATTTTCATTGATTTTAAAAGAACTTGAATTTGATGGCGGTGCAACACTCGATATTGTGTAGTACCTAATTGAAATGTTTTTCGAGGTTGACTTGCTTATTCGGCGATATCTTTTACAATAATGTCACAATTACATGTCAATGTAACACATTGTCAATGTGACAGTGTTTAAAAACATTATCACGCACGCAATTGAACTATGTGCAGAAACAAGAAACTCACACCCCTCCGATAACCATGCGTTCGTGACCCCCTATTATTAGTATTATTAAATTGCACATATGATACTACCCAATAGTTCGTTGACTTGCTAAAACCTCTCGTTTTCCGATTGTTGTGGTCCGACAGTTTGAGCAGGCTCGTGGGAATGATACCTACATTCATCATCAGGGGGTTTGGGACATCTGGAGGAAGGATCTGAGGGCAATGCCAATATACACAATTTAAAAGTGATCCTGGGGCTCTAAAATACACAGAAGCAAACAATCCTCCAATGTTGCCCTGCAGGTCGTTTTTTCGATTATATATTTTTTTTTAATTATCCAGGGCGTTTTTTTTAGAATTTATACAATTTATTAGTGATTTTTGGACGCAGAACTTTAGTCTGTATGGTGAATAGGGGGTCAGACTGCTCGAGTGGGGTGGTATAAATATAATTCCCCTCACCCCCTTCCTACGCGCCTGATTTTGAGCAAAAACATTTTTGTGCGTTCGGCGATTTCCCGAATTTTCGCCATGTTTCAATTTCATTACGGCATAAAAGCGAATCGACGAAAGAACAGGGTGTTACCTAGAAGTTATTATGAACACTCAGTTAAAAATCAAAATGAAATAAAATTAAAAAAAAAATCTTGACGCATTGAATTTGCACCGGCCGCGCACATCTGTTATTCAAGTTCTTTAACTTCTTGTGAAGCCCTCTTTTTAACTGTTTTTAAATTATTTCTATATTTATTTTGTTTAAATTTTCTATAACTGTTAATAATGTTTAAAATTTGGATGCTTTGGACGAATGCCTTAAACGAGTATTAGGTCTGCCAGTTTTTCATTTTTCCTCTTTTTCAACTTTTCTTAGGGCCGGTATTACCAAAGTTAATCTGAGCCGGATTAACTAAATATTGGACTAAATTGGCGGCACAGCCAATCAGATACCTCAAAATGATTGAAACAGTTGAATTTAATCCAAAAGTTAGTTAATCCAGCAAATTTAACTTTGGTAATACCGGGGCTTAGCCAATCTTGGCATTTCAATCAAAAAACATATTCTTTCTAGAATATGAAAACATGAAAGTAAAAGTAATAGGTTTTATGCTTAGTTGTTATTCAATTATTTTGTTTTAATTTAAGTTTAAAGTACCATCTACATAGGTATAAAATTTTGTAGGTTTTTATAATTTGCAAAAACATTTTAATCAATTTTTAACTTTATAATAGATTAGGTAATAATAAAGGTAAAAGAAGAAGAATATATTGAAATGTTTAAAATTTTATGTAGGTACTTCATTTGTTTATAATGAATTTCCTGTTTTGTAAATGTATATATTGTAATGAAAAATAGCTTTCAAGCTAAATAAATAAATAAATAAAAATTCATTTAGTACAAAATCATGCGTCCATAGCTAAACATAGTAAATTTGGTTTGTGGTTTCATTACAATTTACAAATAATTCATGACACATTGATTGATTGTTTATTGCATGCTGCAGCCAGCATGTGTGCACATGGACAAAGAGGGATCTTGCTGAGATCCGATTCCTTGCTTTTCCAATACAAAAATTAAAATATTGATTTGCATGAAAATAATGTCAGATAAACATTAATTATGTACTTATATATTTCAGGTGGATTGGGTACTAAACGGTTTTGCTCATCTCTTGACCTGGGAAATTATTGCAACTATATTCAGCAACCAGGGGATGTCATGGAATATAGATCTTGTGTATACACATGCTCAACAGAGGGATGCAATCACTCTACATCTATAAAAGCTTTGTCTTTTTCCACATTAATTTCAATTAGCATAGCATATTTTTATATGTAAAATTTGCATAACTTCTGCTAATTTCACTTATTAGATGGAAACATATACCTAGGTACTTTATTACAGACTGTTCTGTTAAGCAGTAGGTACCTCATATGGGTCCCATTAAAATTAATGTAATTTTAAATTTTATTACAATGTGTAGAAATTACTTTAGAATCGATCAACGTTTAATAGTATAATGTATAATGCAGTCTTAGTAGGAACTTGTAAATATAGCATTCATTAGCTATATGATTTTTAAACAGATTGTATCTTATATTTTTAATTTTTAAATGTCACTTTCGTCTGAATTTTTGGCATTGTTGCGTAACATGAGAGATAGGCTAGTACTATGCTAGTAACATGTTCTTTTATGTATTATGAAAGAAAAATATGAAACCGTTTAATTGTATGAGTCTCATGAACACACCATTTGCTCATTTGTTGTCATTTAAAACCATAAACATATAAACAAAACTTTACTGTGCTTGTTGTGCTCATTAATATTAGAGTATGTCTATCTGCAATTGACACAATTGTCAATTGATCAAGGAATCTATACCTACTACTATTAGTCCAGTAATTTTGTGATTATACCCACCACTAATTGCAACAGAAGGTTTCAATACATGAATCGATTCAGAAAAATACCCTCTTTATCCTCTACATATCCAAAATCGCCCAAAATCCGTGCACCAGAAGTACTTTTAATCACTTTTTAAGCTAATTTCCCATGTTAATTCCACCTTCAAAAAAAGTCATGATCTCCAATTTTGACGAAACTTGGCAGAATTGTTCACCAAACTAAATGAACACAAATAGCTCTTTGAGCAATTTTCTCTAAATCTTATCATTTGGGAAATATGGCCCATTGAAAAGTAATATTTTAGTCAGTTTTCGACGATTTAGGTAACTTTGAGGTTCATTTGACGTTTTGCGAGGTCCATATTTCCCAAACGATGAGATTTAGAGGAAAACGCTCAGAGAGCTATTTGTGTTCATTTAGGATGGTGAACAATTCTGCCAAGTTTTGTCAAAATCAGAGTTACATGAAAAAGTTTTTAAATTAACTTTAAAAGTGTTTAAAAAAAACCTTCGGTGCACGGATTTTGGATATGTTGTAGAGGGCATTTTTTTGAATCAATTCATGTATTGAAACCTTCTGTTGCAATTAGTGGTGGGTTCAGCCCTTTTTTCGCTTTAAATTACTGGGCTATATAGATAATCTTAAAATACCAATCACAATATGTACAAATTAGTTTGTATTAATTTCAGGAAAAATCCAAAAATGAAGAGGTTAAATATAACTTCAGAGTTCAGACATTCTTTTCCAATTCAACAATGTCCTGTTCTCCTCTACCAACCATAGCTATTAACGCGACTACATATGTACCATAGACGCAGAAGGCCCGAAGTCCATTTAATTATATCATGAAATCAGTATTTCTGCCTTCATCCTAGGTATTTTAGTTTGTAATGGTTATACCATATCATGGAAGTAGAAAGAATGCACTTCAATCCAGTGGATAATTTGTAAAATAAAGTGGGTTAAAGCCCGGCGATGTCAGGGAAACATACTTGCCTACGAAAACAATGGGGGGTTTGGGGGGATGGCCCCCTAAAACAATGCGGGTCCAAGGCGCATAGCCCCGGGAACATTTTGAATTTCATGACCAAATTTAGTGCCTTTCTACGTACACAATTTTAAGCCAATTTTTACTTCTATGAAAGTGGGCCGACCACCCTGAAAAGAGTGATGGTATGCGTCCGCCCCAAAATTAACCATTGCTTCAATCTTCTTCTGCATTTGTTGACTCGGTAGGTACTAGGTAGTAGTGCTTGATATCGTAATTTGTAAAGTGTGCAATTACAAAAGTATAAAATTGGTATTTTGGAATAAGTGAAGAATTTGGCATTAAAAACGCATGTACAGAATAGATACATAGAAACAATAACTTAAAATATTCCAAACATGGCAAGAGATTTAATGAGGGTTTTGGAGGGGTAGAGAGAGGAGTTTTCTTTCATTGAATTACTCATTCTACACATTTTATAGTTTAGCTTTGCTTTTATTGAAAAAATTTAGACAAATTCCAGGCCTTACAAAAATCTGAACTGAGAACTGCATACCAGGTAGTAGGTAACAGGTCCTACCTAGCTGGTAGTATCTACTATCTAGGACTGTCTCTATGAGACTAAAATTACGGTTAAAATTATAATCAACGACAATTTCTGCAGGATTTGTTACTCGACGAGTGTGGAGTAGAGCAAAACGATAAATACATAGAAGTAGTCCTTATAATCAGTTATCGGACAATTTGCAATGACAAGACCTATGCTACAGTTCGAATACGAATTACTAATAGGTACAAGTACAATTAGACCAGTTAAATATTAGTTAAGCAGTTGTATATATCTGTACTGCTACTTAATCCTGATGTAGATTATGTAATTATGCACTAATGTCATTGCATAAATAGATCGCACGAGTAATAAAGTACTTCAAAAAGAGCTATAGTTGCTGCCACCCATTTGGCTGCTAAATCCCATGCCATTTCCTCCTAGATTGTTGGAATATCCTCCAGAAAAATTGAAGCCCAATCCTAAAAACGAAAAAGGACAACATTTAAGAATCAAATATGCAATTTATTTATCAGGGATTTTTAAAAATTTTCTTGTGAATAAAAATATATCTACTCACCACCATTAAAACCTCCTCCACCCATGTTGCCGAATTTACCACCTCCAAGGCCGCCGCCGCCACCGCCGCCCCCACCTCCACCGTTGTTGTTGGGTGCAGAATTCAGGAACAGCTCAATGTATCTATGTTGCATGTGGCCTTTATCCTGAAAGCAAAATCACATATTCAACTCAACATAGTAGGTATTTGAATTCAAACACTAAGTGAAAGTGACCATGTTGCCTAGTACTAGTACATCTTAGGAAAAGCAAATTGTTGTAGAGAGAAATAGAAAATGACGCAACATCACAAAAGTAGTTGTCATATGAATATGGCAGTTATCTGGTGACATTATGAACACATTATTACATGAGTATCTTTCGTGACAGTTCAATTCATTTGTACAATGGCTTTGGTGACATTATCATGTGGAAATATTAGACACTTTGTAATTACTTCTGACGCCACATAATATAAAACAAGCTAGAAAAAGGGTAAACGTTCAATCCCAAAAAAGCAAGAGGCATTCTAATTTATAATCTCCTGTTATAAATAAGTGTTAGCATAGATGTTGTAGCCCAGAGATTCCTTTGATGCAGGGAGTACGTTCCCATGAATCGCAAGCCCTTCTGTAACACGATTTTACCAATTGGAAAAAAATGAAAATGGGGTGTAGTCGGAGTCTAGCGATTTTCGTGCGACAATGTAACTTATACATAGGGTAGTAAGGAATGATATAATGGTGGTGAGTGATGGACTGATGGTAGATGGCTTCAAATCGCTGTCAAATCGCAACTTGTCATGATTTATGGAGACATGATTCTTGTCACGCATGCGATTTCAATGCGAGAAGAAAGAAAGAAAGAATACCTTCATTATTATCATTAAAGCTTTTTTAAAATTATTACTTTTTAGTTTTTGTCTGTTGTAACTTGTAAGTAAAGAGAAGACTTTTAAGTAGTACAAATATTGTGCCACAGTGTGAGACTGAAAACCATAAAATCACAATACAATTCATGGGAATTGTTTGGATTGTGTTAGTATTATTTCTAAGCATTGGTAACCTAGATCAGTAGTCGCCAATTGGTGTTCCGCGAGAGAACTTTGGGGGTCCGCAGAGGAATTTGGAAGTTTACTTTTTAATTTTCAATGGAATTCATTTAAATGACAATAATAACTAGCCCATACAAATGTACTGAAACCGTATGCCTTTTCCAAAATATATACAGTGGAACCTCTTTAGTAAGGTTTTTTATCCTGGTCCTTTCAAAAACGTACCAGATGACCAGGATAAAAAAACATACTAAAGTGAAAAACGTACCGTAGAAAAAATTTAACATGTGTTCTTATGGGTTGAGGGACCTTAAAAAAAAAGGTATTACGGAGAAACATACTAAGGAGGTCCACTGTACGTTATCTACTATAATAAAACTGCCAGCCGCATCCTATGCTGTGTGTAAAAAGCACAACATAGACACAAGAGATCGGATTTGGTAATTTTTTACCAGAGTACCCGTTTGAATTACACCGGTAAAAAAATAACAGTTTTGATTCGTTTTGAATTTTTCGCACCCTCCCCACCAATATGTAATCCATCCCTCAACTAACTCGCTTACGTTCTTGGACATGAGCGTTTTTTATACTGGAATCGAAATCTTCTTAAATTTGTTAACCGAATTAAGTGACTTTGGTATTTTTCATGTCAAAACCAAATACACCATTAAATAGAGGGAAAAACCATTTAGGAAAGCTCGGCTAGCTCAAAAACGTAAAAATGTGACATAGCAGTTTTTTAAACTTGACCCTCCAAATTCAGTACCACTGATATTGATCCCCTAACTATAAACAATTCAGCTGGTACCTATAAAGAATGAATTGTGTACAGTCTGTTCAATCAATGCTCGCATCAGCCCGCAGCGTCTTATCATTTATGGGATGAATAAGAGGCAGAGTATGCAAGGGAAATTGCAAAAAAGAGTAGCCAGGTATTAAAATTGTACCCGGGTATGAACCGGGTACCCGAACTGATCTCTAATAAGACGCCAATGACAACAATTGTAAATGTTAGAGAGCAATGTTTAGGGCTTTTATAATCTGAGCATGAAAAAGAGAGACAATAGAACTTAGAAGCAACCATTACCTTAGACATTCCCTTCACAGCATCTTCGTGGGATGCAAACTCGACATCAGCTTCCCCTGAAGAACGGCCACTGTTGTCCATCAACATCCGAATATTAATTGGATTGGCAGGTCTGAAGAACTGAAAGGGAAGAGACGAGAGCAATCAAATTATTGAACACCTAAAAATTGTACATGTAGGTACTGCAAACTATAAACTGAATACCCCAAGAACAGTATGGATAGAGCACACCAATTTCCATATGATGCTAATTATAATTTTAATTAATATGATTTAAGATTATGAGCATGAAGATCAGGTAGAGAAGAGATTGTGCTGTGCTTCAAGATTGGGAGAGAGCGATTCAATTTCTTTTGGGCATTAAAAAGGATGGAGTTGGATGAGAACCTATCAGGAGTTTTGACAGTTCGAGCTGGGAAAAAGAATACAATGAGGGAGACTGAGGTGGAGGAGTCCAGTCCAGTTATATAAAATGCCAAGGCAATGGAAGAGCAATGGGAGCTAGTGGGAATATAGATTGGTGGTCAGATCGACCTTAAGAGAGGACTTGTGAACAGGTAGAAGCAGAAGAAGCATAGGACCATTCAATACGAAGGGTCGCTTATCAACGCGTTACACAGAGCGTTTTCCTAGTAACATAAAATGGGACCATACAAAGGTAGTACGATTTTTAACAGATTTTGTAGATCAAAAGAAACTTACATCTGCAATATCTTTTTCAGAGGCTCTAAATGGCAGTCCCCTCATGTGTATGCAGTGGCCACCACTGCCGCCACTGCCATTGTTGTTCCAGTTATTACCACCGCCGCCACCTCCATTGCCGCCCATCGATCGACCACCTCCTCGAACCATACTAGAGTTTAAGCCGAGATTAAGACTTCCGATGCCGATACCGCCTCGTGAATTGTTTCCATTTCGTGGTCCCGGTCCACCACCATTGCCCCAAGAGTTATTGAAGCCCCAAGGAGGCGTTGGTCCATCATCAAAATCCCCAAATCCTCCTGTAATTAGACACAAGTTAGAGCCTGTACTGTATGCACACCACATAATGGAAATGGGTTGATAACGAAGTATTTAATATTCAACGTTTGGAAGTGAAACAATATTCACCTACGAGACATGTGGTTCAATGAAATGCTAGATTTTGGAACTCATTGAAGTATAAACTACAAGAACTTTATTTCCTATTCAGCTTCAGTTGCTTACGATGCAACAAGTGAAGTCATTCAAGATGCTAGTCAAGGACAAACTAGTTCTAAATTGAAGAACGAGATCTCTCGAAGTAATGTGAATCACATCCTGCTGATGGATTTTTCAGTGGTTTTACCTCAGCTAAAAAGCAAATGTTTGGATGTTCTTCCAATATTACCACTGATATTGAGCACAACTAAAATGAATTAACTTAAATGGTGACGAGGTGAAGAAGTGAAGAGAAATGGATGTATGGAAGATTAACGTCTCGATTGTTGAATACAGACCAATTGTGTGTCGAATTTTAAGTGCTCAATACACAATATTAATATTTCTGCAAGATTAGGTACTTCAAGAATCAAGACTGAGTGTAATTGTTCATTATTTTTTCTGACCTGAGTCTGACATATTGAGGACAGCAGCCTTGATTTCAAAATCAAGATAAATCGATAATGTTTCAAGGTAAACGAAGGAATTTCATTATAATTTTATGAATTCCAATTTACAAAATTATGAACTATTTTTGAGAATGGGCAGGTACCTACTTTAAAAACTAATGACAAGCTGTCAGTCCATAAAAAATGAACAGGATGGAAGGGCACGCCTAATGAGACTCTAGTTTATGTACTGGGCAGATCAATTGACCTTCATGTCTCTATAATAAACAACAATGTAAAATGTGAGAGGACCACTTTTTTGGAATTATTCTCAGAGCCCCTAATATAGTAGGTCAATTCTCTATACCTATTTGCTAGGTTTCCATTGATTTCCACTCAGAATTTGCACAATGGAGCTTGACAAGGAGCACGTGCCTGTGTTGGCAGGTTGTAAATTTAGAGATGAGCCAGGTACTAGTGATGCCATCGGGTAGTAATTTTTGTACCCGGGTACCCGCCAGCAGTACCCGGGCGGGTACCCGCCATCTTTAAAAAATTTTTTTTTTTTTTTTTTTTTGATTTTAAGATGATGGAAGAATAAACAGTATACCTTTTGAGTTTTTAGGTATTGTTGCGCAATGGAAATAGCACAATTGAAAATAGGACTGCAGCAAATGGTGCCGCACTGTCTGAGTGGGGACCAGAGTGGTGTTGGAGGGGTAAATTAGCGTGATGATTCCCGTTGGAGAGAGGAATGGCTTGATTGTATACTCCCCTGCTCAATTGGCGCAACAAAAAACAAAATTTAATAAAAAAAAAAAAAAAATTTTTTTTTTTTTTTACTACTCGCGGGTTGTGAGTGTAACCCGGGTCTCCCATTACCCGGTTCTGACCCGGGTACCCGGGTACCCGATGGCATCACTACCAGGTACCAAGTCAGGGGCAGGAAGGGCGATTTTTGCTTAGCTGTGCATTGATGCCAAATATAGGAAAACATTTAAAAGAGTAGGTATGTACACCTAATGAATTATTAAACGGTATTTGAACAAAACGGATTGTCTGCTGACAATCAATCGTTGCTATTATCAATGAAATCATAGCTCACCTACTCAAGTTAGAAGACGAGTTAGCAGAGACTTCATGGGATGATGCCATCACATTTTTTTCAGCCAATCCATTTCTTTCAAATACCGTTTTATCATTTGTCGAGTGTACCTAGCCTACCTGAAAATTTGCCAACTCACTTCTCTAATTCTGATCAGTCGTTTCTATTTTCTAAGATTATTTTCTATTGTATTGTACAATATCCGAATAAAAATAAATACAAAAATCTACAAAAATACATTCTGAACTGTGAAGCAGCCTTAGAACAACCACAATAGTACCTTTGAAGCTTCGGGAGCCACGGCCAGGCATATTATTGTAGCGATTCATCCCGCCAAAACGATCACCTCGATCATACGGTGCAGGTCGCTGGTTAAAGCTTCCTTGATTACTTGGCCTCATCTTTGGACCAATTGCTGCCCGCACTTCTGCTAAACTGCTGCGAAATATCTCGATGTACCTGAGCATCAAAACTTGTTAGAAAGCAGAATAAACTCATGTATATACTAAACTCAACAGAAGGAAATTAATGTCATCAATATGACATATTTAAAAACAAGTCTCTACCCTTATAACGTTGCCAGTTGTTAACCACTAGATGACAATATTAACTGAGCCTGAGCCAGTGTATCAAACAAGGTACGTACCCAATAAGTACTATGGTTACTTTAAATGATTAGTGATCTCAGGTCTGATACGACACTGTGTACTATTGTTGTCTAGTTAATTAATCAGTAGGTACTTCAAGTCATAAAACCATTTAAGCCACCAAGAGTTCCACAAAATAACCAACTACTACATGAAAAAACTTAACTCGACAGCAACAGGGTAGTGCTCTTCCCAGATGTGTTACCATAAGTAAGTGAAAAAGAGAGGTTTGGGTTCTCCCACCCGTTCCCTCCCTTCCATCCTTCCCCACCTGTGTCCTATTTTATCCTTGTGTTTCTGCAGAGCTTTCTCTGCCACTTCTTTGTTTACAAACTGAACGTAAGCCTCCCCCGTACTCCTTCCCGTGTAGTCAGTCGGTAGGGAAATCCCGTTGGGTACTATCTCCAACCCTACCCAACCAATAAAGAATATGCCCATAATCAAAACACATATATAACAGGTTGACAACTTCATAAGACAGTATGGACAAAATCACAAAGGTAAAATTTAGTATGCAATGCCAGATTAAAACCCTGCACTGCAAACGGTCTTTTTGATTCCACGACAAATCTCAATAAACCCACTCAGTTGAGTCATTAATTGATGCAGTGTAGGTAATAATAATGAATATAATATATACATTTTTATTATTAAATTCACATGGGACCTACAACACATTGACCCTGTAAACAAGTTAGGTAGGTACCTAAAGTATTTCAAATGTTTGACCATACAACAAATTTAGTACGGGAGAAAAATAGGGCCAAATTTGTATAGGTACCTACACAAAATCACAGTGTGCCTACATTTAACATTTTGAAATAGAAATTTTAATGACAAATTGTTAATTTAGGTTACTCTGGCATTTCTAACTCCAAAATCAAAATTGTATGGTTCATAACAAATTTAACAAAAAATTAAGGTCTATGTACTTATAATAGCAGTGTCATAACCAAGTATCTAATGACATGAATATGTATTACCTGAAAAGAATTGACCAATTTCCTCTTTCGAACATCCAAAGGGAAGTCCACGCAATCTTACACAACCATCATCCATGGCAGTCTCCAAATTCAAGCCACTGCGTTTCACAACCCAATCCATTTCTGACCGTTTCGCTTTGAAAACTAAAAGAACGATAAACAAAATTCATTAAATTCAGTAGAATAAGAAATGAGAACACATGAGTTGATAAAACTCCTACTCTGGACAACATCGGTACCAGTTAGTAAAAACTAACCTACACAGTAGGTAACGGTGTTGTCCAGATCAGGAGTTTCATCATACATTCTCTGTAGGTAGAACAAACCAACATCTAAAACGGTATTTGAATAAAACAGATTGGCTGTTGGTCAGATTCCTTGACAATCAATCCTTGTTGTTATGTTATCAATGAAATCAGAGCTCAACTACTAGACGTCGATAGTGACTTTATCGACTTTATCGATCCATTTCTTTCAAATACCGTTTTATAATTTGTTGAGTGTGTGTACCTAGGACCTAGGTACATTAATTTCTTCATTTTATTATTACATAATACACGAGGAGTTGAAAACCATAGTGCAGTAATATTTATACTACCTTCAATGTATCTGTGCCCCATGTGGTCTCGATCTTTTTTACATGCTCGGTCAATATTATCCTCATCTTCCATTTCAACGTATGCTTCTCCGCTAGGTCGCCCCTCTCTAGACATGGTCATGTGGATGCCCAACCGACCATTCTTAATTAAGCAGTCACCTGAAAATATTGAATCAATTTATTGCTTTTAGGTACTACTCAAGTAGGTATTGAGAGTATAGATGACTGATTGATAAAAGTGATTTTTTTGTAATAGGTAGGTACGTGAGAGGGGGCGAATATGGTCACAACATTTGACACAATCAGCAATCTGATGTATTTTGTTCCGCTAATAGCATGCAAGCATTTTAAAGTTGCCGCTTCTTTGGTTGTTGGTGTATCCCTGATAATTTCTGAGCAAGGAGCTGTCAGTTTCACAGCTGGTTGTGAAGAAATCAGGTTGTGTCAAATGACCATGTCACTCCCTCTGATAGTACTCAAAACAATATCTTAAAACAAGATATGTGTAAATATTTGATCAAATTATTGAATGTTATTTTGATAACTAATGAATTGGAGAACCTGGAAGATATCCCGGGCGGTGTACAATTTCAGCAGTGATTGTTAATGAACTCTCAATTAAAGTACCTACTAGTAAACTATCACAAATACTCTCGAAAGTGGGGACATACGGAAGAGGCAAAAAGTACTACCAAATTTCACTGCCAGGATTTTTATGGTCCTCGCATGTTATAATCGTTTACTAAAATACACAGATTTTCCCACCCCTAGTACCTACCTAACTACCAACATAGGAAATTGGTAAATTACCAAGTTGTGGTATGGCTATGTACTGGAATTAATTTCAGTGGTTTTCCCTCAGCTAAAAAGCAAATGCTTGGATGTTCTTCCAATATTACCACTGATATTGAAGCACAATTTTAATGACTATTATGAATTAAGAAGAAGTAGGTAAATGGTGAAGATGTGAAGCAGCTGAAGAGAAGAGATGGATGTATGGAAGATCAACGACTCGATTGTTGAATACAGACCAATTATGTACCTATTTTATGTGCTCAATAAATAACATTATTATTATTATTATTATTATTACAGTGGAACCTCTTTAGTACGTTTTTGAAGGAACCAGGATAAAAAAACCTACTAAAGTAAAATACGTAAGAGAAACAATTTAACATGTGCTCTTATGGGTTGGGGACCTTTGAAAAAAACGTAGTAGGATGAAAAACTTACTAAGGAGACACGTACTAAGGAGGTTCCACTGTAATCAAAGTCAGAGTCAAATGAAATGAGAAATATTCTGTAAGCTCTGAACAGGACTTCCACATTTTCTTTGTCAGAACTCAGAACTTTCACTTTATCTGCATTAGGTATGTGCAGCTTTGCCTTTCTTTGACTTGGTCACTAAAGGATACACTATAGTCTAATCATCTATTTCACTTTTATTGTCTATGATGATTGATCTTATAAATGCAATAAAGATCTAGGACTAACACTTAATTACGATTTAGTCACTTACCAAAAAACTTTAAAATTTCATCCACTGAAGTCGACCACGGGAGGCCTCTCAGCTTGACTACGAAGCTCTCATCATCATGATCACCTGATTCGGACATCTCTGTTTTCATCAAGTCTACAATGAAAACAACCATTAAACAAAATATTTAAATTAAACGGGATGCAGGTGGTAACTGCCAAGTCCTTCTTAAATGGACTTGCTTTTTCGTCATAATGCGATATTTCACCGCCATGTTGGCCTCTCAGCCAATCAGAGCTCGAATCGCGGTAATGTGCGACGTCTTATTACGTGAATCGCAGCATAGAGTGGAGCGAACTTCAATAAAATCAAGACAAATTTTTGCCGCGCTGTGCACTTGCACTGCTCTGCTATAACCAATGGAATCGTCTCAAATACTAGACGCGGCGACAAAGCATCACACTAATGACAGACGGTGACTGCGAAACGACTGCATCAAAAACATCTCATCCATGGAAGAAGGGCTTTAGGAAGAGATGGGATCCAAGCTAGGTACCTACTACCTCTAATTATTTAACTGGAGGTTAGTTGGTTCTAAAAAAGAGGGGGTGGGGAGGGGGGGATAAGAGATATACCTAATAGGTGATAAAAAATATTGGACTGTGGTTGGTTTACTCTTGGGAGCTCATTCAGCAATTCTGCAATTTGTACAGACTTTATCAAATCATACCTTCCATTTCAACGTAGTACAAAGTTGAACAATTAGTTTTATCCACACTCAAAGATTCCTATAGCATAGTACACTTCATAAACATCTTTATAATATGTCGTATTAATTCTAATACCCTGTTCACACTGAGAAGTTGATGAAGTTGATGAGAAGTTGATGAGTTGAGAAGTTGAAAAAAAAGCAAATGCTTGGATGTTCTTCCAATATTACCACTGATATTGAAGCACAACTATGTATAATGACTATTATGAATAACTTAAGAAGAAATAGGTAAACGGTGAAGAGATGAAGCAGCTGAAGAGAAGAGAAGAGAAGAGATGGATGTATGGAAGATCAACGACTCGATTGTTGAATACAGACCAATTGTGTACCTATTTTATGTGCTCAATAAATTACATTATTATTATTATGATGATCCAATTGAAGTTCAATTACAATCAAAATGGAGGCAAGATTCAAGTTATGCTTAATAATGCTTGTTACATGCAATTAATTAGATAGAGCATGCATTTGTAAGTTTACGTTTTTAAAATTCATGATTTCTTTTGTTTGACCCTGCGTTCGATCATGATTCAGATTTCGATTGCGTTCTTACAACTTAATCGAGATTTAGATCATGATCGAGTTCGATTGAGTTCAGTTCCCACACATTTTCGATTGCAATCGAGATTTTGGATCACGATCGAATCCTCAGTGCAGGGTTGGCATGATTTTCCCCGACCCACGTGAAAAAACCCACGGGTTTTTGACCAAAAGTGGGTTTTTCAAAAAAATCATGAATTAGTCTAGATAAGTTAAGATATTTAACCAATATTTATTTCAATTTCAAATACTTCTCAAATTGATACATAAAAGTGAATTACCTATGTATCGATATTATGTAAATATTCATAAGGTTATGAAAGGCGGTAGTCCCTGATCCAACGTACCAAGGAATCCCACTCCGTCAGAACACTTTCCATTCAAAATCACTTAAAATGTTAATAATTCCAAAAATTAAATACAAAATAGACATACTCTGAAAAAACCCGAAAAAACCCACTGGGCAAATTGATTTTGAAAAAACCCGGGTTTTTTCCAACCCTGCCTCAGTGTGAACAGGGTAGGTATAAGATTTCATATTAATGATTCACTTTCTAAATTCTTATTATATTTTTAACCATTAGGTACCTAGTATAAAGGTGGATCCCAGGGGTCACCCATATTTTGTGGTCAGCTGTCATTTTATTTCAATAAAGCGAATTTCTCTCTCTCGTCGCCACATTATCTTTGTAAATTGTAATTTAATATTTTGTAGAATTCAAATCAAAATATTCGTATACCTCCCGCGTGTGCAAATCTTACACCGGCCAAAAAATCCGAGTAGAAATCTCTGCTTGATTGCCCTGAACTAAAGGCTCATTCACAATGCACCGCTAACTTTAACTTAAAACGTTAACGTTAACTTAAGAATGTTTGTTTTACGGGATCACTGGGTAGCATTCACAACGGCAGAACGCTAACTTAACTTAACGTAACTTTTTTGAAAGTTACCAAACTCCAAAACTTCTAGTTAGCGTTAGCGGTCGACCTTGAGTCAGCCAATAAAATCGGGCAATAATACTAAGATACCTACCCAAGATGAAGGCGAAGAATCCCGAAGTACCTATTCTATATTAAGCGGTGTGATTGGCTAATAGTTTACGTTGCCGTTGTCATACTGAATAGGATAAGTTATAGGTGGGCTATCACGGTTGAGCCCCATTTTTTTTACTATTCAAAAAACATGATGACATTAGGCATGCAATCACAGCGGCGAAAACTAGAGATCTGTAGGATATTCCCAAACGAAGTTACCTATAGCGCAGCGAAGACGGATAGGGGGTGGGAAACGCGTCATTCACACCCAACTCAGCCGCAAAAGCCGGCAAAGGTTGGGTGGGACCTACCTACGTCACAATAACAAGGTTTTTCAAATTTCGCGGAGCTCTAGCGCCTGAACCAAACATCGCATCGTGTTCGCGTTTTCAACATCCTACTTCTGGTTACAATATAAACAATATTTTCGACTTTTTGACCATGACAGCCCACCTTTAAAGTTAACATTATCGTTTCAAGTTAAAGTAAGCGGTGCATTGTGAATGAGCCTTAATCCTTCTCAATATGGTAGTAACCGAACAGCCATGAGCAGGTTGCTCGAAAACGACCGACTGGCCATCGCATGTTCAGTGCTGCCGAGCAGCTTTGAGCAGACAAACAAACAGACATCTTGATAATCCCTGGAATTTGGACCTAGGACCTGCAAGTACTACCAACCTACCTAGGCTACCTACCTAACTTATTCCTACCGGTCTCATCTAAAACCCTACCTTCCTACCTACTGGGAGGTAGCTAAGGCTACCTACCTACAAACTTTACCCTATACTAGGTAGGTAGGTAGGTACCTTACCTACCTACCTACCTACCTCCTCCCAATGCTTGGACGTCAATTCTTAATTCCACATCTGTGTAAAAATAATACCTACTAGGTACCTACCCAATGAATTGCGCCGGTAGTACTTTGTTTACCAAACTCAATAATACTCACCGTTATTATACCTAGTAGGTAGATATAATGAATCTGTGTACAAATAGGTACTTAATGAAATGACACTTGGAAACTGTAAAAATTTCAGCCACTTCACTCACCACAAGAAAATAGCTCAAGATGGCGCAGCGCGTCTGCCGTCTGCTCTGCTACGCGCCTTGGCTTGGCTTGGCTACGCTGTGCGGTGCGGTGGCGGTGAGCGGTTCACAAAACCGGAAGAAATTATTGGGTGCGGGTGCGCTCAGAAACAACACGAACAACACCTCTACTCAACACCTCACCTTATACCGTGTAAATAGCCATAATACCTTACACATACCTTTTGTACCTATATTCTACCGAAATGTTTAAAATATACGTCTTCTTAAATTAATTTGATTAAGATTACATAATCGGAGCCGCTCGCCTAGCTACAGCCTTTATCTATGATTAGGTACCTACCGTATAAGAACAGTGAAGACAAGACAAGACAGTTATCAGCTGGCTGAGACTCTTTGGTGGCCGTCTGCGCCGTCTGCCCGACCTGTCAGATCGCAGGTCAGACTGTCAGACGTCTGGCTGAGTACGACTGACAGACTAAAATATTATTATTTAACTCATTTTTTAACTGATATCCGAGCTTTCTACAGTTCTCGGATACGAACTACATAAACGATGAGTTTCTTATTGTAAGTACCTAGGCAGATTCTTTAAAATAACTTAGGTATATTAACCCTAACTCAAATCCATTTTTCCTTACCTGATAATACTTTTGGCATCATTTTACGTATTTTCCATAAAATGTCTACATCAAATGTGCACTTTCCTGGCTTTAAAAGTTAAGCTTACATATTAAATAATAAAATATTGTTTGTCAAATTTGAGGTCAAGCAAGTTGGCAGGCTTTAATTCATACATTAGGTACCTAGGTACGTACCACCTACCTAACCTTACCATACATACTTTTCTCGATTTAGGAATAAAATGCAAACAAATGGGATAACAAAATGTTAATGAAAAAAGTATAGGTATACCTACCTACCTACAGTCTGTCGATTTTCGCTATACTACCTATATCGGCAAATGCCGTGTCCAGTGGCAATGGCCAGTCGTCCATTGTCAACGGCTTGAGAATAAGACATTTACTAACAAGCTCCGGGCCATACACAGCTAAGCAAAAATCGGCCTTCCTGCCCCTGGGTGCCTATTCTCGAGTTGAAACCGAATGCGAAAATGTTCGACTATGCGAAATCAAGTAAAATATCGATGTTCTCAATGTTAAATTAGCTGAATCCATTGTTTAGTGGCTCATTACCGCATGGCGAACCTTTTCAACAAACTCGAAAATAGGCCCCATGACTTGAAACCTGGCTCATCTCTATATTTACAACCTGCCAAAACAAACACATGCTTCTTGTCAAGCTCCGTTACCTATGCAAATTCTGAATGGAAATCAATGGAAACCTGCAAATAGGTATACCGAGAATCGACAGACTGTTTACCTATATGTACTATATGTAACCATATGAAACCTATATGTAACCATTGATGATGGTTTATCTCTAGCGTTATGTCAGAGCTCTGACATCGATTTCCGATTGACCAGTTCTGTCTCAATCACCGTTTCCAGTGCTGAACTACTGTAGGTAGGTTTGTTCGTCGGGGTGCTCTAACCTGCTCCGAGCAAGCGGAAGTACGTCACTGAATATGTTAGGTGCAAGGATTACGAATCAAAACTCGACTGATAGGTATAAGTAAATTATGCGGTGACGTCTTCTGGTGTGATCTGAGCAGGTTAGAACACCCCGTCGAATAGACCTAGTAACTCAATGAACACTGTAAAGGATTATTTATTATGAAATATTCTGTATAGATCTTTTATGTATTCACACAGTCGGGGCGCCGAGTGTTTGAACTCTCACTAGATGGAGCCACCGTCACTTGCTCTGTTAGGCGGAGAAAGACGTCATACCAAGGTGAGCGCGCAATGAAGTCTTTCTCGACCTAGCAGAAAAATGGCATATCAGCGCATTCTGGTGAGAGTTCAAACACTCGGCGCCCCGACTGTAGTTTGCATGAGAGATACAGTTTTGACACCATCTTGATGGCACCATTCAGAATACCTCTAGTTGTGATACCTACTGTGCTTTTTTTTGGCAATATTTGATAGTTTTAATGGTTACTACTTACTTGGGGAGATTGTAGTCCCCGGAGAAATCTTAATATGAAGAGTAATCACTCACTTCACTTTACAAAAATACATTCATTTACCTCAACTGAAGAAGTTAGTGCAATCTATGAATAAGCAGAAATTTTAATGAAAGATGTAACAAAATGTTTAATACAGGGTATTCCATAATAAACATTACCTACATTATTTTACAGTGCTGCATTGGAGGTCTTAACTTTAATACAGTGTGGCCAATCGGGAAGCATCATCAGAGCCATAAGCTCTGGGAGAGGGGCCACATCCAGGGGGGCACTTGCCGCCCCCCTGGAGGTGTATTCTAGAATGTTTTCCCAATTCCATTACTGATGGAATCCGGTCACGGCCATAAGGATTAACATTGAACCGAATCAGATTCCATCAGAATTGGGAATTAAAATGTTCTAGAATACGGCCCCTGGATGTCAGAAAATGTACAAAAGCATCTCAAAATTGTTTTAAAAGTGTCAAAAACCAAACGCTCCCCCTGAGGTATAGTGGGGGAAGCCTCCCCCTTCCCATACCACATGGCAGACTATTTTCCATACTTGGTCGAGGCCTTCATTATACGTACAGGCCGTAGCCTAAGCGAGAATCGGGCGTGTGACGTCACACTAGAAGGCAATGCTTAGCACAGCGCGCTATGAGCCGCACGCTCGGGATGCATCGGAAATGCACGTGTATTCGGTTATTTTAACATCACATTGTAATTGTGAAGCACACAGATACACCAGTTACAATGTGTTAACACCTGTAACGCCGAATGTCGCTCTGATAGCGGAATATAGCAGTTTATAGGTACTTTTCTCCAGCGGTAATGTTTTGGATCGGTATAGAATATGATGCATTGCTTTACATTGAAACACGACTAAACCACCCAATGCATGGTTAGGTCAAAACAACACCTGACTGTTCCCAATGTATAAAACCTACAACGAAAAATGCGTATAAATGATATAAAGCTTATTATTGATAATGCTTCAAAAGTCAATGATATTTGTCTTGTTCAAATTAAATTGTGGTTCATTGGTCAGGCAGATAGGCTGCCTGCCATCATTGATCATTGATATTTGAGATATTATTTTGACTGATTTCGGTCTAAACATAAACCTTCAGAAGAAGTTATTATGACTAAGAGCGTGGGAAGTATCTTGAAGAGAAGACAAAGCAAAACTGCTGCCGCGTACGTTCTGCAGCTTATTTAGCACATTTCTATCAGCACTAATCGCTATTCACTGAATAGGTTTCTGTTGCATCAAAGACAAATATAATATAATCGCGGACATGTGTTATTTGTATTTGGAATATCCAATATTCAATCAGAAAATTATTTACAGAATTATTTACAGTATGTAGACAAGTATGTATTGGTATGTATGTGTTCTTGACGACAATATCTACCACAATATTAATTTCAATTTGTCCTAAATGCATCCCGTAGTTATGAGAATGTAAGATAATTATTCTCTTTGGAATGTTCAATGTTCTCAACGTATACCGTATTGGCATTGCAATACGTTTATTCAGGGATTGATTGTAATAAATTACGTCAACATTAAAAACGATTGAGTGCTGTTTAATAAACACCGTATCCTCTACTTCATTAGCAACATTTTAAACTAACAATATAATTGAAAACTACGAAGATATCGGGAGTTTTGTTGCGTTGCAATCATGAAATAACACGTAGCGCGCTATGCCGGCTAGCGCGGAGACTGCCTTCTACTGTGACGTCACGATATCTATGCTACGGCCTGAGAACAAAGTGAGTATAACGAGGGCCTCGACTTGGTTCAATCAGCAGGCGCGTAGGAACTAAATTTGCAAGGGGGGGGGGGGGGGGGGGGGGGGGTAAAATTGTAAAATAACTTGAGCTGCTGGACATACTAATGACTACGAAGACAATGGGAGGTCTAGGGAGAAGGCCCCCCAGCAAAATTCGGGTCCGGGGCGCAAAGCTCCGGAAATATTTTGAATTTCAGGCATCAATTTGGTGCATTTCTACGCGATTTTAACACTTTTTATGCAAAAATTTTTCTTTACACATAAATGTATAAGAACATAGGGAGGTGAATTGAATCAGACAGGGGGGGATTTTCCCCCCATTCCACCCCCCTTCCTACGCGCCTGTCAATCAGTGCAGTCTATTCGACACTAAAAGTACCTAGAGAATGCGCTAATATCAGTAAGATGGCCGCTCACGCGAGTACAATCCCAGCGCGTGCGTACTAATTTACATACAAGTCACTTAGATGTCAATCGTAACGAGTTCAGTAAAAAGTTATAAATACATCGCGAAATAACAAAAATTGATGCTTACCTCAGTGTCAACAATCAAATACAATTGGCATATTTCATTACAGCACACATTCATTCAATTTCTTGTAAAAACGAGTTGTCTATTCACCAAAAGCAGCATTTGACAGATTGCAATTGCTTGAACGAGGCGTCAAGAAAAATGTGTGTTCAAAAGGCCGTGAGAAAAACAATTTGCATCTGTCAAATGGTGATTTTTGGTGAAAAGACATCTCGTTTACACAAGAATTTGAATGAATGTGTGCTGTAATGAAATATGCCGATTGTATTTGATTGTTGACACTAAGGTATTCATCAATTTCTGTTATTTCGCGATGTAATGATAACTTTTACTGAACTCGTTACGATTGACATCTAAGTGACTTGCCTGAACGGGTACTGTGCGCATGAGATGAGCACAAGTACTCGTGGTATAGATGTTAACTTTTTCCGCTAGGTGGCGTTTTTCAACTTTTAGTGTCGAATAACTCCCAATTTTAGGGGTCAATTGTGCAAATTGTGATCACAAGCATGAAAATTTGCGTACTTACTAATTCAACTGTGAGAAACTCAAAAATTTATGGCCCCAAGCTGAATTCCTGCAACGTTCAGAGTAATTAATTCATTCATTCATTTTTTTGGATAACCTGTATTAAAATTACCTACACGCTCTTTTCAAGTCACACATAATTACCATGGTTCAAATTCAATAATCAAATTTTAAAGAATAAAATGACGGGTTATATTATAAATAGTCAATATACTAGGTATTCAATTTTAAAATCTCCAAAAAGTTGCCAATTTCTTGTGTTATTTGAGATTTAATTGTTTAATTTAATTAATAATTAGGTACTTAGTTACTCCAAAAGTTGCAGGAATTCAGCATGGGGCCATACATTTTTCGATTCCTTTTGTTCGAATTTATTGCACTATTGTTGGAAGTATGGACTGCACTACATCCCCTCCGGCAGAAATCATGCTGGCGCACATGATTAGAGTGTTGGCGAGTATAATAACGCTACCGAATGATAACATTCATAATGTTTTCTAAAGCTGAATTCAAAATGCAAGTAAACTAAAATCGTAGCTATATCTTTTACTTTAGACGTGAACTCATAGACATTCAAAATATCTATGACGATCTTGTTCTTAAAAAAACAGCCAAAAAGAATGAGCGCTCAGTCTCACAGCATGTTATAGTTTCGTCAAAGATAGTTTTGTAGGTTGTCCACATTTGGAAATTAAAAAAGTGGGACTTGACAGTACCTAGGTATTCAAAATAACAATTATATTGGTATGTAGGCTGTAGGGACTAAGGAGTGACACATTTCCGTGTGAGGGTTTGGAAAGCATAGCCCCAGGAAATTTTGGTTTACTTGCTTGAATTTGGACCATTTCTAAGTTTTTTTTTTATTAATATAGAACCTAATCTTGCAGCCTATGGATCCACAAAAATCATCATTTTTCATTCTATGAAATTCATTGGCTTGGCATACCTAACTTAAAAGTATCATTCATGCACTACCTAACATGCAATTATGAAAGTTGAATGAATTTGGCTAAAAATGAGCATTACACTGAAAATTATGTGGTAGGTAAATCGCCCGGTTCATTTATGGACACCCAGTATGTATCGTAATTTCTTGTCTTGTACATCGAAGGCAGTCAACAGCTTTTTTTTCTTCCGGGAGTATTATCTGTAGCTTCAGGTATCATCATTATTGGGTATGTTCGGTTTTTCAATCACACCTATTTGCCAATTTTTACAAACTTTTCCAACACAATGCAAGTAAACTATGGACTGTGGTATTTTTGTTAAGTTTACTAACATTAAGTATGTCAAACCATTTTGATGTGTGCAATCCACGAAACAAACATTCTTACATTTGCTACTAAGCTCTAAGTTTATGACCGCCTACCTACGTTGTCTACATACCTACGTCGCTTTGTGAATGTAGCTTTAACCATTAAAGCTAACGCAACTGCACCGAAATCTAAATGAAACACGGTGCATAATAATAATTAATAAATCAATAGAAAGCAAATTTAATATCATCCAATTGTATTGTTCATTCTCTCCAGCTACCAAGTGAAAAAATCTTAACAAGATCTTGCAAAATATAGCATAATTATTTATTTTTCCTTGCCAAGTTCTGAATAAGATCTTGCAAGATCTAAGTGATTAGATTTTCAGTAGGACCCCCATATTGAATCTCCATACTTTAATCAGCATCTTATTCTTAAAACTGATAATGAACATTTATGGACCATTATCATTTGTTGAAGTTGTGTGCTGCTATAACAAACTAGTAAACCCACTTCCAATAGGTAGTTCCTACCAGTTCCCATATATACCAACATGGGTATTTGTCTGGCTTCTTTTGACGCTGAACCTACACCCACTTCCAATAGTTCCAATACCAGTTTCCCATACCAACATTGGCACTTGGCTGCGAACTGTTGAATGTCACCCTACATACTGCTGAAATTACAAAATCATCAATGACTAATTACATCATTTCATACCCAATCATAGTGGTAGCCGGTCATCAAAGACATTCAAACCAAAGAAAAATATACCTGAGGGAACCCACCAATATGATTTAATGAAGCATGCTGCTGCAACTCTGGGATCTGGAAATCTAAGACTAGCTGTGATGCTTCCTGAAGGAGAAGATTTGAATGAGTGGGTTGCCGTTAATAGTAAGTAACTCTTAAATGCAGACGCTACATCAAACTACAAATCAACATTATTTAATAGTATTTCATCAATTATTGCGTGTGTGCTTAATCATTCTCTTTCATTTAGCTGTGGATTTTTTTAATCAAATAAACATGTTGTATGGAACCATCACCGAGTTTTGTACAGAGGAGAGCTGTCCAATAATGTCTGCTGGTCCGAAATATGAGTACCATTGGGCCGATGGCCATACAGTTAAAAAGCCAATAAAATGCTCGGCACCCAAGTATATTGACTATCTCATGACATGGGTGCAAGACCAGTTGGATGACGAGACCTTATTTCCCTCAAAAATAGGTAAGAATTCTTCTCTATGGCTGTACTGTAAGGTATAGATAACAACAAAATCTAATTAATATGTAGGTAATTAATTAATTTTATTCCTTGTTCAGGTGTCCCATTTCCAAAAAACTTTCTTTCTATTGCAAAAACAATATTGAAAAGATTGTTCAGGGTGTATGCTCATATTTACCACCAACATTTTCCTGAGGTAGTGCAGCTAGGGGAGGAGGCACATCTCAACACCTCATTCAAACATTTCATATTTTTTGTTCAGGTAGGTAATATGATGATTAAGCTGGTCCTATTTGTAATTTCGTTAGTCATGGATGCTAATGATTCTAGTTTTCTTTCCAGGAATTTAGTTTAATTGATCGAAGAGAGCTGGCTCCACTTCAAGAGCTAATTGAAAAGCTAACCGCTAAAGAATGCCGATGAAAATGTCTACCTGACACAGTCAAGTTTTTACTTTTTTATTATTAATAATGTTATAAGCATAATATATTATACCTGTAGGCATTTCTTTTTCCTAGTTGCATAATGCAAGTGACTAATTTAAAGGTACTAGTACTAGTAACACTCACTTTCGAGAAATGTCTGCTCAATTTCGAGCAAACTAGTATTTTAACTAGTGCTACACTAATTCAATTACTAGTTGTAAACAATTTTTTCTATAGTACCTAATTGAAATTTGCTTTTTGTTACCTAGAGACTACACATTATTTCTTGATAGACTGATCCTCATGAGCACAATAGTGACCAATTGGGCCAAATTGACTTAACGCCAATATGCCACTGAAACCTGAACCCTTACCTAATAAAAAAATCTTTTCACTATGACGGTCTTACAGTAAGACCGAGATAAGACAATTCCTTAGTAGGTACCGATTTAATATAAAAAGGTCTAGAGATCTAGCCCGCTGATAAGACGGTCGTAGCACCAGTCACGTGACATTAAAATTAATATTAAATTCGGACTAGGGCGGCACTACCATGGACCGTCTTATCTTGGTCTTACCGTAGTCTTAGCGTGAAAAATCACGATATTAGGTAAGGGTCCTGAATGATTGAAATCCATTCATGGAGGAAAAGGAACTGAAGTGTCATCCACATTTATGCGGCAAGGTTTTATAAACACGGTCACATTACTGCAGCTCAGCGATTATATTCACACTGTCTCTCAAATTGAATATGAAATTCATTCCCTTTCTCTCAAGAAATTGATTTTATTGACATCGAGCTGTGTTAAATTGTGAATTTTTCAGAAATTTTACACATTAGCACTTGTGCAATTGGTTGATCTTGTTATTCAAGGTCTAATGGGACATTTACCTGACTGTATATACCAATGTATACAACATATTAATTACTAAAAATTAGAGATGGGACGATTCTAATTTTACACAATTCCGATTCTTGACCGATTCTGATACTTTAGAATTTATTTATATGTAGTATGTTAATTATTTAGTCCTAGTAACAAAGTTGTCTTATATTGTCTTTTCACACTGTACTTTTATGATAATAAATATTTTTTGCCAGAATAAAACAAACAATTCATATTTTTCTGACCAACAACAGCCATTTTACTTTCCCTCAAGTCCGTGAAGAACTGAACGGCTGATTGTTTAGGGAATTTATATTTCAAACCATTGAAAAAGTAGGTAGCAATAATATTACATGAAATGTGAAAGAATTGATATGATATGAGGCCAGAATCAAGGAATCGGTATTGGAATCATCCCATTACTACTAAAGCATACCTACCTATTAATTTAGAACAGATTTGCCTTTTTTTCATCAACCAATCAAATCGTGTATTTTGACTCGAACAAAAGAGGAATTTCATGAGGATGATAGTGTATAAGAGGTGAATTCATGGAGCTCTAAGCGCCGGCACTTAAACGGCGATATTGAATCATTGCCAACTGACCACTTAGCCTGAACAAGAAGTGTGCCAGCAGCGCTGCCACAAGGAGCCGCCAGAAAGCAAAATTCGTCGTTATTACGAAATGAAATAGTCATAGGAATCTTTTAGAATCAGTTTTTCTTTATGAAACGATATTTTCGTCCAAAATTATTGGTATTTCGATCTAGTTATACCTCGTTCATATTATGAAAGATAATCACAGAATCACAATTCGAAATCGTGTAAGTTAAATTTGATGACGTTAAGAGACAACTGAGTTTCAGGAACTTAAATATCTTTTAACGGAGATTAAAAATCATAGTGTTAACAGGGTAGGTTAATAGCATGAGTAAATTATTTTAAGATATTTTATTATTATTATTAATTTTCTGAACACTAACTCTTCGTGAGGTGATACTGATATAGGTGGGCTTTGCCATCTTCCCCCCCCCCCCCCCCCCCCTCCCTGTAGGTGTGCCTGAATTGAACACTGTCTCCGACATTGTGTTATCAATATCATGGTAACAAAGTACTGCCCCCTATGGATATACTTCATTGCCATGATCAGTGGTTAATTTGTAAAATAATAAGTGGGTGGATGCTCCGCTATTGTTAGGGAAACATATTTGCTTACAAAATCAATGGGGGGGTTTGTTTGGAATATAGCCCCGGGAAAATTTTGAATTTCAGGACCAAATTTGGTGCCTTTCTATGCGATTTGTACACAATTTTAAGCCAATTTTTACTTCTATGAAAAATAAGTGGGCAGACCTACCCTAAAAAAAAAGTGAGGGGACACGTCTGGCCTCGTCTGCCCTCAAATAAACCACTGACTATGATAACACACGATAGTATTTTATTTTTCTTTGCGCACTCTTTTCTACATCCCTCAGAAAGGTGAAGTGGGGAAAGTAAGTCACGGGAAATCCAAGTAGGGTCTGTGCATAAAGGACGTCATGCTAAAAATATTTTTGACTGTAAAATGTATCAGAATTTATCGTTTTAGCGAAATTTGCGGTCCCGACATATCAACTGAAATTTAAAATGCTTGAAAATATCTATATCAAAATGTGACGTCCTACTACCTCCAGACCATCCCTCCCCTCTTGAAGCGCGACATCCTTTTTGGACAGCTCCATAGCTGTCAGCGAATTCAATGGAAGGGATGCTCAAATGTAGGGTTTTGATTCCTTCAGTGGAACTTGTTGATGAGCAAACACCGATATGTGCAACATCTCTAGCCAAACACGATATGACACGACTTGCAACTTTCCAATTTCCATATACACCTATACCTGGTTCTGGAAGAAACTAATAACAGATCTATATGTGCTGCGACTTCAGTACCTACCTACTTTCCCAAAAATCTTGTTAAACTCTTTCTAAACTCTTAAAATGGCAACAAGTCTATATACTTGACCGATTGGGTTGAAAATGTGTAAAATATGAGATAATTGGTCTTAATCACCATACCAAATTTGAACTTAATCGGACAATTTTGAATTTCGACCAATTAGAGGATTAGGTTGAAACTTTGTAAATGTTGGAACTGACAAATTTTCAGGTCGTTTCAATTTTTCCACTCTTATTCAAATATTAAATTGATCAGGGTCCTGATTCTACAACTGCATTGCTGTCGCCTAGATTATTTCAATGTTAAGTATATGGAAGAAATTGCTAGGCAACCGCAATTGTAGAATCCTGAGTCAAGGCCCAGACCAACCAATCGGAAGCAATAAAAAAAAAAAGTAAAACCAGTAACGGATTTCAAAACAAAATTTATCAAAATTCAGAGATGGTCTGTACATGTGTGGAAAATTTCAGCTTGATCGGAGAAATGGTTTGACCTGTAAATCGTCGTTAACAGACCAGAAAGCAGGACCTTGCCAAAAGAATGCTCTTCGCTCGCTCCCTTCCCTTCGCTTGCTTTATCTTTTATCTAATCATGAACAAAATTTGAGATCAATTGGTAACGAGTTTGGTCTCCAATCGTATTGGAAATTTCATACTTTTGTGCGGTTTTGTTGAATAACCGGAGACTAATTAACAAGGCACGAAGCAAAAATGAAAAAGTGCTGCTGCTGCTAATATACAATCAGACTGATCATGTGAACATCCTATGAAAACACCCACTTAAGAAACAATTTTTCTCTCCAAATTTGCTAACGGCCGAGAGCTTGCACCACCTTAACCAACTAATGGCGTTGTCCACTGGGGCTGCACTAATTGTGTCATTATACAAAACTCCATGCAAATTTCAAACTGTGTACAGCACTATTGCGGCCAGTGGAAAAGGCCATAAACTGTAATCACGTCATTAAATATTAAAATAAATAAATAATAATAAATATCGCGACCCTGCTTCCAACTATTGTCGGGTCAGGGGGTGGGATGATCCCACCAACAGGGGCGGTCTGGGATGAAAAGGACTGGGATGCGATGAGGCAAAGGGCCCGGATAATCATGTGACGGGGCCCGTAAAACAAAGAAGAGATAGAAAAAATGTATGTTAAATGACTTAAAATGCTGGTTAAATATGAAAAACGACAGTAAAATTTATTTAGAGGCCCGTAATATGGGAAAAAGGGCCCTTCAACGACAGGGGCCAGGGATGCGATCGCATCCCGGCATAGACCGCCACTGCCCACCAATGTTCTAGGGCACTTGTGTTCTCAGAGCCAACTTGCCAAGTCCGACACTCCACACTTCTTCAATCTCTTCTTCCAGTTCTTCAGCCTCCTCTCTTTCCACCAGCTCCCTCCATCTCTCTCTGTCTTCCCACCACTTCTCTGTTGTAATTACTCCCCAACACTCTCCTCTTTCTTCTGCAGCTGCCTCTATTCCGTTGATCCATTTAGTTCTAGGTCTTCCTGCCTTTCTTCTGCCACCCATGGCTGCACGCTCTGCCTCTCTACATGGTATCCTCTCTTTTCCCATCCTCTTCATATGTCCGTACCATCTTAGCCTCTCTTTTCCAAGTTTAAATCTAAGAGATTCCACTTCTAGGTCCTTTCTAATCTTTGCACTCCTCACCTTGTCCATCTTCGTCACTCCTGCCACACTTCTCAGGAACTTCATTTCTGCAGCCTGCATCTTCATTTCTTCTTTCCCTCCCATTGGCCAAGTTACTGCTGCATATATTAAGATTGGTACAAAGTAGGTTTTGTACAGTAATATCTTACACCTCTGTGGTACATCTTCATTCCATAGTAGCTTCCTTACACTCTGGTAAAATATACAAAGAAATTGTGTGAAACTTCCTCCTTATAAGAGACTGTGCATTAGTTGTGCCAGCAGTACGCAGACCTTCATGACCTGGCCTCTAGGGCCCTCTGCTGCCCCATTTACTTTAACAAAATATACTGACGAAGAACAGGCGGTATTTCTCCGTCGGCTCACCTAATAATAGAACACCATGCTCGGGAGTAATGTACAGTGAGATTCAGAAGAAAGCGGTCGGAGTGCCCCTGTACACACTGCCTGGCAAAGGGGCACTACGACCGCTTTCTTCTGAATCTCACTGTACAAAGGAACCTCTTTAGTACGTGTAAAAAACGTATTAAGGAAAAACGTACTAAAGAGGTTCCACTGTATTAAAAAACGCATCTTTGTCAATGTCGGTCCGAAATTTGTAATCTTAAAACATATGATATGTACAGCCTTGTGACTGTGATAAAAATGCTGTTTGAATAATAGTGAACAATTAATTAATATTGATCTTTCTTGGTAAAAAGGATACCAGCACTATGAGAATCTCTGCACATGACTTGGATAATAAATACTTAGTATTCAACAGGACATTCTGTTTAGCATTCATTTTATTCTTTCTATTAGATAGGTACACTTCAATAGTACCAATAATGTATTGCATATTGCCAAGCAATTTATAATCAGCAGGGTACTTATTATTAAGAGCACAATAAAATGTTACATATTATTTATTTACTATACTTATCAATTATCAAACATTTCTGCCTGGAACTGTGTCAATTTGTGAATTTATGTGTACCTATATATAATAAAGTAGATTTTTTTTGGTAATTTTAAATTTACTAATTTGAGCTGGATACCAAGTGATAATTTTGTATTATTGCGGGTTTGTTTGATAACATGGATGACAATGTTGATAATGATAACACATGTCTACTTCTTAAATCGAGTGTACCCATCACCTGTAGATATATCTCCACGAAATATTACTATCTATACCTACTAAATGTAATGCTAGTACTGAAACTACTCTATTACATATAAAGAAAAATTAGAACACATCATGCACTTATCTGACCAAGGCAAACTTTGCTGCTACATAGTACTATTATACACTTCTACTTAACACCTAAGCATTTCTAGAGGCAACACACAATGAAATGGTGTAAGTAGAATAAAATTAACATATTCTATCCTAAATATTAGTAGGTCTACTTATGTAATTCATATAAAATAAAATGACAATTATACAATTTCATTTTCATGATCGTACATTAGGTTTAGGTGTGTTGAAGCTGAAAGCTAAATTCAACAAAAACATCTGCCCATATACGGTACCTATATGAATACCTATATGTACTGTTACTTTATATATTTTATTTCCTCTACAGCTCATTTGCACAAAACTTGACTAAGCAATATGTCCACTCAATTATGTTAGCAGATCTGATGAAATTGAATTTCTCTACTACCTGTATACATTTGACTTTCTGTTCACAATTAACTCGGAGGTGGAGGAGGGGGTGCCAGTAAGCTTGGCAGGCCACCAAGCGAATTCATATCCATGCCCTGTCCTGGGGGTGGTGGTGGTTGCACAGGTTGCGGAGGAGGAACACCCATATACCCTTGATGCCACCCATACATGTTCTGTTGCATCTGCATTGGATTGCCTCGCATTGGCGGTGGCACAGGACCTGGTGGCTGCTGCTGCTGCTGCTGTTGTTGCCAAGGTGGCATGCCAGGAGGTGGCAATTGTGTCTGGGGCTGGGACCCAGGTGGGGGTGGTTGCGAGTTATGAGAAGAACTCTGCAGCCATGGCAGTAGTGGTGGTATTGAATGTGGCTGGCTGCTTTGGGTCTGCCCTGATGGAGGGGGTGGAGGGGGAGCTTGTAGGAGGTTTGGAGGTGGAATGTTGGCCTGCTGCCAAGGTGGCATGGACTGTATAGTAGGGTTGGGTGGAGGTTGGTTCATGTTTGGCATCATCTTGTTTTCATTCTGGCTCCATGGAGGAGGTGGGAGAGAATTCGGGATGAGTTGTGGTGGCGTAGTCATCATGTTGTCCAAACGTGGCGGTGGAGCCATGATAGCGCGAGGAGCCATCTGCCGGTCAAAGAGGCTGTTACTCGAGCCTCCGCTACGCCGACCAAAGCGGCTGCCAGAATCCCGGTCATTGTGATGGTTCGGTGGTGGGCCTTCTCCAAGCTCTGCCATCAATGACATGTACTGGAACAAAAATTAAATACTCGTTACATTCATCAAACTACCTGAACACTTCTAATAGGTTCCTAGCATTCAAGAGGCTGTGCTATTCGTAAAGAATGTCACACTAAAATGGATTATTTTGACAGCCCGCTCCCCCTTGTCATGTTATCACACTCTTCGAAACCCACAAACATTGAAAGCTTATTTAGAGCTAGCTTGAACACACCCCTTCCTCCTACAAGTATAGCAGAGCTAGCCTACTTACACAAAAGGATGATTTGGACAAATGACTGCCCTGAAAATTGTTGGATTGGGAAAGAAAATATCTTGTCAAACTACATATTTTCGTCATGAAATTTAAAATATATCATCTTCAACAGAGATAATGTAGGTCGGGGAAAATACAGTACAGTGCATTACAGAGACACCATTCGAGATAAGCCTATTTCAGTGCTTTGCGCTTGACCAATCCATTCGTACGTCCTCTAAGTAGCAGACATATATTTTTCTTCAAAAGAAAAGGTTTCTGGGGGCTGTTACTATGTGTTTTATAATCAATTTAATATCACCATAAAATCGCGAATTCCCTCTTCCAGAAACAACACAAAAAACGAAATTGATGATTTTAAAAACGACATTTAAGAAATAAAATAAGCATTGATTTTATTGATTAGATAAAATCACCAATCACCACACTGGCTCTACTTATTTACAAAGGTCAAAGACCTATGTTACACACTCAAAATCAAGTCTCTCATTTAAATTTGAAGAATTCACTAGAAAATTGTTTTTCAAACAAGAGCTCAAGTCCTGACTTAATCTCTATAATCTCAGATACCTTCACTACCTAGTTACCTACTACTCTAGAGCTGATTGATACCCAACAGAAAGAAAATATCTTGTCAAACTACACATATTCGTCATGAAATTTAAAATATGTATAGTACTATTGTAAGGTTTACATAAAAGTGGTCTCTTTAGCACAATTACAGATCAAATAAATAAAAGTATACAGGAAACACAATTTTGTACCTATTTCAAATGCAATGCATAAAATGTAATACAAATTAAATGATTGATCAAAAGAAGAGATAACAGTTCAGAAGTGGAATAACAATAGAGTTATAATAATCACTGTTTATTTTCACCTCCTCATCAATCTTGGTCTTGTCTCCACCTCCTGATGATCCTCCAGCACCCGGACGCTTTTGTCTGCAATCTCGAGCAATATGTCCAGCACCACCGCAGCTCGAACATACTATGTTGTTGGTAACGTTTGGCTTGTCTGGACACTAGAACATAGTATTAAGAGCACAACATTTTATTTCGTACTATCTCACCCCAATGTTCTGCTTTCACGAGGCCGGATTACAATGAGCAATAAACCAACTGATAGACTTAAAAAAAAAATTACCTATCTGTTCTTTAATTTTTCAATGTGTACTATGTATTCCTAAACAATAACAACAATATAACAATCTACAGCAGTTGTGACCCTTATTTAATATCCATTTAGGCTTTAACTTCAGTGGTAGAATAGCATTGTTTTCCTAGTCCGAGGCTAGTCCTGCAATGTTATTGATAAAGATATGACTGTACCTACCACCAGCGACTTGTGGATATTACGTAACCCTGCAGATCATTTGACATTGAGCAACCTTTCTGAGTACCTACTATACCAGCAGTGGTTAATTTGTAGTAGAAAAGGAGGGTAAGTCCAATGTTTCAAAGTTAAATAAAAAATGGGGAGAAGTTCAACGATTGTTAGGGGAAACTACCGTCTGAAAACAGTGGAGGGTCTGGGGAGAGGGCCCCCCAGAAGGACGCGGGTCCGGGGCGCACAGCCCAGCGGAGAATTTTGAATTTTAGGAATGAATTGGTGCGTTTCTACGCTATTTGTAAAATATTTAACCCAATTTTTATTTTTGTCTCGTTTTTCACCATTGGTCAGATTCCTTCTCTCCTAGATTGAAAATAAAATGCAAGTACCTAATACAAAAATTGTCTCATAAAATGTCTAATTAAGTTTTGTACCTAATGTAAACCTATTGGGAAAACCAGTTTTGCGCACGAAACAATGAATTGTCGGTGTGGAAGGGTCCCCCATATATATGCAGGTCCGGGCCTCACAGGCCCAGGAAATTTTTGAAATTCCACAGTGACTATTTTGATGGGGTTTGGACAATAATTTTCGTCCATTTGATATTTGGTCAACTAAGAGTATTTTTTCACAATTATGAGCAAATTTTATTTTAAAAAAACGCCATGGCTCTCTATATTTACATAAAAAGGTGCGTAAGCCCAGCTTAACCTTCAAAAAAGGTGGGTAAGCCGGGCGTACCCAAGCTTACGCCCAAATTAAGCACTGTATACCAGCCATGATGAAATATGGATGATATTGAATACATTTGTTTAAAGTCATATTAGTTATCAATCATAATAAAACACTTGTGAAGACAGTATGTCTTGCCGGTTACAACAATCAAGTTCTGGTGCCAAATTTTAAATGTCCAGCATATTCTACACAAAAAACGAAGCCCAGATAATTACCATCCATGACTTGTGGTCCGAGGCACCACAGTTGGAGCAGCGAGGTCCCTCATTTTCACGTAATGTGCCGTTCAACAAAGCCAGTTCTCGCAGCTGCATTCGGCGTAAGTCGTTCTGCCCTTCAGGCACCTCAACACCCTGACGGATTATTTCCTTGATCTGGAAGGACAATCAAAGAATATAAATGTATGTATAACTTGACTAGTCATTCTCCTGAATATTACTAGGTACGAAGCACCTACATAATTATGGTATTCTGTAATCTTGAATTTATGGGAAAAAGAAAAAGGTCGTAAGCCTCAAAATTAAAACGTTGAGGTAGATTTATGAGATATTGGAAAAATTACAGGTGGAAAGTAAGCTGCTTACTTATAGTTATAAAAGTTACTACATAAAGCGAGCATCTAGTTTCGACACATTCGATTCACATTTGAATGTTTGCGCTCAAAAGGTCAGACTATTCCTCTTGTCAAGATGAAATTTGGCAGCCGTATGAACATCAGTTCAATGAAAAAGGGTCACAATTTAAAACTGTTCTCAGATTGGTTGAAAAGTGAAAACTGTCTGTGCAATAATAACGTACTCTGTCAACAGCCTTCTTGACTGCTTCAGGGTTATTTGCAGTAACATATGCATGTAATGGCTCATCCTCCCCAGGCAGTGGCTGTCCATCCTTCCGGCCAACCTTTCCTTCCTTCACCGATCCCTTGCCACGAATTATGATCTTTGCTCCCGTGTCTCTTTCCATTGCTAGAAAATGACAATTTAAGCAAAGTTCAAATATTTTCTAATGGGAACTACCACTAAATAGTAAATACTAATAAGCTCATAATAAGACTCAATACTTGATACTCATAATAAGCTTACATTTTAATGTGTTGCCACGTGGCCCAATCAACAATCCAACAAAGTTGATGTCAGGATGGTCATCTTGAGGAATCATAACTTTATCACTGACTCGAATGATTGGGGGCCTGAAAGAATGACACAAATAAATTAGTTACATGTAAAATTGAAGCGACCAAAGTAGAAACACAGAGAGTGGGACGACCAAGAGAGAGGGGGATTAGACTGATCAAGGACTATTATTATTAAGTCTATATTCTCAACAGAGCCAGGCTCCACTAGTGAGAATGTAATATAGAGAAGGGAGGAGAGGAAACCCGGTACCGGCATGTAGCCTACTCCTGACGAAAGATACCAAGGGGACCAACGGCTTAACGTCCCTTCCGAAGGACGGTGTAACATTCACAGCACGAGCCTCCACAACCCGCGCCGTCGAGAGACTGATAACAGGTGGAGGGAGGTCGTCACACTGACTCCCAAACACCCCAGTCTCTCTGACCCAACGGCAGCAACCTGGCAAGGCAGAGTTGAATGGTCACCCATCCAACCGCTGACCGCGCTCAATGTTGCTTAACCTCGGTGATCTAACGAGAACCGAGGTATCCAACACACCAGCCGTTGGGTATAAGATGTGCTGGAGAGAGGAGGAAGGTGTCCAGTGAGTTGGAGAGGAATTTGTGGAACAATTAGAAGTGGAAGAAGAAAAGGAGGAAGACGAAGAGGAAACGCCAGGCATGACCAGTCGGTTTCCAGGAGTCTTGCGGCACTAATGCTTGTGGGAATACTACCCCCTGACACAATGTGTTAGAAGAACCAGGATGAAGCGCAATGATGAAACTTCACACAACGTACTTGTAATCTGCAGGAGGTTTGAATTCTGGGTTGAGGTTGATCATCTGCTGGATAAGATGATGACGCTCTTCTTCAAGATTCTTCCGAGTACGGTATTCCCGAGTGTTCAAGCGTTTGCCATCACTGCTGTAGATGGGCTCAGGTGATGGAGACCTAACATGTGTCAGAAACATTAGTGGCTGGGTTCATAATTTAATGATGGGTTGTAAACAAAGGCAACTCATAATACATACTTGGAAAAAGGTATTAAGAGTAACCCAGAATTCAATGAATAACTTTTACTTGTCTTGAGAATGTTTGAATTCATAGTTGCATGTTGCATAAAAAATCGGAATCGATAATGAACATTTTAAAATTATGTTTTGAAAAATGAGTAACTTACTACTAACTAGCCACTGTGTTACATACCTAAACAATGGACACACTGTCAACTTCTGCGAGAGTGGAGAGTCTCTCGCTCATTGGCTGACAGCTGTCAAGTGACCTTATTTGATGGTCACTAGACAGCCTATGAGCGAGAGACTCTCCACTGAAAGTTTCTCTCCACTCTCGCAGAAGTCGACAGTGTGTCCGGTGTTAAACATACAATACCCACAGAACAGATGCTTTAATATCAACTGTTCCAATCAGGAATTTATGAAAATGTAATTCTTATTACAATAAAAAATGTATTTCTTATGAAAATTGCTGAACAGTGAACTTTGATGCTGAACACTTAGTAGAAAATTATTCAAAATAATTTGGAACCCTTCTTAGTTTGCTTTCCTGTTACCAAAATGTACTTTTCCAAGAAGCAAATATAATTTCTCCTGATTTTTATTCAACATGCATTCTGTGACAAAACATTCAAAGAAATTGAAACATGAGCACAGCTTTATAAAAGATATTTGTTGTTAGCTGTTTCAACAACAGATTTTGAAAACTAACTAATGGGACAAGGATGTTTAAAAACAAAGAAAATATCTACACAAAGTACTAAAAATCATACTAAAGGTCCAAAGAATTTGTAATGAGAGGACTAGGAGTCAACCCACGTAATTCAGGAAAACCCAACCCGAGCCTACTCAAAGTACAAACTGGTACAAAACTTTAAATTGTATCTTATGAATTCAGTGGGAATTCAATTTAACATTAAATTAATGTAACTTTCAAGTTACCTACATATTTATCCGATTCTAAGGTCACAAAATATGGAATAAATTGTAATAATTGTAGCCAAAAAATTGCTGATCTAGGTACCTTTACGTAATACCAAAATATGTATCTAGGTATCTAAAGAAGACAACAAAAGTAAGAACTCATTAAATATTAATAATGAGCTATCTAATTATTATCACAATTCAATAGGCTTCGAGTGTTCATACCCCCAGCGCCACTAGCGAGAGAAATCGGCAAAAATGTGAGGCGAAGAATCAGCAATGTTATAATCTCTCATTGGCCGTGGCCATAGCAACCGATAAAAACCAACAGATAACTCAAAATAGCTCAGAATTGGTAAAAGAAATGAGCAAACTAATAATTTTATCAGATTCAGTGGAATTGTTTACATAATGATATCATACATTTTTCACTGAGAAATATCATTTGGCGTATTATTGTAAGAATGCATACAATGAGTAATGTTTACTAACTGCTGCAACTAAGGGTATGAGGATGCCGCCAAGAGTTGCTAATTAATTTATTAAGTCAGAAACAAAAGAGAGTCTGCACTCGGTGCCCATAGTAAAATATTTTCGAACATGCTTTGAAAACCATAGATGGAAAAATAGGTATACATATTGTCATAAACATCCTTGCCCTATTAGGTACCTAAATAATATTACAAGTTAGGTATGTGATGGGAAATCAGTCAATTGTGATAAAGATAAGTCCTCACTTAGCCAACTCAATCATTCAATGCGATATGTATGACCAAGATACACTGTGTTTTAACAATGTCACCAACTTGGGATCTTCATTCACAGAAGTGATGGCCTACAGGGAGGGAATGTTGAAACTTCGCCACAGGCTACTGCTTAGAAAATAATTATTATTAACTTATAAAATATGTCTGTAATCAGTGACATAGCAGTGTATTGGCAGCTACAGCATGCATTAGTACAGAAAAAATATTATTAAACGTGTATGCAGTTTTCAATTATCTGCATCCCCAAAGCTGTTAAAAATTAATAATAATTAGGTAAGTTATCATCATTAGTTATGAAGAATTTTAATTAGTATGAACTTAGAGTCGAGTGCCTGGTGCCTAAACAAAAGTCATGTAGTTTTAGTTTGGGGGAAAAAGATTTAAATTAACAAATACCAATTAAACTTATAGTAGAGATCTCTGCTAAAAGGACACACAATACAAAAGTTCATTTAGTTTGTTGCACAATGATTTTCATATGTAACATACTGTTCAGAGTAATTCCATATTGATAGAAAATTTTGATTTACATTTGAGTACATACAGCCTCAAGCTTAAGTTCAATTGAGAGAGCAAAGGCTATCATTTAGGGAAAAAGATTAAAATTTGTTACCATGCACGCATAGTCTTATGATTGAAAGACTTGTAACTATTTACATGTAACCTAAATCATTTTTGTAAATGGATATATTTTAAAATTAATATATGGAAATTATACACGCACTCATTATATTAATTCTACAACATAATGACAATAATGGATTTTAATATACTGTCTTTTCTACAATTGTATAATGAATACCGATTTAATGCAAGTACAAATGATCATTGATCACGTAATATCGGAAGAGAAATTACTTCAATACGATGGTCTAAAGGAAAAAGATCAAGTTTAAAAGAATTTGGAATATTGATTTAAACTAAGAATATAGCTTTTTAAAAATCATCCTTTGGATCGGATGGCCCCATTTCTAATAAAAAAAAACTCTTTGATATAACTTTCCAAACCAATACAATAGCCCCAAGGAGCCTTGTAACGACGATTGCAGCGAGTAGTAGTCGGGAAGGACTCAATTGACCTCTCGGTGATGGCGCTAATCTCAACACAAACTTGATTAATGGTATTGGTATGGCAGCACACCTTTCTTCCGGATTAATGGGGATGCCTAATTCACCCGTGCGAAGCTTTCTGCTGATCTCTTCAATCTGTAGTTGCACTGAAATAAAATGGGTTAGAGAAGGGCACAAAGCCCAAGAAATTAGACAAGTTATTACTGACATTACACTGAGTACTACATGAAAAAAAAACATTATAAATCTGAAAATAATAATTTAATTATTTATTATTTAATATGAATGACTAAAGCCTTTGTCACACACAGTACATTTCTCCCTAGAACCAAGTTACAAGAGTTTGCACATAAGAATAGCTTGTACTTCCATTGTACTTCCTGCTAAATAAAAGACAAAAAAAATATGTAAATGTATCATGTAACATATAAACACTATCATTGTACAAATGATCCTTTCTTACACGTGTTATGTAGAAGGGATGGCATTTAAATATTAAACATTTAAGTAAGAGACAACCAGAGCTGGACGACCTACAAACAACCTTTTATCTTACACCCATTTTGGGTTATTTATAGTTAAAACTACATTATAAAAAATAAAAAGAGCACTTTGTACCAAAACATTAATGAGTGATTTAGCTTAAGGTACACACACCCAACAAATCATAAAACGGTATTTGAACGAAACGGATTGGCTGCTTGTCAGGTTCCATGCCAATCAATCCTTGTTACTAATCAATTAATGTGGCGCAATCACTCGATATACATATATAGAACATTTTGATTTATTTGTGAAATTACCATTCAAAATACCTTTTACAAGAGTTCAACTATATTTAAGTATTAAATACTCATTTAAAGTCCAGTAGCTTGCAACTCCGGCCCAATAATTAGTTTTCAATTTTGTCTTTTGAGAATGTACAAAACTTTAACATGGGAATGATATACTGGGTTTTAAGGAAAACTTCCAGTGGAGTCAGGTATCGTTGGTATGGTATGGTATCGTTTTCAATTATTTTCCTGGTACATAGTATGTCCGCAGGTTTAACAGAAAAAAGTTTTTTGTTTAAACCTAATGGTACAAAAATATTAGAACTTAATTTTTGCTTAAAAATGACTCGATTTTACTTGGCTGCCATAAGATAACATGGGGGAGAAAACTCAAATTATCTCAGAAACTAGACACAAGAAGTATTTAATTTTTTCAAGGATCATTTCGCATGATAGGTACATTTTATTGATGGCATGATTGTCAATAAGTACACAAAACTTTATGGAGATCTGAAACTATGCCTCAAGTGATCGCGGCACCTTAAATCAGAGCTCACTGAGAATAGTTAGATGACGAGTTAGCACCTAGACTTCATAGGATGATGCCATAAAATCGTTTTCGGCCAATCCATTTCTTTCAAATACCATTCGTTTTATCATTTGTTGAGTGATACCTACCTACCTGACACTTTATAATATATTCATACATTGTGCTCTAGTACGACCTTGGCAACCATGTTTATCTTATTTGCCATAATAACATGGAAGGTATTGTTCTGGCAACCCTGCGCCTGGGTAGGGTGGTTCGAGCAAAGAAGTTCAGTTGTCGTGAGAACTCGCGCCTGTATGCAGGTGTTTTTGTTAGTCAGCCTCTAGGCAACCATTTCTCCATATTATAAAAAGTTGATTCTTCGGAATTATTATCACCTCATCTTTTGAATCCTTTTCCCATTCGCTGGGTAGTACTATCTATTCATAACATCTTTTATCGAGTTTTCAAAAAGAAAATCTTGCAGCTTATCCTTGTAAAAATATACAGTGTGACAGTGGGCTCAGTACCTATGCAATTTGATTTAAATATTTAATGGATACTCAAATGACTAGTAGATCTAGTACAATATTAGGTATCTTCATAGTCCTATTAATTAAAATACATAATTTAAATCAGCAGCTTGAATGCTCATTCATCTAAATGAAAGGTAAATTTCTTATTATACAATCTTGCATTACACATTTATACCAAAAATTTAGAATTCATTTATGAAGTATTAATACCTAGATATGCTTCCTCCTGCTCCTTGCTTAGATTAGTGGGCAACACTGTTGGCATTCCAGGGATAAATGTCTTTTCCTTCTCATCATTTCCCCATCGAGACCTCTTCCTGCGCTGCCTTCTATCTTCTTTGTCTGAAAAATAACGGACACATCAGTTTATGAAAACTGTTAGAAAGCGTAAGTTTCAAGACTTGGCCTCCAGGGTTCGATTCCCATCATTCTGATTCGAGGAACATTACTCAAAATTTAACAAGTTAGGTAAACAAGAAGAATCCAAAAAGGTTTATATGCATCTTGTTGTTAAGACTCTGAATTATAATTTTACATTCGTTTTGAGATTGACATCTTACATAAGTATTCGAGATCAGCGATTCTTAAACTGTGGTCAGGGCAGATAATCTGTAACTCTAAAATTCCGGATTCGGCCCGTATTTACAGTTTTTAGGCCTTCGTCAACCCCCCCTCTCCACATGTCACAGCCTGTCACAAAACCGATGACCCCCCCCCCTTAATAATTATGCCACATATTGCCAGACCCCCCCCCCCCCCATTTCCAAGCAAAACAATCTAGGGAATTGAAGTAAAGTTTAGATTTTAGCGTTAAACATTTTTGTATTTTAGACGTTTTGGTATTAAATAGTTGAATGTGTAATTATTTAATTTTATTCATGACGATGATCATGTTGGACAATGAGTAAATGAGTTGTCTCATTCAGAACTCCCAACAGTTTCTACCTTCAAAAATAGTGAGTTTTAATGACTTTTAGGTAGAAAAAAATAACCAAATAATGACCTGAAGTAGGTAATCGATGTTTTGAAAACAAAATAGATAAGTTTACATAAATTATATAATTTGGCTTAATGATTGATCACTTGAAATTATAATTGAGTGTGCCAGAATATAAAGCATCCAAATGACAATTCTAAAAACGATCCTTCATTCATTAAAAATATGTAACCCTTACCTATAGCACTCTATTGTACAGAAGCAATCTTTGAAAAGTTATTACTACTTATTAGTAGATATTATCATTCAACGAAAATCAATTCTTAGTCTTGGTTAGTTTTTAAAATAATAAGTGGGTCGACGATTGGCGTTTGTCAGGGGAACCGTATTGCTTATGAACACAATGGGGGATTTGGGGGGAGGGCCCCCCAATACAATGAGGGTTCGGGGCGAACAGACCAAATGCAGTGGCGTGCTGACCTATTTAAATTTGACGCAAATGCGCCAGTATTTTTGGGGGTGGTGGGTGGGTACCTGACTGGGGTGGTGGTGCTGAAGGTGGTTTGTAGGATCACAGTCGGACTAACATGAAATCGCTTGACAGGTTCAAGCCTAGCGCCTGGGAGGGGTGGGAGGGTCCCTGTAGACCGAAATGCGTCGATTGTTTTAGATGTTCAGCAAGCCACTGACCAAATGGCTATAGGTAAATCATGAAAATAATGACTTTTATTGACCTGGCTCAAAAAAATGACTTTTAGTGAAAATAGTGATCTGTTGGGAGCCCTGATCATTGGATAATACCTCTGTTCAATTAGTTTTGCAAAACTTGAGAAAATTTTGAGAATTCAACTTCATAATGAAGCAAATCTGTGCATTTTTAATCAACATTGTGAATATCTGGGGGTGTTCAGGTTTTCTGGCAGGGGGTGTCAGGATCTCTGGCAGGGGGGGTCAGGCTCCAGACAGGGGGGGTCCGTTCCCCCCTTTCCTACGCACCTGATAGCCGGGATGCTATTTTCACAGCATAAATTTACAAGCAACTTTGTCGAATTAATTGTCTGCTATTCATATTACCTAGTACACAATTAGATTAATTTCTTGTGCAATTACCATTCATTAGTGTACCTACAATGAAAGCAAATCCGCATGATATTTTCATTTTTTGGAGCTTGTCGAGCAGTTATGATCTACCACCATTAAGTATTGCCCCGGTAGCGTAGTGGTTAGAACCAGTGGCGAAGCGTACCTCCAAAATTTGGGGAGACACAAGACAGCAAAAGTAGAAAATAACGTATTTCGGCTTACCTAAATTTTTTCAAATAATGCGAATATAGGCACCCTGCGTGAGAAAAGGTTGCCATAGTAACCTATACCCATAAAAAACACTTCGTGTAAAAATACCAGCCAAGTCTCTTCAACTAAAAAAAAATATGAAATCTAAAAATTCTGCACTGAAAAGTAGTGATATCAAAAAATTAGCCCAGTCAAAACTTTATTTGAAAATCAAAAAATACTTGGCGCATCGTGTACTTAAATAGCTTGGAAGTATAAGCCAATTATAAATTATACATGAAATACATATACATAGTATACCTATAATTAGAGATCCGATTATATGGTGATCGCGAAATTTTCGAAGTGTTGTAAATGACTCATATTTCTCAATATAAATGCGTTTCCATATGTTTCTGACCCAAAAACACTGGAATCTAATCGCGACAAAACGCGAAATTTACCCTTAACACCGCTAAACACCACCAAACTGCCTAAATCGCGAAATATATCGCGAAATACCACCAAATTGAATATATTTCCTGTAAATTTGTAAATTTCGCAGTTGCTCTTCTAATTTTTCTCAAAATCACCAAGGTAAAACCCAATATTTAACCTATTATCTTTCAATATACATTCAGTGACCCTCCCCTATTCACGTAAATGACAGAAGAGCTCTGACCTTGTAGAAAACTACTTGGGGTTGCTTAGTGACAGGGACAGTGACCTCGCATAATCACGTGAAAATAAAGTTGACATATGTCTTTTACAGTCGCAATACATAAACAAACAGCATGAAACAGCTTATAATAATTTAATTTTTGATTTAGCATTGTAAAAACCAAGGTGGACAGTCACATGCTGCACTGGCTTACCTAAGTTGAAGTGATTTATGAGTTTGAATTCTTTTCATTTAGATAGACCCTCTTCATTTAGATCGAAAGAAAATTTACATACCTAACAACATTGCCCTGGTATATGAATAGAAGTAAATGGTGATAATATTATGAAAGTCCCAGCACTTGTTGGTACACTATTTAATTTTTATTATTCTTCAATGGAAATTCTAATATCATAATCTGAAATTTATCTATATTTTTTAAAAACATAAAACGCGAAATTGACAATTCTTAAAACCACAAAACGCGAAATTTCCAATTCCATAAACGAAATTTTTAAGTTTTTAAAACCATATAATCGGATCTCTACCTATAATGCCCTAAAAAAAACGATGCGCCAAGTATTTTTTGATTTTCAAATAAAGTTTTGACTTGGCTAATTTTTTGATATCACTACTTTTCAGTGCAGAATTTTTAGATTTCATACTTTTTTTTAGTTGAAGAGACTTGGCTGGTATTTTTACACGAAGTGTTTTTTATGGGGATATCACTCCTTTTTTTAGTTTATTCTAACAACTTGTGACACATATGAAATGAACAATTACTAAATTCTTTTAAAAAATCATCACCCTTTACAATTTCGTTACCACTAATGAATAGCAGCGTATGGTCCTAAATAATTGCTTTAAATGATCTTTCACGAAGAATAGCAAAGGTTTCATTCCAATCAGTCAACCCAGTTCCGAGACATGGAAACACTTCGGTTTTCAAAATGGCTGCTGAACTTTCTGCAATGCCACATAGAATTTATTTTTATAAATGATGTGTATCATTTTAAGCTTTCTGAATATGTATTTACCTATTGTATAGGAGGGAATTATAATAATTTATACATTTGAATGACGTCATTTCCGGTCTCATAAATAGGAAAATTCTATTTGTACTGTTCATATTCCATAGAGATGGCCATCCGAATCGTTTGGCGCTAGTTTCATACCGATTTGTCTACCAGTTTTTGAGATATGACGTTACTTCCGGTTTAAAAATGGCGGCTGAAATCTCTGACCCCTTGAAGTATATTTGAAACATGATTATAATTTTATAAGCTGTCTCAAATAGTATATTTATTGCATCAAAATAAAAATTTGTGAGATTATTAAAATGTGTGACGTCATTTCCGGTTTAGGTATGAGAAACTGCAAATATTATTGATGATAATACATAAAGTTGACCGTCTAAATTGTTTTGCGCTGGTTTCGTTGAAATCTATTTAGCCGTTATTGAGATATGATGTCACTTCCGGTTTCAAAATGGCGGCTTCCGGTTGGTTTTATAACAAGTCACATGAGACGTCAAAAGTACATACGTTACATAAATATCAAAATAATCGGATCAATCTTTGTTGCCAAAAAGCCAATCGATGTATTTCAAATTTCATTACGTCATTTCCGGTTTCTTTAACATAATGTTTAGTCTTTTGCTACTTATCATGCATATAGATGACCGTCTGGATCGTTTGGCGCAATTTTCGTTCCAATCGGTCCAGCCGTTGACGAGATATGACGTCACTTCCGGTTTCAAAATGGCGGCATAAAACCAGTTATAGCAAAAGGCACCTCAGACGCCAAAAGTGCATATGTGGTAAAAATTTTAAATCAATCGGTTCAGCCGTTTATGCTGTGGCCTGTTTACCATATTTTAGCTCCACCCTACTACTACTACTGAGATTATTATGAAAACCGCCCTAAAACACTGTTTTCACGGCCCTCTAGCGCGCAAAGGGCGTAACCTATTGTTCCCAAATTTGGTATATGTTGTAGGGTGGGCCATAGCTCGAAATTGAGATATATCGCAACAATGTGAGATTTTCCAATTTTAAGATCCAGTAGGCCGAAAATGCCACTTTGATGCCTACAGTAAAAGTGGGTTTGCTCCAGCCTTTATATGAGAGTGTGCGCGTGCCGTCCATATAGTGAACAAACAAATCTGACAGCGGCAATCCAAATCTCATATTTAGAGTGATTACTTGTGAAAGAAAGATATTTAAGTAAGTACAAGTTAATAATAATACGCAATAGACTATTACACATGTTCAAGTTAAATATTCATCTGAGAAATATGATTTATAGCTATTATTTAATAATAGCTTTGACACATTTCCCCTACCAGAGCATCCTCCATTTTTCTACCACTGTGACGTCACGAGCAGGATTCCTATACCGTACACAAACACAAGAAAATGATTAACGAACTAAAAGATCATGAGGAAATAATACGTCTGGTAAATTCAATTTCAATGCGTGAACTGACTTGTTTTCAAGTCGGACTCAGTTTTCTAGATATTTTTAGTTTTTACTGTGCAGACAATGTGTGTTTATGCGAATGTTGTGTGTGTTGCACAACGGTGTAGGCCAAGATCTCTAGATTCATAGGTTGAGCCGATCGAGGTATATCGCGTTTCTGTTCTCTGATTGGCTGGAGCGCTCCTGACGTCACGACTGCACCCGCAACTCAGAGGGAGTTCGACTCGCCTACTGACCGTGCTAGCAGGGGCGATATTCCATGAGATTTCTCACTTTGTTTCCCTGTTTACGAGATGCACACATGTTACTTGTCTTTGTGGAATATATTTAGATATAATTTACGTTCCAATGATTGTTAGCGGGATGATCGTAGGTTTAACATGAATTTGGAATACCTGTAGTGTATAAGAATGAATAACAACTGGCATAATATAATAGTGATTTCCCAGTCACAATCGAGTAAGTTTTGATTGCAGAAAACTGCTTACTAACTATTCAAGTTTAAATTCAGAAATAAATTGGCTACAAGCTGACATTCTTCAACTTTTGGAGTTTATTAATTTAATTAAATTAATTGCTTAAAATGCCCTAAATACCAATTTTGTTGGAAAAAGGATTTCTATACATTTTCGCAGTTAAAATAATAAAGGTGAAGGTCTCCAGCAATTTTACTCCAGTTAATCTGTAATAAATACCAACAAACATGATAGTAACAACTGACAATTAGAGATATCACCCGTACATTGTAGAATGATCAATTATCATTCATAAAAATCAAATTCATGTCATTGGAATTTTTTGGCCGCAGTTTGAATTGTGGTGTTATTTTTAAGTCCCCCAACAATGTGTTACCATTCGTGAATATAGGTACCTCCATGTTCTAATATTAGAAGAATTCTATCAATCTTTGTCCTAAATAGATTCCCTAAATACACATCCACTCAAATACTCTTTTTTCTCTAAGAAGATGTACACTCGGCCAAACAAAACTTGAACGTTGACCAAATTTGAATGACTGCTGGTCATGTCCCATAACCAATCAAAGCTTTTGTTATTATCATTGAAATGTGAGGTCACCTACTAGAGTGAGACAATGAGATCGCTTAGACTGACTTCTGATGGTGCGATCTTACATTTATCAGCCTATCAGATTTATTGAATGTTCAAGTTCAACCTGCACCTGCACCTCCAACGGAACAAACCGTCACCACTGCCATGTCAATTCAAGTTTTGTTTGGCCAAGTGTACAGGTACTATGTTTTAATTAAAAAATTACTCGAAACATGCCTTATCAAGATATCTAGGTATAGCTGTAAAGTAAATTATAAAACAATAAACTTTGATAGGTAGGATACATTATTTGAATTTAAAATAGGTAAATTAATTATCAAACATTAAAAGTCAGTGATTCAATTTTGCATTTTGTAAATCATCGTACATCGAAATCATGTTACATAATTATTAATTAATATCAAACAATATCAAATAATTAATATCAAACACTGGCTATTTTCACCGAACGGGGTGAAAATAGTCGCATTCTTTTTTGAAATCAAGGAACACGTAAAAAACTAAAAAAGGATATTCCTAAACATCCTAGCCTATTTATCACTATATTCATATTATTTCTAAAGTTGGTCCATCTTTGGGACTGGTGAACCTAGGCTTTGAACCTATTAGACTACCTAGGTAGTCTAATCAATGATGAAAGGAAGAATGTTGCAAAAATGTTGAGGATAAGATTTGGGGGTCTGTCTGTGACAAAAAAAAATATTTCAAAGGGGTCAGTGGTTAATTTGGGGGTGGACGAGGGCGGACGCCGTCCCCCCACGTATTATTTTTCATAAGTAAAAATTGGCTTTCTACAAATCGCGTGATTTAATGCACCAAATTTTTTCCTGGATTTCAAAATTTTCCCGGGGCTATGCGCCGCGGACTTGCATTCTATTGGGGGGCCTTCCCCCAAACCCCCCATTGTTTTCGTAGACAATTTACATTTCTCAGACAATCGCCGAGCGTCCATTCACTTATTATTATACAAATTAACCACTGGGGTCCGTGGAGCAGAAAAGTTTAAAGCCCAATTTTCACATACCTACCTACTAGCATCTTTTTGTTCAACTTCAGCGAAACATTTCTTGATCTAAATTAGAACATGTTCTAAATGATATAAAAGTTGAGCTCAAGTTATGTGACAAGAAGTTGCATCATGTAAATACAAAATTGTATAAAAAGTGCGAATGTGACACAAGTTGTTCAAGAAATAAGAACTGCTGATCTACCTAGATCATTATCACACTAGATCCAGACGGTAGACGTATTAGGTAGTACCTACCTAGTAGGTAGGGTTGAATTGAAATGGAAGGAAAACCCTCTTCCTATAACCTACCTATTAGGTACCTACCTACCTAACTACGACCCAATAACAGAGGTTCATAGCGGCATAATTTAGGAACATTTAAAATACCTACCTTCATGGCTTCCATCCCTCTTCTTTGACTCTTTGCTGCTGGATTGCAAATAGCTAGGATTCAGCAGCGAGGTGAAATTTCTTGAACTTCCCGACCCAAATACTGCATCCATTCTCGCTATTTGAGTATCGTGAGACCCATTGGAGTTCATTGCTTTACAAAAAGATTCCTGCTATCAAATATCTTCTTTTGCACGTAATTATTAACCTACTATTGAAGAAAATTCCTAAAAAGCCTATTGACTAATGAAAGAATACTCAAAACAAGCAAGGAACAACACTTCACTTTGGTCGGAGTTCTGGTATGGGGGAGGGGGGAAGATCGGAAGTACATCTTTCTTGGGAGCGGTTCGCCTAAGGCCGGAAGTACGTCATATATGCAATATATTCGTGTCAATATCCAACTCATTTTCCCCTCATTCTCAAGGTTGTTTGTACTTTGTACCTTCTTTCGTCTTTTTTGCTGTCCGCCATCTGGCGGAGATCGAGTGGACCTTGTTTTTTGTTGTTTTAGAAGGCAATGGTCTGGTTTAACAATCCGTCAAGATGGCGATGTCAAAGACCACTAATACGTATAATCGACAAAACTGGGAGGATGCCGTAAGTTTGGGAGTACATTAAGGCATTAATTTGTTTTGCAATTTGTAACTTATGTTTAACTTCTATATTAATGTTACAGGAATTCCCAATTTTGTGCCAAACATGCTTGGGTGACAACCCCTATATTCGCATGGTAAGTTGACCTAACCATGATTATGCTAGGTAGGTAGGTAGGTAGTAACTTAACTAATGCATAGGTACCTACCTAGGTACCTTATATCTATTACCTATCCCTATCATCATTGACTATATAATAGAGGCTAGGTATATAAAGCCACGTTTACAGTTCAACATCTTGTAAGTAAACCTTCGTTCAAAGTTTAACAAAGCTAAGTAGGACCTAGGTAGTTTAGCTATTGAAAATCGCTTGGCCTTGAAATGCTTGTTGCCTCCTAGATTAACCAGCGATCGAAGTCACCAACTCTTAACCACAGCCGTCTGTACACTCATCGTTCGTTCCTCCTCCTGTAAGCTGCCTGTTATCTGAGTAAAAATTGTACCTACCTAGTTCCTCACTTTGGAGAATTTAGGTTGGCAAAGTGCGAATTCAGATGGAAGGTCTGGATGGTGCTGTTTATTTACACCCTAACGGGGCGTTGTAAGCGTAAATTGAACAGCCTTTAGGTTTGTTGGTCGGCCTGTTCCGAACCTGCTTGGAGCAGCTTTGACACTAAAAACCGTTCGTCGAGTCAGTGCAACTTGCTCCCAGCTGTTCTATTTGTGTTTATCGAGTGGGTGTAACCTGTTCGGAACTGTTCCGGAACAGCAAAAGCTGCACCGGCTATTTTGTTGGAGCAGCTTGCTCGCAAAATCAAAATGGCCGCTTTATATGAATTATTGAGAAATACGAAATGTCAAGAGATCATAATTAAAACATAATTTACTTTGAATGTTATTAAATTAAATTTCATATTATACTTTATGGTTTATTTGTTTACTTGTTATAAATTTATTCAATCAAAAGCTGCTCGAAAGTGTTTGTCGACTTTTGATTTGAATCTTGCACCAACGTGTTCTGTGACTAACTCCGCCCACTTCCGGTGTGATCTGACATTGCTCCGAGCAGGATCGGAACAGACCGACGAACAAACCTAGTACCTACCTGGAAAGTGTTTTAATTTCTTATTTAATTGTTCTGGCCTTTTGCAACAATCTAAAATCCTACCTAGGTATTTTGATAATTAAGCGAGCGAAGCGAGCGTCTCCTTTTGGCTCTTTTGGCACGGACCTCTGTTTTTTTGTTTTTTTTTGTTACTGACGATATACAGGTCAGAGTTTTTCTTCGATCGAGCTGAAATTTTGCACACAAGTACGTAACATTTCTGATTGTTGCAGACCCTAATTTTTTTTGAAATCCCCTGATTGGTTCAAATTTTAAAAAAATTATCTTTCGATTGGTTGGTTTGATCAATTTGAAATTTAGCAAAGACATTGCAACCAACATTGTACCCAATCATAATAAATTTCAGCCAAATCCACCCATTGGTTCAAATTTGAAACCATTTTTCCTGTGATTTTTGAAATTTAAACTAGAACCGATTGACCGATCAACTAAAAACTTTGCATGGTCATTGGTACCAACATTTAAGGTATTTTTCCAATTTTCAGTCAAATCTGTAGTTATTTTCAAAAGGTTTTGTAATTTTAGTGACTTTTTGCGTGTTGGCTGTCAAATTCACGGCGACTTCGAATCTTCAGTTCAAGGCAAGGTAGTTAGAGCAGAAAGTTGCAAACGAAATGAAACTAATAATGACCGTTCAACAGATTGATCTGATATTGTGTACACACTAATATCATATGATTTGAGTGGTCCCAGGTATAGTTTTTTAAAGAGATCCTGTGATTTTTGAATATTAACGAGGAACAGTTCAATCATAAGGGTTGATACTAACATTTTAGGAATATTTAGAGATTTTTATTCAAGTCTGACGAAATTCAAGATTTATTGGCTTTTAATGATATTTTCGATAGACATAATTTCGGTTCGAGGTGTTCCGCGTATCCGTGCTCGCTCATCAACGCGTTACTCAGAGCGTTTTCCTAGTAACTAGGAAAACGCTCTATGGTCAATATTCACATTTCGATTGTTCATTCAATTGTTACTCTTGTTTCTTCATTAAAATCATTGCATTTTTTCAGACCAAAGAAAAATACGGGAAAGAATGCAAGATATGTTCCCGACCATTCACAGTATTTCGCTGGTGCCCTGGTGCACGAATGCGTTTCAAGAAGACTGAGGTTTGTCAAACATGCAGCCGATTGAAGAATGTATGTCAAACATGTTTGCTAGATTTGGAATATGGCCTGCCTATTCAAGTCCGTGATGCTGCCTTGCGAGTGAAGGACGACTTACCACGCTCCGATGTTAATAAAGAATATTACATTCAAAACATGGATAAAGAGGTAATAACCTTCGTATTTACTACAAATTTGAACAGCCAGCCATGCATCTAGGTCAAAAGACAAACATACACAAAACTGGCTGGCCCACAATAATATGAATGTCAAGGGGTAAACTAAGGCAGGTGAATGAACAGACCTAATCAAAAGTCTTAATCAAAATTGTTCCACTAATATCCCCGTTATATTTTGCACATCAATGTTTTAACAGAAATCTATTTTATTGCAGTTGGGAAATATTGATGCTACTACACCAGCTGGAGCTGTTGGAAAGTCTCAAGCTGCCAGTGACCTTCTGATGAAGCTTGCCAGGACCAGTCCATACTACAAACGCAACCGACCTCATATCTGCTCATTTTGGGTAAAAGGAGAATGTAAGAGGGGTGAGGAGTGCCCATATCGACACGAGAAGCCAACAGACCCCGACGACCCACTAGCCGATCAGAACATTAAAGATCGTTATTACGGAATCAATGATCCCGTTGCTGATAAGCTAATGCGTCGTGCATCTGCTATGCCTCAACTGGAGTGTCCAGAAGACAAGACCATTACAACGTTGTATGTCGGGAATTTAGGGGAAAGCCTGGGGGAAAAAGAATTGCGAGACCACTTTTACCAGTATGGTGAGATACGGTCCATTACTCTTGTAAGTCGCCAGCAGTGTGCATTCATCCAATATACTCAGAGAAGCTCAGCAGAGTCAGCTGCTGAGCACACTTTCAACAAGCTTATCCTTGGAGGCCGTCGCCTTGCCATCAAATGGGGTCGTTCGCAAGCTCGTCAAGGGTCTTCTAGTGCTCGAGGAGATGGTGACTCAATGATGGAAGAACTAGAACCAGTTCCCGGCCTACCAGGTGCACTACCACTTCCGCCATCTGAACTACACAGCAACTTCTTCAACTTGGGTGAATCTGAAGGCGACATTCTCACTGCAATGTCACAAGGCATGCCACCGCCTCTGTTGTTGCCACCACCCATGTCCAGACCACCTCCGGGTATGCGGCCACCCGGTCCGCCGCCGTTCTTTTACTCTCCACACGTACATGGACCCATGCGTCCTCCTCATTTCAGCATGAGTCACCCTCCCCTGTTCCCACCTGGTACTGCTCCCACACTCCCTCATCTGCCAACTAATCCAGCTCCCTTGGTAGCAGCAACGACTACGATTCACTACCCGTCTCAAGATCCGTCACGCTTGGGAAGCACTGCTCAGCCGGTGGCCAAAGCCAAGGCGTATGCTGAAGACTATGGAGAGTAAAACGTAATATCTGGAAAATGGGTTGGTCTTGTGGCAAATCAAGTTAAATAATAAAAGTCTTCTTAATATAGGGCCGTGCGAGTCTTGACATAATTATATAGCCGTTGAAAACTTCCGAGGTTTAAATATAACTCGATAAGGCAATTGATGCGAGTAGGTACAGGGGGCCAATTCTTGAGATTCCCGTTTTGAAACCGTTTTACGTTTACATTGTATAAAACTGGAAACAGTTGACAAGTATTGGTTAGCCTTCAACTTTTTTACGTTTTAATTCAAAACGTAAATCTCAAGAATTGGCCCCCTGTGCCACTCAATTTTTAAAAATCCAGAAAAGAGGTAGTATGTCAAATGTCCCAACTTTAGGGTTGTGCGAACCTTCAATTTTTAAGTCTAACCGAACTCGAACTGAACCTTTGAAACTGGGAATATATTCAAATAATGCTTTTTGTACTGCTTATTAATGCTTAATAACCAGAAGAAGATTATTATTAAAGCTTTTTGTACAAAGAGATTACATACCTATTTCAACACAAAGCAATGGAATTTTTGGGTTTCTGTAAAGCTGGATCCACATAGACCGTTTTTGCGTTTTGCGTTTTCCGTTTTTTTTCTTACAGCCAATCACCAGTCCAGAAACCGCTCACGGCAGACTTGTGATTGGTTAATAGAAAAAAAACGCAAAACGCAAAAACGGTCTATGTGGACCCAGCTTAAGTGTTCATAATCATGGAAAAGTTGCCAACAATACTTTCTCAGTGTCTTCACTTCATGAAATGTGACCAATCAAGACAAGTGATTTTATTTTAATTGATTACGGTAACTAGACGATACCTACTATTATTTAATAAATTGCGCTAGTTCGTTGCATGCAATTTTTTATAAAAATTTTGAAACGGGTTTTAAAAAAAATGCTAAAAATGGAACCTTTAGGCTTCATTCAGATGAACTGGTTTGCACAACCCTACCAAACTTTAAGTTCAAGTCAACTGTGTAAAGTTGTGACAGATGAGTACAGTATCTTGGTTGTACTTTTTTTTTTTTTTATATTGGCACATTATATGGTAATGTGAAGTGCATTTGTACGAAAAAAGTGAGCAGTGCAAGCGTCTCATTCCTGCGCTTCCCTTTTATGAAATTGAGTATACCTGAATGGTTAGGATTAACTTGAACCCTGTGAAAATTTTGCAAGAAATTAAGCTTTTTATGTTAATTCTATATTTCCATTTTCTTTCTGGGTAGATATGTAGTACACATTTCATTGTAAATTGCTTCACGATTTATGAAAGCAATCCTTAGATTGTTTGAAAAGTGGAAATTGCTCATTTCACATTTGTCTAGTGGATATTTTTCCAAGCCGAGGCCAATATTTACAGCGAGATTTACAATGAGCATTGAGCGTAGTATGGAACTCTGATATATAGTAAGTGACATACTTCCTTCAGAGCGTTCTGTAGCGAGTTCAGTGTCCGAGTTCAAGGAATGTAAAATCGAGGGTTGTTAACAAATTGCGCCATACGTGGCTTATTACGCTTGATTAGGCCACTGTAGTTAACAAATTTTCAGATCAGTATTTATCTGACCTCAAAACTTTGTCTGAAATTAAACTCCTTTGTCTATCTCGCACGGCCTCCCTTTTGCAGTTATGCCAGTGCTCGGTGGTTATGTTGATATATTCCCATTTTTCAGCAACAACTGTCTTAAACTATTTTGTATTTGCTTATTTTAATTTATAAATGGAATTACTTATTAGATAACATTTATTGCATTGTGTCCAATTTTACAAAGCATTCCATCATAAGGTGGTTATGTGAACACTTGAAATGTAGATTAGTGCTTCAATATAGAAATAAATAATTACTCCATATGAATGTTGTATTTTTTTGTGTTAACCCACAACTAAAATTTCACATTTTCCGACCCGACATTGTGTTGGAAACGGGAGACAGATATTTATTATTATAATTGTGTTTATGTATCAGGAGGGTTAGGTATTCTAAATTTCCTTGTCTCGTATCAATGGGGTTGTTCACGCAAAACTATTGTAGATGGCGCTGCTGTTCTAATCGTCTGGGAGAGCCAATCAAAATGCATCTAGCAGAATGGAAGGTTTTTAAACCTTGGCGGGAGTTTGATTCAGAGATCTTGGATTCAGAGACCAACCAATCAGAAAGAGAGACACCTCCAATGCCGCTAGCGTTGCGAGTGAGAGCAAATGGCAGTGAACAACCCCATTGATACGGCATCACTACCGTGTTAAATAGGTAGCACTCCAGTGTGCAGTGAACCCGTATCACGTGAAACGAGACGACGAGGGAATTTAGAATAACCCCCCCGGTATACTAAGTACTTGATATTTATCTTGTAATGTCCAATTCGAAATTCAGTCGAGGGTAGTTATTCTATAACTTAAAAAATTCGGATTCGGCCCTAATACGATTTGGTGCAATGTTAATCATTACATGTGGCCGTGAATAATATTCTGGCCAAATTCGAAATTTTAGAGTTAAAGAATAGCTGCCCAGAACACAAGGTTATCATCAACAAATTTTCTTGATGATACCTCGGCCATAGTTAGTTGAAGTTTTGCCGCCAAAGCTACCTCCAAAACAAATGTCTCGCGAGGTAAATAAATAGTGATACCAGCAGGGTTTCAAATATAACTTAAGGTAAATGAACTGTAGGACAGAGTCTTTTAAAGTTTGTGAATAGCAAACAAGTTTATTTCAAACATTAAAATGCATCTCCTCAATTCTAATAACAACTGCTACCACATAGAAGTATGTAGGTACCTACTGACTATGGAAGACTAGAAAAACAATCAAGTAAATGCTCCATTATTTAAACACATGTGTAAAACAATATATTCAGTAAAAACTGTTGACATCCTCTGTAATAATAGATGTTAAATATTCAGTCTTCTTGGTAACATTGCATTTAAAACTGAATACGATACTTACCAGAGTTCAACACAGATTTGGCATCGGCTGATTTATTTGATTCTCTTGTCAGAGAATTAGCCCTAGGGCCTGGCAGAAGCTGAAGTTTTGATTGGGATCCAAGATCTTCGCTACCAGAATCTCGTCCACTTTTGATGGAGCTGCCTGCGCGGCTTGCAGGTTTCCCCATCGAGCTGTCACTTAACCTGCCATACTCCCCAAGCTTTCTAGGCGATCCCTGCTTTCTGCTGTCACCATCACTCAATCGTCCATACTCTCCCAACCTTCGTGCAGGTTGCTGTCGAATAGGTAAACCTTCAATCTTCTTCCCTTCATTTGACAAGCGACCATATTCCCCGAGTTTCCTCGGAGGAGGTAGGCGAGACTCTTGATGTTTTCCAGAGCTCTCCATTTCATCCAGTGTGTTCTTCCTGCCTTCTCCATCGCTTAGTCTACCATATTCCCCCAGTTTGTTGGCCCCTGTAGTGCGGTGAGTTCGATGCGGTCTCGGTAGTGACGTGGGAGGAAGGCTGCCAGATCTGATGCGTGCTCCCAAGCACGTCTCTTGCATGCGTTGTTGCTGTGAGCAACGGCCTTGCTTCTCGAGGAGCAACATCTCTTCAGGGCGACCTTGTTCGTAGCGTGGCGCTACGAATCCTTGTAGAAATCCTGTACCAGGTTCAAACCCACCCCCTACACCCGCCAGTAGTGGCTTGGATATTTTTCCTTTTCTCGACGCAGGGCTTGTATTAGAGAATCCTGGAAAACAGCAAAGACCGCGCTGAAAAGGAAGAAAGAGAGACAAGAGTTGGGATGGTCCAGTAGGAGAGATGAGTGGTTAGATGGATTAGTGGCACACAATGCTAGCACGCAAATCCAAGGTATTAGGATATTAGGCATCCAAAAGGCAAGGAAAAGGATTATCAACTCTTTCAACAACACAAATTAAGAACACTTGCTGCATGCGATCATTGTCAAGCCAATACAAAAGAATTGTACTTTATTGTTTTACTTTAAATACACACTAAATTATGTAGGTGTGATACTGTCAAATGTCAAAAATAACTGTTATTTGCATACATGAAATACGAAAGTCAAGTACTTTTCGACATTAATTGAGTTCCTAGCATAAATTGTAAAGCATAGCAAATTCCAAACTAATTAGAATAATGATAATATAATCTGTCAACTTTTCGATTCTACTCCAAAATTATAGTTTAATTAATATCATGTAGATAGGTAGGTACCTATCTACTGAAAAGCAAGATTGCTTGCTTGAAGAATTGCTGAACATTAATCTAATCAAATAAAATGGATGGGTTTTTGGCTTAAATAGTAAGCAACTAGGTAGATAAATCTTCCATTAGAGTTAAATACACATTATGATTAATTTATCTCAACAAAAACACTGAATGATAAACTCATCTGCATCACCTCATATCACACAGCTAAATAATAATACTAGGCACTAGGCAGACAAAATTAAAATACTCCTTAAGAATTGAACCTGCAAGATGGAGAGGCTTGGTGCCCAGTTCCTACCTTACTAAGCAGTTTTGAGTCAAGTTGTGAGTCTAATTCTTTGAGCTGATCATCCAATGACTTCTTTGTATCATCAAAGCTCTTGTTTGCAGAGTATTTAGCCCTTGCCAGAGTTGTGTAAGAGTCACTCCCGGCATAGGAGCTTGTTAGGACGCTGCTGACTGTTGAGAAGACACTAGTAGTTGAAACCGGATCTACCAAATAAACAGAAGATTGTAACTATTAACTAAAATTACAAGTGAGTGCAGACTTAACAAAATAAAATGTGTACCTATGTCAATTTTACTCAGATTGATTTTTAATTACATAGTAGGTAGTACCAACCTAATATTCAAATTATAATTTGTGGTGTTATTATATTTATATTTCACGATATTTTGTACTTCATTTGTATGTAAAATTGAAGAATTTATAAATGGTACAGCATACTAACCTAGTACCCTGGGGCCAGATTCACATAAAGTATTATCTCCTAATACGTACTATCTTTGGTATTATGTTCCATTTAACATGGTGCATTTGGTATTAAATCAAAAGATAGTATGTATTAGAAGATAATACCTTTCGTGAATCCAGCCCCTGGACCCTTATTTAATATCACAAATCACTAGTACTACCGTCATTAGAAGTCCTGGAGGGTTATTCTAAATTTCCGTGTCGTCTCGTTTCACTTGATATGAGCTCACTGCGCACAGGAGTCCTATCTATTTAATATGGTAGTGACACCGTATCAATGGGGTTGTTCACGCAGAACTATTGTAGATGGCGCTGCTGTTCTAATCGTCCGGGAGAGAGCCAATCAAAATGCATCTAGCGGAATGGAAGGTTTTTAAACCTTGGCGGGAGTTTGATTCAGAGATCTTGGATTCAGAGACCAACCAATCAGAGAGAGACACCTCCATTGCCGCTAGCGCTGCGAGTGAGAGCAAATGGCAGTGAACAACCCCATTGATACGAGACGACAAGGAAATTCCCAGGTCATAGCCCCCCCATCATAGCCCAGGTCACAGCTATATCAATAACATTGCAGGACTGGCCTTGGACTAGGAGAACAATGCTAGTCCACTCTGGGGCTGGATTCACGAAGTGGGTTTAGCTTGGATTAGCTCGTAGTCCCATATGAAATAACATTGGCCGCCCCCGGTAACACCGTCAAAAAGTTTTGTGAATGAGGCCCCTGAAGTCAAAGACTAAATGGATATTAAATAAGGGTCCTGGACCCTTACCTAACATCGCCAAATTTCAGTAGCACCGTGATACTGTAGCATGATCGGCTAGTTGCCATGGCAACAATGTTAATTCTTATGGATAAATCTTTTAAAACAAAAGTTGTGCTACAGTAACTTGGTGCTACTGAAATATGGCGATATTAGTTAAGGGACCTACTGGCAAATTTAGTAGTATGTACCCCAACCTTGTCTTATTCCATATTCCTCGTCACTGAGAAGTACCGCATCACAAATTCATACATCAAGAAAATGGTCTAAGAAGTTGTAATTTATAGAACTAAACTAAAAACATATTTATATATGGTTCAGGTCACATGACCTGTACATGAGGTGTACAATGGACAATGTACAATGTACAATGTATAATGGAGTGAAAGTCAAGGACTCTCTTTAAACACTTCGAAGACAGTATCAATGATTATAGGAGCAAATGTCAACGGATCAAAATACTTAATAGCGAGTTTAAACTAAATATAAATGGTTGTACAATTCCCATTTCAGAAACTTCAAGGAATTTAGGATTAATCATGGATAGCCAAATGACATACACAGATCATATTCAGAAAGCAAACAGCAAAGCTTACGGCAAACTACGAACATTGCAAAGATTTAAACAAATCCTGACCAGGTCAACAAAAACAAAGCTCGTTGAGGCACTTATAATATCAAATTTAAATTACTGCGACATCGTTTACGGATCATGCATTTCAAAGAAAGATATAGGACGTGTTCAGAAAGTCCAGAATTCTTGTGCCAGGTTTATATTCAATATTAAGAGAAGACACCATATAAGTCCCTACATTCAGAAACTTCATTGGTTGAAGATGGAAGCAAGAAGGAATCTTCACTTGACATGCGCAACGCACAAGATACTGTTAACAGGAGAACCTAAATATTTGAATGATAAGTTAAGAAGAAGACAAGATATTCACGGAAGAGATACGCGGTCCAAAGAAAAGCTCGACTTTGGCACTCATCGAGGTACAAAATTTAAGAATTGTTTTTCATATTCAGCCTCGGTAGCGTATAATGCAACAACTAGGGAAGAGCAGACATTAAGTTTAATACCATTCAAGACACTAGTCAAGAACAAACTCACGCTAATTCAAGAACAAGAATTCAAGAACAAGAAGTAATGTGCATTGGAAGACAACAATAAAGATCACACACATCCTGCTGAGAATGTTTTTTCAGTGGTTTTCCCTCAGCTAAAAAAAGCAAATGCTTGGATGTTCTTCCAATATTACCACTGACATTGAAGCACAACTATATGTATAATGACTTTTATGAATAACTTAAGAAGAAATAGGTAAACGGTGAAGAGGTGAAGCAGCTGAAGAGAAGAGATGGATGTATGGAAGATCAACGACTCGATTGTTGAATACAGACCAATTGTGTACCTATTTTATGTGCTTAATAAATTACATTATTATTATTATTATTACATGATGGGCTGAATGATAAATATACCTATGGGCACCGAGAGTTCATACCCCCAGCGCCACGAGTGAAAGAAATAAGCAACATTTGTGGGAATGATCTTCAACTGTTTCATTTCTCATTGGCCGTGACCTAGCAACCGATCAAATATCAACAAATGTACTCAAAATATTTCGGAATCAGAACCAAGTCGCGCAAATTACTATTGTGATCTGATTCAGTGAAATTGTGAACACTTTATTATTAATATTTTGTAGGCGAATAAACATTAGATAAACTTGTGTAAATTTTAAGGAGTGATAATGCGTAATATGTGCAGCAACATAACGTATAACTGCAGCGACTTCGACGCCTTGCCAAAGGTAAGCTTCCTTCCCACAGCTTAGGTGGCTCTGTATGTACTTTTTGCAGCGCTATCTGTAGGCTAAACACGTTGCCTATTGTACCTTGAAACAAATTTTCGGCAAATTGATCAAGTTTAATCAAGTACCTATAATAATTATGCAAGGAACAGATTTTTGTACCTAATGAACACAACTTAAAAAGGGATCCGATTAAATACATTTATCGACTAAAAATCTATGTACTTCGAAAGTAAAACAGAATGTGCTCACATACCCAGCTCTTCTCTGGAACCCAGAACAGTGCCAAGATCCGAGTTGGTGTGGAGACTTGGGTGGGGCGTGTGGTGAGGCGATCGGCCGAGATAAGATGAGGAGGTCGATGACACATCCTTGTCATATGTATGCTTTTGCAGCACTCGAATCATTGCATCCCGCTCAGCCAACTTTGACTCTTGATCCTTAAGTCGAGATTCAAGGTCGGTCACCCGTTTTTGAGAAGCGTGCACTTCATCCATGTGTCGGATCTTTTCAGTTCGAGCCTCAGCGATCAGCTTTTCTGTCTCCTGGCTGGTCTTCTCTAGTGCTGCAATCTTAGCATCCCTACACACAACAAAACACATGACATACAATTAGAAGTCATTATTATCAAGTCAAAAAATATTGAAAGAACTTGAATTATGCATTCATTATTAACCCGCAAGAGAGCCCCGACATTGTGAAAGATTAGTTGTGTGGACCAATGGCGGGTGTGACCCGACAACCATAATTGCGCAAAAATATCAGCTATAGAAAAATCCTTATGTACCTACATAGTTGTAAACCTCCACAAATGTCTCCGATTCACTACGTCTGTCTCTCTCCCCCTCATGTTATTGGACTATCAAAACCATCAAATACAATGTTGCAATATCTATCTTATATAATCACAGTTCACCTTGAGGTAGTCCTAAGTAGGTACCTCGTTCTGAAGTTCCATTGACTAATTGAATGTAACTTTTCATACACATAATTTCGAGTGCATAAAATGCAATTAATTTAATTTTGTTATGTTGTATTAAGAGAAAATAATTAAATAAACCCCAAGTTTTCATGTCGAAGAAACTTTATTTTATAATTTTAGCAGGCCATTTAATATTAGGTACATCCACAGGCAGTGAAGAAAAAACTGGTTGATATCTTTAAACAGTCCATGCATCTTGAAATGCAGTGCTGCCAGAATGATCCTCAAACATTGAGAAAGAGTCCCAGAGACATCAAGTGTCGAGGTATAAAATCCAACAAAATATGGATTTTTTTTTAGAAGATAGAAGAACAAAGCTGAGGGAAAAAAAGATTACATAAAAGTACAGTCCACTTACTTAGGTATACTGGCAGCATCAATGGCAGCCTGACGAAGGGCTGACTCTTCAAGATATCTCTGCTCCCACTTTGCTACTTCCCCTTCTAACCTCATTATCTTTTCTTCTCTTTCACGTAATTGGCGCTTCAACTCGGGAGCCGATTCAGCAGATGAGCTGCTGCTGTGGTTGCTGCTGTCTCCTGTACAATAAAAAATATTGCTACATATTTTGTAAACGCACAGAAAACATATACCTACATCCATATTAAAATTGAAATATGATCCACTCAATCAACATAAAAGTATCTGCTTTTCATTAATATGTAAAAACGCATCCTGCATCCAACACTCTGGTACCTAAAGCAAATCAGAATTCATGTTGCAGTGGAAAAAAGTCATTTCGAAGTAAACACAAAGTAAAAACATTGTGTTATTTGCAATGTTTCCCGACGTTAATTATGTACAAAAATGGGTTGAAATTGGGATGAAAAGAATTTCTAGCGTACTAACGTGTAAAATGCACTAGCGAGAAACGTACTAAAGAAACAATTTAACATGTGTTGTTATAGGGGAATGGCGGGATCTTTAAAAAAAAGTAGTGGGGTGAAAACATATGAAGGAGGTTCCACTGTATATGTGTCAATTTGACATTCTTGAGTAATTAGGACAAGTTTATCTACTAACGCTGTGCTCCGTCTCCGGACTCTGACCCTCTCGCACGCTCGCTCCGCAACTCTCGCTCCAGTTGCAGCCGAAGTTTTCGCTCCGTCTGCTCGCGCCGATCCGAGGCCAGCTGTAGAGAAGCTAGAGCTCGTTGTAGCTGAGCGACTCGTTCAACATACATCTGCTTCTTGCGGCACTAAACAAACATATATTTTCATTGGTCCTACTGGAAGTTTTACAGTTTATTGTCAATTTGTCCAACCACCTTCATTAGGAAAGTAGGTAGTAGGTATATGCAACTTAAAACAAAAGTGCTCAAACAAATTTATTTGAGCATAACTAATACAATCTAGGTAAGTTGGAAGAATAAAGTAATCACCTCTTCTTCCAAGCGTACTACATTTCCTTGAGCATTTGTGAGTGCAGTGTCTAGAATATCGATATGAGTTCGTTGCTCCTGCAGCGTAGCCCTTTGAGCAGCAAGTTCAATTTCCTGCCGCTCTTTTGCAGCCACAAGTTCTTTGTCTACAGAATAAAAAAGATTAATACCATTGCCAAGCCCAACACCTATGAGTATGACACATTAATTACTAGGAGACAAACGAGAAAACATCTTACTCTGTGTAATAAGCTGAGCAATTAAAAGTTCCCTCTTTGTGAGCTCCTTTCTGAGCCCATCTGGTTCGGCAAGATTGGTCTGTGGCCTCAACTGTGCTGCTAACATGTCAGCTTGCTCTCGCAAGGCTCGGTTCATCTCGTGCAGTCGGCGACAGTCTGCCTGCAGGCGTCCACGCGCTGCTCTTTCCAAGCGTTCACGGCGTTCAGACGAAGAAACCATATCCTCGTGGGCACGGTGGATCTTTCCAATCTCTTGTTCAAGCTACAAAACCAAATAGTATTTCTTATCCCTATGAATATTTAACAATTTTCTATTCAAAAATATTAGATAATGTAGTTACTAAATTGACTATTATAATGTTAATGTCAGTAATAGGCTTTTCACATGGATTAAAAAGAGGCATGCAAAATAAAAACATGACACCGTACAAATTATTTTGTAGGCCTGATATTGACAGGTTCCATTCATCAAGTCACAACTAGTACTTGGATCAAGACTTGCAAAGTGCAACAGAGGAAGACAAAACTCTTATGTGATTATATAGGGTGTTACAATAAAATATGAACATGCAATTGTACCTTTTGAGACTTTGCCACTTTTTGATAGCAGGTTTCAAGCTCCAACTTAAGAGCACTATTTTCCTGAATAAGAATATCCACCATCTCAGCTGGTGGCCATATCTCAAGACCTCGTAAGTCTGCATCTTCTCGACCGTTTGTCTTGGGCCGTGGGCTGGTTGCAGTGCCACGACTAAGAGCTTCTCCAGACACTTTCAGGGCACCAACTCGTGACAAATCCGGTTGGGATCGGGAGAGTGTCAGCTTATCTCCACACAAGCGATGAGAGTCGACCCATTTGGGATATTGAGGTGGAGGAGGAAGGTTGTAAGCAGATTCTTCCTGTCCATTCTTGGCAAGTGTCAGCCTCTTAAGATGTTCCAATACACCATGATTTTCTGAATACCTTGAGCCGTTATGATCTGATTTCCCTTGTTCCACTGAAGCATCACGGTTGCTTGTAGCAGCTGATGAGGATGGTCCACCTTGAACTTCTTTTGCTAGATGCTTTAAGACCTAGTAAATAAGAAAGTTATAAACTTTCTTGCCAAAAAAAAGTTTGAATACAATGGCCACATAATAGATCATATTCATACCTGAGATTGGCTAAGGTAGTCATCCGGAATGTCCGTAATTTCTCGGGCACTTGGGTCGAAAGGGTGATTTGAGGACGAAGATTCATAACTCATTCGGTTGGTTGCTTCCTTGGCAATACCAGGTGAAGGGGAATGAGAACCCATTTTTCCTGTCTCCCCAGTAGCATAGACCTGGTAACTGGGCGGCGGTGGGCCACTGTCTTGAAAATCACGCACACCTATTTCAAACATAATTTTAAAAAATTACCTTTGATTAACACACACTAATTTAGGCAAAAATTTAGGTTAGCCTAATTTACAGCATGACAGCATGGGTTCAACAAGTAAGAAAATACTAGGAAATTTGGTTACCTGACAGCCGGCCAACCCATGGCTCATCGCTAGCTCCGTGGATGATGAGAGTGTTGTAGGAAGACGATGACACATCGAGGCTGCTACGATTTGAGCTGAGATTCTCCTGTCCTTGTGGCTCTTGTCTAGCAGTGTGACGAATCACGTAGCGCTCCTCGTGACTAAGATTCTCATTTGAAGTGGAAACATCAGTTTCACTTCCACTCAAACTTTGAGGAAATCCACCTTGAAAAAAGTAGAACACTAAATACTTTTGTTAATTGTAGCAAAGGAAGCACAAATTGAAACTTGAAATAAATATCAATAAAATTACATAATAGTTTATTAATGTAGGTACTAGGTAGAGGTAGGTACACTCAACAAAAGATAAAACGGTATTTGAAAGAAATTGATTGGCTAAAAAAAAATGTGATGGCATCATCCGATGAAGTCTGTGCTAACTCGTCATCTACCTATAGTATGATGAGAGCTCTGATTTCATTGATAATAACAAGGATTGATTGTCAAGGAACCTGACCAACCGTTTTATGATTTGTTGGGTGTACCTAGGTACCTATCTATTAATTTAATGACTAAATTAATTAATTTTTTAAGTAGATTTTAAAATGTTATGTGTAGTAGGTACAGTGGGCCTTAAGTGAAATGTTAACCCTCGATTCACCCCTCACCACATTCAAACAACTTTTCCCGTGGTACCGGTCAAGGGGGAGGAGCCTAATAACATAAATTATGGAAAGGGAGGACGGAGGGTGAAAACAAGTCTTGAAGCTGGGTGTAGTCGTTATGGAAAAATGTGTCGATCATCCCTACGCTTATACCATCCCGCCATACAACGGAGCGCTGGTATACCACTGTACGATCTCCGTTGTATGGCGGGAGGGTATAAGCTTAGGGATGATCGAGATATTATTCCAAAGCTGTAGTACATCATAATAGCAAACCACAATCATTTGACTAATAGGTAGGTACTCAATGGAATTAAATTTCACTACTAAGAAGTAAGAATGTAATAAAGAGAAGGGAGGAGAGGAAACCCGGCTAGGATGATAACTCAAGGGGATTGGCGACATGGTGACGTCACCCATGTTATTCAAATGGCTAGCTTTATTTCTATCTCGGCGCCAGTTGGCAGCAAACCTTCTGGCGTGATTTCTGTGAACTACTGCAGTTCAACATGGCGACATATTTCATTGTGTGAGACTGGATAATAAGCTCATTCTTTCTTGCGAACTTTTTTCATGGGCTGGCGTTAGTGATGGCACCATTGAAAATTTTCATTTGAAAATTTTCAGACCCTTGAAAATTTGAAATTTTCTTAAAAATGCTTAAATTCAATTATATTTTATTAAATACATTTATTTGTAATTATGTGCCTAGTTGGGATGCATACTGATCTCTTGTATGATGTGTGATTGATGCGTGTTGTTGTCTGAGTGGTAAATGTGCAAAATGATCATTAATACAGCATTCAAATTTCCCGCCTATGTAGAAATTACAGTCTCGCCAAAATTACAATGAAGAAAAACTGAGATTTGGGCTTATATTTGGCTTTCATTTTGATTTTGATTTTACGCTTTTTTCAGATATATTATTAACAATTGTGTGCAATAAAGCAATAAAAAAAGTAAATAAATAATAATCTTCTTCTAAAAAAAGTAATTTAAAAAATTTTCAACGCATTGAAAATTTTCATGAAAATTTTCAAAAATAATTTTTTCAGAAAATTGCCATCACTAGCTGGCGTTGACAAGTCATGTGTGCTATCGTAATATCTTTATGAAAGATCAAAGCAGAAACTGGTATAATTTCATTTGAGAATATTTGTATCGTTAGTTTTGTGCGAGAGTGTACAGTGTACGCGTCGCGCGAGTGCATAGTTGCAAGAAAATTGTGAAGTGTCAAAATGTCAGTTAGTTTCTTTTACATTTGCGTCGATTCGAGACATTAGATAGTTGTTCAACATATTCTATCGTCTTCCTGACAGTTCAACGAAAATATTAATGTATATTAATTATTATGTTGTATCTTTTTAAACAATACGAGCTGTTATGAGCAGTAAAACAGATAGTAAATCACGGCTAAAAATAGATTAACTCCCACCTGTTACAATGCGTACTGTGAAGAATGTGTGCTGTGCTGTGTTGTCCAAGTCGATGTTATAAGAAGGTAAGGGTGAACAAATGACGCGCTTATTGTATCTTCTTCTTTACTTTGACCATGTTAAAAATACACTTTTATCCTCGGAATCATTGACGCGGGGTATGCGTCATCCATCTTGGATACACTGCACAAAACTGGGTCAATGTCAACAGAGTTGAACAGCTGACAACGCGTCACGCTGATTGGTTGAATATCTCGTTCGTGATTGGAGCAGCGTTCATTTGAGACAATGCTTGCAAATACTAAACTGGGAAGACTCATATCCCCACCAGAGGTGGTGCTATTATCCTAGAACCCGGTACCGGAATATATCCTACTCCTGACGAAAGATACCAAGAGGGCCAACGACTGAACGTCCCATTCAAAGGAGGGGGTAACATTTTTACAGCACATGCCTCAACAATCCATGCTTTCAAGAGACTCATAACAGGTGGAGGGAGGTCATCACTCATCACACTAACCCCCAAACACCCCAGTCTCTCTGGCCCACTAACAGAGGTAAATGATCAGCCATTCAACTACTGAGTTCGCTTAACGTTGCGTAACCTCGGTGATCTGACGAGAACCAAGATATCCAATACAGCAGTCATGGTTTCATTGCCAGTGTTGGCAAGGTTCTAATTTAGTGTTAAGATATGTTTACAGCTCGACGCGCCAATCTTGAAAGATGAACATGGTTTATCTTTGAGCCACCCGATAGGCTAGCGTTGAAGCGTCAGCGCGCCCGTGTTGCCGAGCTGTAAACGTAGCTTTATTGTTACGAATGAAATCAAAAGTTAGTGATTTCTGGCCGGTCAGGTATCCTTGTGTGCACATATCAGAGGTAGTAAACCAGGTCTAGAGACAAATTAACAAACAATGCCAATAAAATGTACATAATGAAAACATACCAGGAGTCAACAGTTGGGCTCGTTGAGAATTATTTGCAAACGGGATGAAGCGGCTTGGTTGCTGCAATGAGCTCATAATCAAATGTGACTCGTACAAAAAACCTGAAATCATAGAACATTTAGGACCGAGTTAATTTTTGTAGGTAGACCTACTAGGTACCTAGGTAGGTTCACTCATAAATTAGTACTTTTAACTAATATTGATGGTAATTCGAGAACTTAGCCTTTCAACGTCAAAATTATTATATTTGTAAGTGTGCACTTGGACAAAGTAATAACGGTAGGTATTCGAAAGATATCGGATGAGAGCCGACGAAGATGAGTCCATTGTCCATTGTCATTGGTCCATTGTCATTGACAAGCAATCCTTGTTAATGAAATCAGAGCTCACCTACTAGAGGTTGATGACGCATTAGCACTACCTATCAGTTATCTCAGACATCATCAGGGTTGTCATCAAATCCTTATCAACCAATCTGTTTCTTTGGAAATTGGAATAGTTCCATTTTTACTATGACCAATAGTTAGGTAAAGGATGTCTGTATATTTGTAGTACCTAACCAAACATTGTCCAAGTTAAACTAGGTAGCCTGCAGCGCGATTGTGTAAGCTTCACTTCCGAGTAAGACGAGCATCGTCTAATCTCGTCCATCGTCCATCTCCTAGATGCTGAGTGTGTAACTCACTTCAGAGATGGAGTACTACACCTCGAGCCAGAGTTAGACGGACTACATCTATAAAGTGATTTACACACTCAGCATCTAGGAGATGGACGATGGACGAGATTAGACGATGCTTGTCTAACTCGGAAGTGAAGCTTACACAATCGCGCTGCTGGTCTACCTACTGAAACTATAGGTAAAATTTGCAAGCATGCAGCTGTTAGGGAGGTAGGTACTATACCTACAATACTATCAAAGAGCATTGCCACCTTATCACCAAAAATAAATTTGTCAGTGTCACACAAAAGGTCTAAATGGTGACTCAACTAAGAATTGATTGCACCCTAAATGAATGAACATGAGCAGTGGTAACGAGCCTACCTACCAAGGTACCTAATCAATTTAGAAGGTTCAAGCAATAGATATGCACCCAGACAAAGAAAAGTCTTGTAAGATATGCAAGATGTGTAACGATCTGTGACATGTCAGGTCTACATATTATCTTGGGAAAATATAACAAGGGTGCTGGGCACATACTGCAGCAGGTATACCTAATGTAGCTCTTTTCAGGATCTCCAATGGGGATGCTATTATGTTGATTTTAAAACCGAGAAGTCCTCAGGAGGTACCTGAATGGTCAGCCATAAAACTTTGATTAATGATTCATCAGGTGAACTATGTTCCTACTACGTGATAAGAGAAACTGATCGATCACTTGAATCAATAACCTCGTGGACACCTAGAGAAAAAAAGAAGAAGACTATCCAAACACAGCGGGAATCGAACCCTGGGCCTGCCTCATGGAGACTCGACCAGAACGCCACCAGTGGGTGGTCGAATTAGGATGAACGTTTTTTAAAAGGTAGGTTATGGATCAATAAGGCTGACAGGAAGATTTTTTTCGTAATTCACCCAGCGGACCCAACGGCTCAATTACCTACAGAGAATTTAAATGGCTGTGTCTGCTCTCCCGTTTTCTGCTTTATCCTCAAGTGAAGCTAGCATTGCCAATGAGCAGTCTATCCCTACTAGTAGCTTTAAGTACGTAAAGCAAGCAATCATTACAGTTGGATTTTGGGATAGGCTATAAATAAATTTTAATGACAAATTGAATGTGTTCAAAGATTGTCCGTTCTAATGAAATTGAAATTGTAATTGTATACCTACCTACTGAAATTGTAATGTTCTAATGATGCATTCTGTTTATTTTTAAATTTAATACTGAAATTGTAATGTACTGTATCCTGTATTCATTCATGTGTACACAGAAAGCATTAGGCTTATTGCTTAATAAAAATCTACTTCTAACGTAGGTACCTACTACCTCTAGTCATTGGATCTCACTGAACAAAATCCACCATTCTGGGCAAAATATTGGTTCTAGGCAACCAAAAAAATAAACTAATCGACACGAAAACAAGATTCTACAAAATAATAAAAAATCCGCACAGTGTGAATTGAGCCTGAACCCTATGGCATAGAACGCCAGCATTCTAAACACTACCTACTACCTAACGCCACAGTAGGTAGGCGTTGCCATAATGGTGTGCATATTGATGTTGTTAGTTTTCATGTGAGAGTAAGGTTTGATATTACGCTCCCGTTAACGTGAGAGCAGACACTACCAATTTAAAATTACCTTGTGTAATACAGACTGAGGTTCTATCAACAGGTTAGATTAGGTAGGTAGGTTCTACAAACTAGGACCATCTAGGACTAGGTATCATAATCATTCCATAGCTTATTTTGAAAACACTAGGTCTATCTGAACTAGGTAGGTACTACAAGGTACTACCTACTAGGTACTAGGTAGACATCTGAAATCATCTCAGAATTTATTCTATGTAGAATACATCGCAGTGGAATGTACCTTCAAGCAGGAAAAGATTTCACAATGGCCATACATTCCTTGTTGGCATGAAATTCTACTGTGAGGCTAAACTTGGGCTAAACAAGCTGGTTTTAAGTTGACAATGCTTGTTGCGCTCCTAGCAAGTAACTTCCATTAATTATGCTTACGGTATTGCTATAGTACACTATATTTACTAATAACGATATCTAAATACTTGCCAATGTTGTTCTAAGTCTTAAGTTCGTCGTATGTGATTGACGGGACAAACACAAGGATAAATACCTAAACTAAAAAATATGATAGAAATTAAAATGGTGGACACAAAAAATTGCTCACATTCCATTCCAGAGTACAGTGTTGCCAAATTTATTGAATATTCACAGCCTTCTATAGCTTTCTATTAGGTTACACAAAATTTGAATGTTGATTCTCTGTGCACACAACACTCAAGCTAGGAAAACGCTAACGCGTTGATGAGCGAGCACAGCAGTGTGATTGTATAACTTTCTTAGCCGAGATAATGGATCGTTATCTATACAAATTGATGAAAGTAAACTATTAATATCATTGTTAATCATGTGAATTGTGCAAAAGCTACGAGGATATGATATATAATCACATTATTTATCTCAGGAAGTCGACTTTACGCACTTTGAATTGCTTTACCTTTGATAGGCTAAATTAATTTTATCATTGGTATCGATAACGATCCATTATCTCGGCTAAGAAGTTATACAATCGCACTGCAGATCATTAATAGACCAATTCAGAAAATATCTAGGTGGCTCTGGTTTCTAGATAAATTCACATGCAGTTTGGTTTTCCATATATATATTAGGCTGCATTTCACCAAGATTCCAAACCCGGGTTAGAGGCGGTAAACCTGGTTTAGAGGCTCCTAAACCAGGTTTACCGCCTCTAACCGGTAAACCTGGTTTAGAGGCTCCTAAACCAGGTTTACCGCCTCTAACCCAGGTTTGGAATCTTGGTGAAACGCAGCCTAAGTGTTTTACAACAATGGGTTACAATATGAATGCACACTTGGAAAATCATACTGCATGTGAAATTCATTAGAATCCAGAGCCATCCAGATAATTTCTGAATTGGTCTATTGATCAGACTGAAGATTTAAAAAAAAAATCAACCCATCTAGGATTTAATTTTATAAATAAGCTGCTTCGTACTGTCCCAGATCGCTCCAATGTGGTGTAAGCAAGCACTGATTTAAAGGCACTACCTACAACGCCCATGGGCAGTAGGCATAGCACAATGTATAAGACACAAAATAAATCAAATTCTTGTAATATATTGTATGTTTCTAATGTCATTATGTAAAGAGTTGGTAATTCGATAATTAATTACTACATCTTGTTAATTTGATAGTTTCACTTTTCATGCTAATTTTTAAAACTTTTATTTAAGCTATTACATTTTGTTGCAAATGACACCCCCCCCCCCCCCCCCCTACATTGTAACTCAATTATCTTAAAATTACAAGATTACACACCTCAATTCAATATCCACAAACCTTACACTCGAGGAAATAAAAGATGGGTCAACGTAATAGAATATAAATAGCAACACCATCATAGAGATGGGTTTATTTATTTTATTAGTTAAATACACGACTACCTACTGTCAATACACGGCAGCCTGTAGGTACATATTGCTCTTATTAAACAATTCTGTCAATTATCAGGAATACATGGCCCACAACCTGTGACAAACATGCTTAACTGCAACTTATTGTACCTTGTTAGTACATTGTATATGAGTATACTATCTTTAATTATTTTACATTACTAGGTAATATTAAATTATTTCAAAGTAGGTAAGGTACTAGGTAGTTACATAAAATACAATTATTAATTATGTACTTGGTACGACCATCTCACACTGAATAAAATATAAATATAAAAATGTGTTAAATTTCTTGCAAATCAAAATTATTATATAATTAAAATATCATTTGAAGTTCTAAAAAATCGCAACAATTTTACACTTTCTACAATATACTTCACATCTGAAATATCTCTATATCAAACCAAATACCGATGCTCCCTTCAACAAATCCAATATCAAATAAACTTTTAAGCTAGTTATAAACAGCAGATACAATATAATTTCGTATAATATAAAATAAAATCATGAAAAGGTAATAATAAATTCACTACCAAAGAGTCAGTTTTGGAGTTCCAGCATACCAGATGCCTTCGGAATTGTAACGTGGCTATGTATGTATGCAAAGGTCAATAGATGGTACTACTCGTAAGGTAACCTAAATCTGCTTGGTGAAGCAGGCCCGATTTAATAGGTATTTATATTTGCCAAAAGTAATAAACAAAGGAGAATATTCATATTACATTCACTATTAATTACGAACCTACTTTCTTACAATTACCATCACTTATGTACAATATTTACAAGAGAGGATCACTTACGGAACAGCTATGCATCTAAATCATCTTCTCTCTGACTGGAAAAGTAAGACACCAGACCCCCAAATTCACCACTGCCTTCTTCATCGACGGGTTTGCTATTGCTGCCATCCGAAGCTGTTAGAGGTGATGTGGCATAAGCTTCCGGGTAGGCCGTGCCTTGATACGCTGGCGGAGGGAGTGTGTCATCTGATCCAATTGGCCCAGGGGAGGGGTATGCACCATAGTGATAATTAGGAGGTTGGTGGTAGGGAGAGAAGTTGCCTGGTGTTCTACCAGGTGGAGTGGCAGTTCGGGCTTGGAGATGGTTTCCAGATGTACCAGAAGGAAACAATGGTGGGGGATGACGTACTTGTGCTCCCAGATTAGTAGCTGGGAGACCCTCAGCGGTAAACCGGCTGATGAGTGGAGGGGGGCCACCACGAGAATAAGGGGGAGGAGGTGTTCCCAAAGGGGCCTTGGAATCAACTCCAGTAGGCGCTATTGTTATTGGACCTCCACCAGACGGTGAGGGATCCATTGGGTGATGTGATGTATGATACATTGGATTGCCTGGAAGATTTGGGTGGGGTGGTGGTCCTCGGGCACCCGAGAAGTGAGGCAAACCAGGAGAACGAGGTTGGCGGTAAGGTAGTGGATGACGGCTTCGTGGCAAATAGGGAGGTCGATGGGTGGGAGGCATGTTACGAGCTCCTAATGGAAGCCTATCCCCAAGTGATGGGCGTTCGCCCAAAGGTAGACGATCGCCAAAGTATTTCTGCCCCATAGCTGAGGCAGCATCGGTGAAACTTCTCGGGGCTGGAGCCACTGGTTGGGCTTGCAACATCCTGCTGATTACACTGTTGCCAGGCGGAGGAGTTTGCACACGGGGAAAAGTGGTGGGAGCGCTTGGTGAATTTACCTCAGGGATGTCAGAAGCTTGTGTAACACGTCCTCTACCCTTGCGCTTCATTGTGGTCTCCAATAGGTCAGGTTCAGGCTCGGGCTCACTGCTTGCTGGAATTTCGCTAAGGTCTGAGTCCGACTTCTTTTTCTTACCCTTCTTCTTTAACTCTTTCTTTTCCAGTTTCTTAGCCTCCTTTTTGAGCCGTTTTGTCTCCTTTGCTAGTTCTTCTTCATCAATCTCTGGTTGAAAATGTTCAATTGTCTCTTCCAAAACCTGTGCTAGCTCTAATGCTGCATCATCACTGTCAGAAAGAAGTGGTTTCACTGACTTCATACTACCATCAGATTTCTTCTGCTTTTTTGATTTCTTTTGTAGCTTTTCAGGTTGACCTTTCGCACTGGATTTCTCCTTTGATGCAGTCATGACTGTAGCAGACACCACAGGCAGGGGCACAGGATTGGCTTCTGGATCAGTAGCAAATGGATCATCCACTATAAATAGAAAAATAACAAATATTGATTCAGAAAGTGATATATCAATGACGCCGCATGACGCCCGCTCATGCCCATGGGTACTGGAAAACATATAATATATACCTGATTCATTATCACTTTCTTCTTTTCCTTCCTCCTCCAGGTCCATAAGTTCTTCTTCTTCATTCATTACATATTCATCCTCACTCTCAATTTTTTTGGAGACTTTCATAAACTCCTAAAACAAACAAAATTATGGTAAGACTGAGCCCTTTCTGAAGAACATCTTGTTGGCAATTTTTAATAAATATCTAGGGGTGTGCGAATAGTGATTTTGGACTTCGAATACGAATATCGAATAATTGACAAAAATATTTCGAATATCGAATCGAATATCGAATAGTTGGAACCTACATTAAAATACATAATATCAATAAAAAATAAAAAAAATGGACACCAAACTTTCTTCATATGACCAGAATGAAAAATGGCCATATAAATGAATGTACTGATGATGATGTAATATGCCAGGATTATATTGTTGTCATTAATCATCACAAAAAATGAAATAACAGGAACAAATAGAGTATGAGGAAGGTCTACCTGGAGGAACAAATACCTACAAATAATATCCCTCGAAATCAAAATGGCGGCCATGACAATTTTCGGTTGAAGTTTTAAGCCGCGTTTACAACAAAATTAACGTTCTAAAATTAACGTTGCAAAATTAACGCAATTTCATCTCGTTCACAACCACTTTCGAAACGTAACCAATCGTAAAGTAAGGTTATGTTGTTGAGAGCGCGATCGGATTTAACATAACATTATAATATCACAACCTCCTCACACACATCTGATAACCTACAACTTGTCTTTGTACACTAATATACACTTTTCTTACAAAATACTCTCGAAACTGAGTCTCTGTAATTAATTTGGAGTCATTCATTACGAAATAGTAAATGCATCACACTGAAAACAAGATGGCGCCGCCAGCTGGAGTCGAGGTGGAGATGAAGTGAGAGGGTGACTGTGCGCATGCGCCACTTAACGTTCGACTTGAAAGTAGGAAGTAGGTCTACTTTGAGGTGAAATTGGCGTACGTTAATTTACCAAATTTCGTTGTGAACGAATCCATAAGTTTACATGGGCTTGAAAATTGAAATTGCGTTAATTTTCTTAATTTTCGAACGTTAATTTTGTTGTAAACGCGGCTTTAGACTTTGCAGCAGTTGGCAGCATTGAAATACACTCCCATTTGAGAAATGGCGGGATTATTTTGAATTAAAAGACATGAACTATTCGAAAATTTTTGAATATTCGAATTTTCGAATACCTACCTATTTTTTTTTCGAATACCAAATCGAATATTCGAACCAAATATTTTCGAAGTATTCGAAATTTTCGAATATTCGCACACCCCTATATTTATCATTATTATGATTTATGATCATGATTCATCATGATCATAAATCATGATCATGATCATGATGATGATCATGATCATGATTCATCATGATCATAAATCATCATGATGAAGATTCTTCATCATTCTTTCATCATGATTCTTCATGATTTTTATCATGATTGAACAATCGATTTGAAAGTATACAAAAAAAACTTTGCAAGACTAGCTGGGGGTCATTTTTATTAAATTTAAACTATATTAGTATATACTCAATGTTGGGTCTAATTCTAATATAGCCAAGCCAAATACAGTTTTTTTTTAAATTCCAAAAAAAATTATTACACATAAGCAATATTGGAAATCCTCTTTAAATGTTATCACAGTAAAACAATCTCATTCTACTGCCACGTTAGGGTGGGACGGCCTTTTTTTAATGATGTTCATGAGAAATCTAAGTCTGAAAAAGTAAAAAAAAGTCCTACAGTGACTTTTATATCATTAAAAGTCAAAATTCTTGACCGACTGATGATCTTTTCAAATAAATAGCTATTACGTTTAGGTAGGTACCTACTGGACTCACCTCTTCACTGTCGGTGCCTGCCAACTCGACATAATTGATTTTTTGACCTCGAGTACGACGAGCTGTTACCACGTCTTCTTCGACTTCATCAAGTCCTCCAAATTTAATTCGAGGTTTCTTCGGTTTTGACACCTTAAAAGTTTCCTCATCGGAGCCTCCAACTGCACTCTTCTTCTTTTTTTTCTTTTTCTTCTTCTAAAAGAAAACAGGAGTTAACTGCAGGTAGGTCAAGACTTCAGATTTACAGATAGGAAAAATATGCAATGCTGTTAATGATTCAAAAAGACTATTGCAGCACTATCGCGGATAAAAATTATTGCCAACTAAACCAAACTACTTCTAGAGTAAAAAAACTAAACTGACGCACAGTAATTTACTTGAAGGGTAATATTATAAAAAACATCCGTCACCCATTTCCAACCAATATTGGGTCAGGCAGGGGGTGGGGATACACCTTCATCTTTGGCCTTCACTTTAATAGTGTTGGCTGGCTAGTCCCACACAACACTCTTTTCCACTTCCTCTTCAATCCTCTTCAAGAGGTGTCTCCACCTCTCTCTGTCCCACAATCTTTCTGTTAATGTATGAGTCATTGATCTCCATTCCTTCCATCTCTCTTCCACATCCCACCTCACTTGGTCCTCCCACTTTGCTCTCGGTCTATCCCTTCTGCTTTCCCGCTCTCCGACTCAATCACATTTCTTAAAGGGTAATGAATTTAAAATCCCAACCTGCCCCAGTTAATTTGCAAAGTAGTAAAATATTTGGACCCCCCATATTTCACAAGCAGCATACCTTTATACTCTCTACCACATGAATAGATAATTAAAAGTTTGGTGTCTAAAGCTGGGTCCACATAGGCTGTTTTTCCGTTTTGCAGTTTTCCGTTTTTTTCTCTTGACCAATCACAAGCCCGCCGCATGCGGATTTTATCTTTGCAGCGCCGCATAAACTTCATCGAGGATTTTAAAAAGATGCGCGGCGGAAGTGACGTAAAACATTTAATACCCAATCACGCGCGACTACGTCACATGATCAAATAACATGGCAGATCTGATACCAGAAACATTATTTTAAAATTACATACCTGCTATGAATATTAGCCCATCTAATTACTCACAAACTGTCACTGACAGATATTAATAATGTTGAATGAACATTTTTTGTTTTTCACGGCCTCCTGACATCTCCCAGGAACAGTTAAACAAGGCCAAGGTGCTTACAAACGTTTTTGTAGAAGTCGCAAAACGCAAAATGCTCTATGTGGACAGTCCTACCAAAAACGTCAATATTCAATTAGTAAAAACGGAAAACGCAAAACGGAAAAACGGTCGATATGGACCCAGCTTTAGGGTCAGGTTTTCAATGCTCTGTTAAATTTTTAACAGTTAATGACTACATATATTGCCATTGCAACAACCAATGACATTCCCTGAATGACCGAATTAGCTACTGGTTTTAACAACATTGGAAAATCAGAATTTTTTATATTACAGCAAGTCAGCAATGCAGATCACAATATGTGTGGAACTAGTAAAATACAAATTATTGAACAGAAACACTGGTATTGTCAAGTAAAAATAAAAAGAGTCCGCTTGGAACTGGTCTTGGTCGTGTGGAACTTTCAAATTTCCCATAAATTTGAGTTATTAACATGAAATGAGTAGTTCTTCAAAAACTTACCTAGAAACAAAACAGCATCACCGAAGAAAACATTTCATCAATGTTACCAATAGGTATTAGGGATGTCGGCAGGTCCAAAAATCAGGAATCGGGTACCCGTCATAAATACCCGGGTCAAAATCGGGTAATTGCCCCCCACCCAAAAAAAAATTTAAATTAAAAATTTTGTAGTTAAGGGGGTAGGGGTTTAGGTATATAAACACGCTGCACTTAGCTGCGTGAGAGGAGTGAATGACCCTCTCTCTGGGCCATCTGTGTGCTTGTCCTTGAAAAGAATTCGAGAAAACAGGATAACCTGATAGGATATGTCATGTATAACCACTTGTACTAATAATAACATTCGTTGATAACTGACAACTTCAATCATAAGAAAACAGGAATTTGTGCACCTTTTCTACCCAGGGCTCAACTTTTTCACTGTGGCCTACAGCGTGATTGAAAATGAAAATACAGTCTCATTTTTCCTGTGCTTCCTACTCCCTACATATGATTTCACCACTCCTGCCCCATTCCTTTCTCACCCCACATAGCAAGCTAGGTCGTTGAGCTTCCCCTTGAGGAGAAGCTGATAACTGTGTGTAAACATCTGTCTTTCACGCTACACTCTAAAAAAAAAAAAAAAAAAAAAAAAAAAATTTTTAATACTTGCGAGTATTATTTATTACTTGAGTAATTGATTACCCGGAACCGCCAGAGTACCCGAGTACCCGCCGACATCCCTAATAAATAACTATAAACTTTACAGCTAAAATATGTACCTAGGTAGTAATGTTAAATGTTTGATTTCCCACCTCGTTTGATTTGGGAGCGTATGTCCTTGATGACTGTTGTTTCTGCTTCTGCTTCTTCCGTTGCCCCCAAGTCGAGTCACTCTCCTCACTGTCAGATGTATCGTGCCACACCTGACGCGTCTTTTTCGACTTAACAGGAACGTCACTGTCATTGCTATCGTCATCGATGAACTCTCGGTCGAAGCGGGTAGTCCTGGCTCGAGCCGAACGACGAACAGGGCCAGAGGACCGGCCTCGACCACGGCGTCGACCGATCTCGGAGTCATCCGAGTCGCCTTCCTCATAATCTTCATCATCATCTTCAGAGCTGATTGCAAAATAAAAACACATACTTATTAGGTAGTCATTAGGGCTGGGAAAAACTGAGCAGTTTCTCAAAATGTCCCTTTAAACGTTTACTGAGCATAAAAATGATTAAGGATATTTGCCTCTTGCCTCTTCCCCGTAATAATGCGAGGTCACTGTCCCTCCCACTAAGCAACCCCAAGTAGTTTTCTACAAGGTCAGAGCTCTTCTGTCTAGGGGAGGGTCACTGACTGATTTTAGAAATAAAAAAGATTGAATATTGGGATTTACCTTGGTGATCCTGAGAAAAATTAGAATTTTGCAACTGCAACATTTTCAAATAAACAGGAAATATATTAAATTTGGTGATATTTCGTGGAAGTTATATTTCGCGTTTTAGTCAGTTTGGTGGTGTTTAGCAGTGTTAAGGGTAAGTTTCGCGTTTTGTCGCGATTAGATTCCAGTGTTTTTGGGCCAGAAACATATGGAAACGCATTTATATTTAGAAACATGAGTCATTTACAACACTTCGAAAATTTCGCGATCACCATATAATCGGATATGAACTTTCAAAGTTCAAATTTCAAAGTTTTTTTTTGGTTTTCCCTCAGCTAAAAAAATCAAATGCTTGGATGTTCTTCCAATATTACCACTGATATTGAAGCACAACTATGTATAATGACTATTATGAATAATTTAAGAAGAAATAGGTAAACGGTGAAGAGGTGAAGCAGCTGAAGAGAAGAGAAGAGATGGATGTATGGAAGATCAACGACTTGATTGTTGAATACAGACCAATTGTGTACCTATTTTATGTGCTCAATAAATTACATTATTATTATTATTATTCATATTCCCAGAGGCTATGTCGCCAGCAAAAAAATAAGGGTCATGGCTTCAGTCTTGAAGTGACTTAGGGGTGGGGGTGAGATAGGGCTTGAGGGGGAGGGGTAAAAGCATCACAGCTGATCGCAGCATTCTGACAAAATAGACAAAACAGACAGGCAATAAATAGACAAAACAACTTTACGATTAAACGTTTAAACGCAAGTTTGACGGTTAAACGTTTAAACGTCCCACCCCTTGAAGTCATTAGTTAAATTAGTTCCCTTTCAGTTAAGTCTACATGCGTGCCTAAATGTGTGCTTACTTAAACATATTTTTTCATTCTTTAGCTACCTATTTCCCCAGCTCATCGCTTGGAAAAATGTATTGGAAGCCGTATTTAATTAATAAATTAGGAATTGTGACAGAAAAATATGGCCTACATATTAGCAGAGAAAAGAGTGAAACATTGTGTATGGACAGAGGAAAGAAGGCGAGGTGCAAGATTGGAATCCAGGGAGCAATGCTGCAGGAACGGGAGGAGTTTAAATATTTAGGAAGTGTTGTGACAAGGGATGGTAAGGTGGAGCGCGAGATAAAGAAGAGACGAGCAGCGGCGAAGAGCTTTTACCAATGTGTTCGGAAGCTGTTATGGAAGGAGGGTATACCAATGAGGTGCAAACTACTGATATACAAACTGTACTATATTCCAATCCTGACATATGGGGCGGTAACATGGCCAATGGGCAGAAGAGAAATAGCAGAAATCCAGGCATCACAGATGAAGTTTTTGAGAGGGGTGGCGGGAGTGACCAAGTTGGATAAAATCAGGAGTAAGAAGATAAGACAAGACTTGGGAGTGGAGAAGTTAAGTTTGAAGATAAGTCGAGAGAGGTTGAGATGGTTCGGGCACATGAAAAGAATGGGAGAGGAGAGAATTCCTAGAAGAGAATTTGAGAAGGGAAGACAAGTGAAGAAAAAGAAGGCTGGGCGTCCGAGGACCAAGTGGATGGACAGCATTGAAGAGGATGTGGTGGAGAGAGGCGAAGATTGGAGGAGAGTGGAAGGAGAGAAGTGGTGGGAAGATGTAGAAAGATGGAACGAGTTGGTGGAGCGGCAAGTGGAGGAATCAGAGGAGAGTGAAGACGATGAGGAAGAAGAAGACGGGGAAGAAGTTGGAATGGCCGGCCGACTTCGGCATCCCAGGAGGCCCTAGAGGAAGGTGGAGCTACCTCCACCCCCCCAACCCGACTTTAGTTGGATGGGGTAATTAATTGTTAATTAATTGATATAATAATAAAAAAAATTGGTACCATCATCTATTATTAGTCCAGTCAAATGAGAGATTTACCCAAAACAAATTGCAACATTTGGTTTTTTGGTGTCATTCTCTTCAGAAAAATGCCCTCTACAACTTATCCAAAATCCGCGCACCGGAAGTACTTTTTAATCACTGTTTAATTTAATTTCCCATGTTAATTTCGTCTTGCAAAAAAAACTTTTTTTCATGTAACTCCGATTTTGACGAAACTTGGCAGAATTGTTCACCATCCTAAACAAACACAAAAAGCTCTCTGAACATTTTTCTCTAAATCGTATCGTTTGGGAAATATTGCCCATCGAAAAGTCACATTTTAGTCAGTTTTCGACGATTTCGGTCACTTTGAGTGTAATTTGACGTTTTGCGAGGTCCATATTTTCCAAACGATAAGATTTAGAGAAAAACGCTCAGAAAGCTATTTGTTTCATTTAGGATGAGGAATAATTCTGCCAAGTTTCGTCAAAATCGGAGTTACATGAAAAAAAGTTTTTTTTGCAAGATGAAATTAACATGGGAAATTAAATTAAACAGTGATTAAAAAGTACTTCCGGTGCGCGGATTTTGGCGGATTTTGTATATGTTGTAGGGGGCATTTTTATGAAGAGAATGACACCAAAAAACCAAATGTTGCAATTTGTTTTGGGTTTGGACATTTTTAAGCCTGATTTGACTGGACTATATGTACACTTAAAAATCACTTGAGAAACTGCGGGCCGAATAATAATTGCTTTGAATATCTGCCACTAGGTTGCTCGTCTTGCACTGCTAACTGCGCCCTCACCGGCCAAACTCGGTGCCTATATTCTCCTTACCTGCTTCCTTTAAAATCTTCATCAGAATCAGCATCATCCTCACTGGATATGTCCAGGCTGTTTAGTTTTCTGTGCTTCTTCTTAGCTGATGTTTTTGTCACTGGTGGGATATAGCCATCTTCTTCCTCTTCCTCTTCTACCTCAGGCTCAAAATCGGCGTCATCACCATCTCCAGTTCCTTGCTTCTCCTCTGGCACTTTCTCTCCAGGATTCACCTCTCGCTCAGCTTCGATGATATTCGCTATATCCTTTCCGCGGCCCTGATTACCAGCTCCTTTGTCTGCTTCAAGTTCGTCCTAAAATACATGGTTAACTAATTACTATATAGGTAACGAATGCTAATGCTTCTCTAGTGGAAAAATTGTACGTACAACCAGACCTAAACAAATGAACATTGAAAATTTGGAAAAAATTCAAACTATTTTTTATTGGAATCCACTTACTTGTATAGCTGAGTTGATAAGATCATCATATTCATTAAATCGATAGCTGACAATATTTGACCGGCGCTCTCTCAGTTGATAAACTGGTTCAGAATCATCACCAGATGAGCTAGATGACCTTGAAGATGACCTTGATGATGCAGGTGGTTGGGCTGATCCCTGTACTGACTCGCTATCAGTTGCAACATCTAGAGGATAAGAAAGAAAATAGTATTAGTTTAGTAGGTACTAGTCATTCAGTTTTTAGCTGCTCCTGCACGGGGATGGTGTAACTTTTGTCAACAGCCGATCAACAAATCTTACGGGAGAATAACATTGACACGTCATCATAGTCGATCAATTACAAAGTCGAGTCAAAACTAATCTCTCACAAGAGTTGCCGATCATTTGTAATCTTGACGACTTTTTAAATCTCTAAATCTATCCCACAGTAGAATTAGAATTATACATTATCATTGTAACATTTCATTTGTATACGATTTGTAATTTTCTGTTTTAATAAATGTGTATTATTTATTATAAACAACTTATTTCTTGCAACAGTGTTATTTATGAAATGCAATAAAGAATAAGAATAAGAATAAGTAGGCCAAAGTTATACGATCGCAGTGCTTAATATTAGGGTTGGGGGAACCTTATATTTTTTAACCGAACCTTTAACCGAATTTTAAATATTTGACCGAACCTCCGAACCAAACCTCTGGCCTTATTACCTGCACATATTTTTACCTGCACTTTTTACTTGGCCTTTTTTTCCTAATACACATTGTCATACACTTAGTCATGACTAAAGATACGGAAATTTAGCATTAATTATTGGTTTTCATAGCATTAATTATTGGAAATTTAGCATTAATTCGCATTAATTCTTTTAAAAATAGCATTAATTTAGCAAAATATCAAAATCTGTTTCTTTTTCGGGGTTAATGTCCTAATATTAATTAATGAGTATTCAATTAATCATGAACAAGATTACACTTAATATATTAAGCATATTTGTTGCTCTTTCCTGAATAGTTATGGATTTGCTGCTATCTATATTGCACCAAGACACTTGACAGAAATGATGAAGGCAAGTCCTAGTGTCCTTGAAGGTCAGTGACCTGGCTGGGTAGGAAGGGGTAGGTAGGGGAGGGGAAATTAACATCTGCTTTGGTGACTGGGTTGGTTCCGGGGGAAGGGGAACAGAGGGGTAAAACCTGCTTCAGCAGCTGTTTACATATTTTCAGATGAATTTCTGAGAAATATTACAAAATACAAATGAATGTTTGATTATTGGAATAAAAAGGGAAAAAGTATACATTTAGCAGTGAATTCTTCTTTTTCGCGCCTATTTCGCTTAAACAGTAACAATTCGCATTAAAAGGCATATATCGCATTAATTCGCGAAAAAGAACACTACTCTAAACGCCCCCAAACACCATGAAACATAAAGAAAACACTTCAAATATTTCTTAAAACAACATTTAATTCTTGTCGCCTATTTCGTTAATGCGAAATTTCCGTATCTCTAGTCATGACTCATGATACACATCAAATAACATAAATAACGTCAAACATTGTTCGATATAGTTTGCACAAGGGGATTTTGCATTTTATGGCTCCTTTCAAGTAGTAATTTTTTCAAACAAAATATTTGATATATTGCTACACATACATTAGATACAGATTAGATTAGATTTATACATAAGATTTATGTAATTTGCAAAATTGTCACCTGGTGATGCCGTACACAATCCCTGAAAATTTTAAACACTTCTCGTGTCTAGTTTCTGAGATAATTTGAATTTTCTTCCCCATGTTATCTTATGGCAGCCAAGTAAAATCGAGTAATATTTAAGCTAAAATGAAGTTCTAATTTTTTCGTACCGTCAGATTTTAACAAAAAACTTTTTTTCTGGTAGACATACGGACATACTATCAGGAAAAAAATTGAAAACATTACCAACGTGTGCTATTTAAAAAGCTATTTACCAAATATTCATTCAATAAAAACTCATTATTGGTCGGGAGTTGCAAACTATAAGACATTAAATGAGTCTCTTATACTTAAATATAGTTCAACTGTTATAAAACGTTTTATAACACACACTGTAAATGCCACACCGCCCTTCGGATGGGAAGTTAAGCCGTTGGCCCCCTTGGTATCTTTCGTCAGGAGTAGGCAAGGCTACATGCTGGTACCGGGTTTCCTCTCCTCCCTTCTCTATTACATTCTCACTTGTGGAGCCTCGGCTCCGTTGAGAAAATAGAAAATAATAAATAAATAAAATAAATAAATAAATAAAAATGGTAATTTTGAAAATAAATAAAAATGTGCTATATAGAGTGATTGCGCCTTGTTAAGGTAACTTTGAAGTGATAAGTAAAATTAACTAATTTTGTTTCTTTTTAGTGCATTTTATTTTTTATAAAATTAATTCACTTAATTGAATTTATGCATGAAGAAAAGGAAAGAAAAATTGAATTAAATTAAAATGAAAAGTAGTCGTCCGCAGTCGATCTGTGGATTGGAAAAGGGTCATTTTACTTTCCCGTCCCTTCCCGTCCCCTACTTTACCTGCGTGCGCACCAAGCCCCATTGTTATGCCGAGCCTTCTCTTGGGTTGAGCTTGCTAAGGGGTTCGTAAAATACCTGTTTTTCAAGAAAATCCCAATCCACAGATCGGTTGCGGGTCACTTTAGATAGATAGTTCTTATATGTAAAATTAAATTATTATGTAAATAACTGTATCAATTTGCAATTTCTTCTTTGCCTTCTTTGTCACACAGCCTTCTATCAACAAGAACACTACACTGGAACGAATTGTTGGCAGAAAATTTCAATTGGCTCAGCGAGGGAGGTTCGGTTCGGACATTACATTTTAAGGTTCGGTTCACGAACATCTAAAGCTGGGTCGGTTCGGGTTTCGAACCGGTTTGCCCAACCCTATATGAATACATATATCAAGAACCCATTGGTGAATGATTTTTAACGATAAATATTTACCTTGAAATTTGGATTTAATTTTCATAGTACAGTAAACCCTCGTTAATTCGAATTCAAAGGGACCCAAAAAATCCCAGTTCCAATTAAAAAAGTTCGAAATATATAATTAATGCAAAAAAATTTGTGTGCATTTTCATGAAGTTTGAATATTCCCGCCTGTGGAATATTCCCGCCATTGCAAAAAAGTGGGGTTGGCAAACCTGTAACAGCAGTTTGGCCAACCTCGCAAGTCAGATTATCTCATTTTGATGCCATTGAAGGTTGTGTTTTGTTTTGAGTGTTGTTTTTTCGTAGTTTGTTCGCGATTATTTTATCAATCCTTCTGCAAAGTTCGAATTAAAACAACTGTATGCAAGGAATAACATGGGCTGGGACCAAAATTCAGTTCGAATTTCGAATTAACCTAAAATTCGATTTATAAAAATGATTTAACATGTAAAAACCTATCCTGTCCACTGGGACCATGCACCTAGTTCGAATTTACCCCTAAATTCGAATTATTGAAGTTCGTAATAACGAGGGTTTACTGTACCTATCTAGGTATAGGTATATAGAACTAACAAGGAATCATAAAAATTGTCCTAACATTCATAACCCATATCTTGATAATATTAATATGTCATGATTTTTTAAAATAATACAAGTGAGGAAATCTTGAACGGGTGAGATAACCTCGTCAAACTACAGAATGGCAACCTAAAATAAAGTGAGTTGAAGTTGTCAAAATAAGCCTATAGGCAGCGTGTTTAGACAACAGATGGCACTGTAAAAAGTACAGACAGAGCCACCTAATCTGTGGGAAGGAAGCTTACCTTTTGGCAAGGCGTCCAAGTCGCTGCAGTTATATGTTATGTTGCTGCACATATTACGCATTATCAATTCTTAAAATTTACACATGTTTATCTAATGTTTATTCGCCTACAAAATATTAATAATAAAGTGTTCACAATTTCACTGAATCTGATCACAATATTAATTTGCGCGACTTAGTTTGATTCCGAAATATTTTGAGTACATTTGTTGACATCTGATCGGTTGCTAGGTCACGGCCAATGAGAAATAAAACAGTTGACGATCTTCCCACAAAAGTTGCTAATTTCTCTCACTCGTGGCGAACACTCGGTGCCTATAGGTTAATAACTTTGAATCTAGGTACTACCCAAATGTTACAGTACAGGATTATACAAGTCAGTAAATACTCTTATGGATGGTGCAGAATAAGAATTAAGTTTGGAGTTGGTTTTGTCATTGACTACCAAATACTAGGGGATAGGTAAGTGAACATTTAGACTCGGGTCAACGGTTGTCATCAAACGCGCCGCGTATCGACCTTGGTATCGACTTGATATATCTCGAAATCGCAAGCGCTCTCGCTCGAGTCGAGCCAATATGGCGTCCGACAAGTAATCCCCGATGAAGCGTGGAAGCGGCTGGATTTAGTGCGGGCGTTTTTCTGACGAGACAATAATTGTCAGTGATCAAATTGGAGACGATATTAATGTTAATGAAAGCATTTTCAGTGTAGTCAGTGGTTTTACTAGTGTACACAAACACGTTACGTCGAAATCATGGACTTCAAGGTTAGTGTAGCTGACAGGCTGATGATTTGTTAGTCACTGAAGCAGGCTCACACTTTGCGTCAAACTACTTTTAACCAAAGGCACAAAAATAATTGAACTTGTGATCAGTAAATTCTTCCATGTCGTACGAATAGCCCAATATAAATAGTATGTCAATAACTGGACATATGTTACGGAAATAAGCAGAAATAGCAAGACGAAATTTGACAACCGGGAAGCAATGCTTGAATTGTTACGTTACTTCATCTCACCTGAACACATTAATGTAATGAACATGTGCTTCTAGTATTGTCAGATGTATTAGAAAGGGTTTAATGATAGCTGAAAGCTCATTTATAGGCTATTACAAATCAAATAAACAGAAATAGTAACACCCATCAGTGTCGACTGGCGAAAATGACGTAATCATTGCCGTTGGCATGGTAACTGTATGACGTCATAGTTCTATCGCGGGACAGTCCTAGGTCCACGGGATTCAATGGTAGAGGTAAGGGAGATACCTATCCCTGTACAGTATTTGGTAGTCAATGGTTTTGTATAGTCTACAGTAATTTCAAATTTGGCATTATAGGTACTCACCTTCTTTCCCTTCTGGCTTAGGTAGAACATTGTCAAGGCTAATTCCTACGTAGGCCAGCCGTTTCTTGCGCAATTCCTCGTTGTTGCGTTTCTTGGCGTTACAGTCGACCTCCTTCAGTTGCTCGATGAGACTCTTAATCAATGTTGTATGTTGGCATGGAGGGCAATACCAGTCACCCTCGGGAATGACAAACAATACTGGTCGCAGGCACGAGCAATGCCAGCCAGCATCACACTTGTCGCACAACAATATCCATTCAGGATGGTCGCTCTTGCCACACTTCTGACATGGTGCCTCGTCGACAGGTTCCTCCGGGGCAGATTCTACAACAGAGATGCGTACAAGATGAGCAAATTTCATCTACAGTACGTTTGACATGGAATTTGCAGCAGCGAAAAATCTATTTTCTCTTTGGATAGAATTCCTATTTTCCACGCTAATTTTGGCTATTTTTTGGCACTACCTCCATTTCACCCCATAACAATAGAGGAGCAAAGAAAATCCATATTTCTGAGGTGTACACAGCATTTTATTGCCGATTGTATTTTGGCATTTGCCATCAGGCGCTGAAAGGTCCTCTCCAAATAGGGTATAGACAGCATCAATTATTCAACAAGAATATTGAACAAGCTCACTTTCTGCTTGTCTCGTTTGCTTGAGAAAGTAGAACCATTGACGTACACTGGGGTTGGAGACATGCGACTGGCCAGTCATCTGTCGTCGATGTCTAGTGACAAACGAAACCGCCCCGTTCTTATGTACAGACCAAAGTCAAATTCTTCACTCGTCCGGCTGAGATTGTTTTACATAGGCTAAGATTGCACGGAAAGCTGACACAGCACAACAATATGCTTTGGATGCTCTTGTAGTATAAATATGTAGACACAGCGTAGCATTAACAAAAATTAATAATATGTCTTTATATTGCCAGAATTTGATAAACCAGTGCGGCCTCAGACATCGGCCAAAGCATTCAGTGCTGCAGCTATAGCAGTCACGAGTCCCATACTGAGCGGAAGCCAATGGTAGAACAAATCAGCTAAACTCAAAAATATTTGTTTATGTAGGGGAGGTTAGGGTAATTAGGAACACTTTTTGCAATTTCTAACTTTGACACTCAATATCTCTGGCAATAATGAACTTTTTCTCATACTTTTTTGGCTAAGGCTAATCTTTGGAATGTTAACAACAGTATGATTATGGTAAAAATATATTTGAGTTCATCCTCCATTTTTTTAGGCTTTTTTAAAAAACAAGTGCTTGTTCCTTTTTACCCATACGTGTGGGGGTAAAAAGGAACATTGATTACTGCTCTGCCTGGCATGAACAAAAAAAATAAGTGGGGCAATTAGGAACATAGAGTTCTTGGCCCTGAATACAATGGTTTAAAGTTTTTTTAAATCGGACAACAAATGTGGAAGTTACAGGCATTTTAATTTCAAGATATGATCATAATTACTACGAAGCATGAAATTTTTAAATTTTAAAATGTAAATAACACCTCATTGACAAAGAAAATAAAAATATACCTACATATTATATTTGTTACAGTACAGATTACATACCAAAAATTAGTGGAGGGGGAATTTGGTCACATTGGTATTGAAGGAAAAAAATTTATATGTTTGGGGTAAAAAGGAACAAGTACTTATTTTGTGTGTAAATTATTGATTAATATGAAAACATAACTAGGTACTACCTAGTAGCTACCTAATAGGTAATTATAATAATATATGTGGGTACATATAATAGGATAGGTTCACAAATAGGTTCACAAAATCAGTCTGAAACAGCAGACTACGTTATCGACTGAGTCAAGGACATTGTAGTTAACAACCACTACATATAAAATACTCTACAAACAGTACAATTTGACGTGTTCCCATTTACCCCAAAGAATTTGCAATGGAAGGATACATCTGTTCCTTTTTACCCCTCAAGTTCCTTTTTACCCCAAATCAGTGTTCCCCTTTACCCCCAAAAATGCATGAAATTGGTTAAAACGAAAACCCATTAATTTAGATTGAGTGCATAAATTATCACAAATGAAAAAAATTCTCCTAATTAGGGATAGTCTACAGTAACTTTTGCCCCCATGACATTATTTTTTTTCTCACAGGGTATCTACCTTTTTAACCATTTATGTAAAATTTTCTAGAAATGAATGCAAGTTTTAACAACAGTGCCTGAAAGAAATCATGATCTATGTGCTTAAGAGTAATTTTTTGAAATAAATAAAAATACGCCTCTTAGATAATAGATTGAACTAAAGATTCCCATTGAAAGTTACAAAAAAATTTGTACCATCTTTGAGTTATGGCGTCTGTTCCCAATTACCCCATGTTCCCAATTACCCTAACCTCCCCTATGATTGATTAGAGTAAGACGAACCTTTCCTAGCAGTTCTCGCTCTACGCAATGGCTGAGCATTAATTCCATCATCCTCCAAGTCCGATTCTGGTGAAAATTCATGGTCCGACTTCAGAACCATCATTCTCTGATCTTCTTCATCAGAAGGCTCCTGATCTTCTTCTTCCTCTTCCATTGATGAACTAAAAAAACATTTTACAACATGTGACTTGAAGGATTTATAATTTATCTCCCAAGGATTTAATATTCAAGGTTACTACCATTCCTGCAATGAGAAGTAAATAATACTTACTATTATGTGCTCAAAAAACAATAATAATTAATAATTATTATTATTAGTTATTACAAATTGCCAAGCGCTGAATCAGCTTTTTAATATCTTGAATTACGTAGAAGGATAAAATGTGACCAAATGTGAGGATCAAGTGTGATAGCCTTGGCCAAGCTGCCATTGTTTAAGTTTTGGATGAATTATATGGGGGTGGTAATCCATGCAGCCTCTGCTCAGTGTGGAAGGCGTAAAATTGATTGTATTTATTTTAGGTAAAAAAAACATAAACTTGAAATTAAAATGGATAAACTACATTTAAACTACATTTTAAAACGGCATTTTGACGGGTTTATACAGAAGCAGGGCATCGAACCCGATCGTTTACGGGTTCAGGTTCGGGTTCAGGCAAAAAATTAATAGGGGTTCGGGTTCAGGTTCAGGCAAAAAAATAATACGGTTTGGGTTCAGGTTCGGGTTCAGGCAAAGCAATAATATGGGTTCGGGTTCAGGTTCGGGTCCGGCTCCACACATAGACTAATCAGTACGTACCACATATTTGTGTTTCAAACCAATAAATTTTCTTGTGTACAGTTTATTAAATTTTAATTATGTCAACAAACTTCATTTAATTAGATTTTTTGGCAATGCCTCATTGAACGCACGTTGAACCAGTCTCATATGAGACTGAGGATAAATCATTGAGTGGTGAAGGGGGGAGGGGGGGGGGGGGGGGCGGGCAGGGCTGAATGAATATTCTGAATTTACACGATTTTTGGCATAAGAGTTTTCTAAAAAATTTTGGTAGACACAAAAAATGCTGTCGTATGCTGGGTTATGGATATATTTTATACATCTACTAAAAAAAGGAGCAGAAAGTTTCCGTTTAGTGGGCAAAGCCCCCAGAGATTTTTTTAATTGTCATTATTTGTGTGCAATTTTGAGGCATTTTGAACCGGGGTTTTAGGAAATTGAAATACACATAACATAACCAATATAAAAATAAATTTTTTTGAAATTTTTTTGAAATTTTTTTGAAAGGTGGTGTGGGAGAGTTTGAGGAAGAAGGAAGTGAGCAATGGTCTTATTGAAAGGATTAAATGTACATATGAGAGAAGTGTCAGCAGTGTACAGACAGACATAGGGAGATCAGAGTGGTTTGGGGTACAGGAAGGTCTACGTCAAGGTAGCGTTTTGTCCCCATCTCTCTTTGTAATAGTGATGGATGATCTGCTGAAAATGGTTGAAGAAAAGGAGGGCAGAGATTCGAGAACTTTAGTCTATGCTGATGATGTGCTCATTTGGGGTGAAAGTGGAGAAGAACTACAAGAGAAGATAAATCGTTGGAGTGAAGTAACGGAGGAAGTGGGACTGAAGATTAGCCAAGATAAGAGCGAAATATTGAAAATGGAGAGAAGGAAAACATTGAGAAAGAGGATAAGAATTAGGTTACGTGGGAAGGAGCTGAGAGAGGTGGATGCATTCAAATACTTGGGAAGTATACTAACTAAGGAGGCGAAGGTGGATGCAGAGGTGAAGGCGAGAATTCAAAAAGCCGAGTCCTTCTACCAAGCTGTTCGCAAGCTGCTGTGGAACGAAGATTTCCCTCGCCAGTGTAAACTGCTCATGTATAAAATGTATTTCTTACCAATACTAACATACGGAGCAGTTACATGGGGGATTGGAAATAAGGAACGCAGCCAGCTGGAGGCAGCGGAGATGAAATTCCTAAGAAGTGTGAAGGGAGTAACAAAGATGGACAGGAGCTGGGAGTGGAAAGTTTGAGCTACAAGATGGGTAGAGAGATTTTTTTGGTTTGGACACATGAAAAGAATGGATCTCAAGAGAATACCAAGACAGGAGTTTGAAGAAACAGTGGTGGGAAGAAGAAGAGTGGGGAGACCAAGAGAGAAGTGGAGTGGTCTTATCAGAGAAGACGTGGAGGACAGGCAGCAAAGGTGGCAGAAAGTGGAAGCAGATAAGTGGTGGGAGGACAGGAGGATCTGGAGGGCGCTGGTGGAGAAGTTGGAGGAAGGTGACGAGGATGAAGAAGAGGAGGAGGAGGATGAAACGTCAGGCCTGGCCAGCCGGTTTGGAAGAGATCCGAGGCACTAGACCCAGTGGGAGCTCCCACTGTCTGACCTGACAACATTGTCGGAACCAGAAGAAGATTATTAAGAAAGTAATTCTAGGTCTTTCATATAATATTTTTTTACATGCTTTGTTTTCAATAAAATACGTACTTAGATGCCGTCAAATGGGTAGAAAGGTTTTAACCATCCTGTGAAATGACGGCAGAATATGGGATTTCAGACATCCCGTTTGCCCCGCAGGGAGATTTTTCATTTTAGCTCTCCTAAAACGAATTTGGGACACTAAAAGCCCACGATTTACATTAATTTACATTATGATAGAAAAATTTGTTTAGTGTAAGCTGAAGGATGGGGGGGGGGGGGGGGGGGGGGCAGGAACCCACCTCCGGTGCCCCCGATGTGCACACCTATTATGGGGACTGTAAGTCGAAAATTAGACAAAGTCCTTTCTTCTTCCCCATTTCACTTTGACTCAAGACAAAACTATTCGGTTAGGTTATTTGGAATGGAGACACGCTTATAATTCATGTTTTGTATCCTCACATAAAAAAATACTTAAGTATATTTTGAAATATAAATTTAACATTTTCATTCAAATTATTAAATAAAAAATTAATTTAATTCAATTTAAAAACCAATAAAAACCCATAAAAAATATGGGTTCGGGTTCAGGTTCGGGTTCACAAATATTATTTATAAGGGTTCGGGTTCAGGTTCAGACAAAAAAGTAATATGGGTTCGGGTTCAGGTTCAGGTTCACAAAAAATACGGGTTTTTTCGGGTAACGGGTTCGGGTTCGATCCCCTGTACAGAAGCCTCCGAAAAAAAAAAAAAAAATAATAATAATAATAATAATAACAACAAGTACAATTAAAAACAATATGAAACCAGAAGGCTAAGTCTTGAAACTTACGCTTTCAGGACGCAAACGCTCTCGGACGTCAATAAGTACCGTTCACTATAAGAATGAACGACATTGAAACATAAAGTCAAGCCACTTATTTGATTGTCATGCAGCAATCTATTGGAAACCATTAATTAACATTATAATTATCATTACAGATATTATACAGTCATTAAAACCTTATTCAAAATTAGCTAAACAGTTGACAGCAGATTTCAAGGTCGTCATTCTTACAGTGAATGGTACTGATTGACTTCCGAGAGAGTTTGCGTCCTGGTAGCATAAGTTTCAAGACTTAGCCTCCAATTAGAAACTTTGAAATATATTCTAGATACCTACAGGCATTTTATTCAAGTGTACCTGTATGTACTGAAACATAAAAGTAGGTAGGTAGGTATCTAGATAGTATAAACTGGATTAAGAGTTACAGAATATACCGGGTGGCGTAAAAAAAATCCCCCTGATTGAGAGGTCACTATATCGAAACTATTATAGATAGGATTCTGAAATTTGTACACATATTAGAAAACATACCAAAATTTTATATGTGCAAGTTTTCAAAAACATTACTATTGTAGGAAAAAAGTTACAGCGGTTCAAATTTGGTTGTCAAAAAATTGATTAAACCGAGCTCAAATAGCGCGCGTCGAGAAAACTTCCAATGGCCGGGACGCTGTTTCTTCAAAACTTCGTGCGTTATCAAGCTGAAAATTTCAAATTATATTCAAAATAGATTAAGATCGATTGTGTAAAAATTTCAATCAATTTGAATGAAAGGAACGATAATTATGGAATCTTGAAGTTGAGCTTGAAAACAGAAAAGTGGGAAAAGAATCACATTTATAACGTGTGTAATAAAAGTTTAGAAATAATCTTCGTTTTCTGATTTTACGCTCAACTTCAAGATACCATAATTTTCGTTCCATTCATTCAAATTGACTGAAATTTTTACACAATCGATCTTAATATATTTTCAATATAATTTGAAATTTTCAGCTTGATATCGTAAGTAGTTTTGAAGAAGCAGCCGGCCATTGGAAATTTTCTCGACGCGCGCTATTTGAGCTCCGTTTAATCAATTTTTTGACAACCAAATTTGATTGTCTGTAACTTTTTTCCTACAATAGTAATGTTTTTTAAACTTGCACATATTAAATTTTCGTATGTTTTCTAATATGTGTACACATTTCAGAATCCTATCTATAATAGTTTCGATAAAGTGACCTCTCAATCAGGGGGATTTTTTTTTGCGCCACCCGGTATTATTCTTGAACAGCAAATCTGTTAAAATAGATACATACGCAGATTAAACCTCAGATAACCAATATAATACATACAGTACAGTACATGACGTAATGACATAATCGTACCTTGAACCTGAAGATGATCGCCAAGGGTTCGAATGATTCAAATCTTTGCGTGTCCAATTGTTCTCACGTTTCTTTCTCTTCTTTCGTTTCCTTTCCTCCTTGCATGGCTCCTCATCTTCATCGCCATCATCTGTGTAATCCTCACTGACATGTTTCGATTTCTTCTTTCTCTTACCATCCTGCATCTGCATCTTTTCTTCCTGTTCGATCACAGATCTCGTGACTTCCTCAATCTCTCTTCGTTCTGCTTCCTCCTTGATCTTGATCTGAGCTATTCGGCGTGACTGACGAACTGGTGCAGCGCTGCTGCTTGCTACTGCCGTTTCATCTGGCTCAATGGGAATCTCAAGGCCCAACACTTTGCGAGCTAAAAATATAGAAAGGAAACATTAACATATTAAAAGTTGGCTAGACATTAGAGGTTACTCGAATATTGGCGATCTGAAACCTGTTGCCACCAGAGTGCACGTTTAAATATGCAAGTGCAAGTGTAGCGTCTGCTGCAAGTAAATACTAAATACACAACTCTATGTGTTGCCTGATGGCACAAATATTTCTGTACGTGGAAATAGAATGTAACCTTTAAATTACATTTCATCACTTAAATTCCTCTATCAATTTTCTTGAAAATAGATTCGGTAAAGTTTCAGTTGCCTACTTGCCACCGATTTATTTTACTTATATCACAAATTCTGAAAATCATTCATTCAATTTCTGAATTTCTTCAGGAAGAGACATAGCAATTTTTAAATGTAATGATTTAGGTAATCAATTTAAAATCTAAATGAGATACTGATCATAGCTTACTTTTCTTTGGAGTTGGCTTTGCTTTGACAGGAGTCGTCTTCTTTGGCTTGATAACTGGCATGGAGTCAACTGAAGATTCTTCACAAACCAGATCAACACCAAGATCTGTGCCAACACCTTCACTACTGCTGTCCCTTTCTGCAGCTGCTCTCCTACCCCGGCCCCAGCGACCCTCTCGCTTTACTTTTGGAGGTCTTCCTCTTCCTTTCTTCTTCAGCAATGCCGTAGCAGCATTCAGTGTTTCCAATTCATCAGAATTGGATGAAATGTGCCTCGTGCGTTTGCTTACATCAGGTGATGATTCATTAATACTTGGACGTTTACGTTTGCTTTTAGGACATGGTGCTTCTCGCTCTGTAGTTTGCAATGCAGGAATAATATCATCATAATCAGCCAATGGATCTGCCTCAAAAGGTTGACTATCATCGTCATCTCCTCTGATATTGTCAACATTTACCTCTATCATTGATGTCATTGTCTTCACTTTGATGCCAAGGAAGTCCGGTATTGGTTTTTCAGGATTATAATCCATTGATAATCCAAGAATACTGGATTCTTTAGGTACATCCTGATGAATTTTAACTTCTACTTTTGTTCCAAGAGTGTCTTCTTCGCTATTTTCTTCCGTTGTTTTCCCAATATCTTCAGAAACATCACGATTTGTGTCTTGCGACTGAGCATTATCATCTAAAGATTTAATTTTGTTAGACAGTTCTAGTTCTGCAACTGATTTTGACTCGGGACATGGAGGTTGCAAAATCGATACAGCAGAAGTACTCTCCAATACAGCTGGTTTCACATCTTCTTGCAATGCTAATGAAGATGATTTTGCAGGGATTGTATCTTGAACAGATTGGTTGTCAATTTTGTTTAATGTAACAGTTGTATTTGTTGAAGGAATTAGATCAGACTCCTGCTGAACAATGGATTCATTAACTGAACTCGATTGTATTTCAGGTATTTCTAAATGTTTGCATGTCTCATTTTCGGGAAGCTCCTTATCCACCAATAAAGCAGAAACATTTTCTTCAACCTTCAATACTGCTTCGGGTTCAGCTTTAGTCTGGACATTTTCAGGATCAGCTTCTGCAAGCACAACCGGCAGTGGTTCATTCTCTTGTGCGTCACCAGGGTTTGTATTTTCACTCATCTTGCTCAATTGTTCTGCCATATCTTTGGGTTGACACAACATCAAGCTCGAGTCGTGAACTGGTAAAATAATGCTTGATGGAGTTTGTGATGAAGGCCTATCCAAAACATCCAGGTTTTCATTGATGATTTTTACTGGTGAATCTGGTTCCAATCGTAATTTAGGTGTTGGAATCGGAGAAAGAACACTGGATTCAATTTTTAAGAGGGGTGGATTATTCTTTTCATTGGACTCTTCGAGACTAATTTCCATTTTCGAATCCATTGATTTAGTTGGTTTTGAAGACCCAATTACTGCCAAGGGAGGAGTAGCTACTGAGAGTGAGTCTGAAAGAGTATCCAATGGATCAGGTTTCTGAATTAATGCATCTGAAGGTGCCAGCACTGTTCCAATTATTTCCTTGGATAACTCCTGCGCTTGATTGATGGCAACTGGGCTAATTGCGCTAACTATCTCGGCCATGTCATCTGACTTCGAGGACCAAATTGCAATGGCATGCTTTTCAGGAACAGTGCCTTCAAGGGAAGGATAGCTTGGATTCACCAACTGAGATTGTTGCAAGTCAGCAACAGATGTGAATGAATCGGGGTTAGCTTTATCATGTAACTCTGGAGATAGATTTACAGCAGTAACAAACTCATTAGGGACAGAGGACACCACATCTGAAATTTTGTTACTTGGAGTTGAATTGTACTCATCAAGGAGATTCTGCTGACATGTCGACTTCTCGACACATTCTATTGAGGTACTAGTAATCTTTTCCTCTGGTAAATCCAAATTAATTGGTTCGTCAACGGATACAAAACTTGATATGATAGACTCCACTACTACGGGTGTAGGTACTGCATCGGCAGCAGGTACATTTAAAATGGCGGACTCTTCAACAGTATCAACGTTCTGCCCTTTGGCTTGCGTCAGATTGGAGTCGGTGTCCAGACTTATAGATTCAGGCAGCACAGAACTAGCCAGTGTAGTTGCAGAGCCTGACTCAATATCAGAGACATTTTCACTTGATTCACACAAGTTATGTGCCTGATCTTGTTTCTGCGGCTCCACTGTCAGCCTAGGACTCAATACAAGGGAGTTTCCTGTTGCATTATGTGTAGTATTGTTTTCATCAGTATGTTCAACGACAGGAAGTGAATCACCAAGATTTTTGTCATGTGTTGATGTTTTAGAGGGTTCTGAAGAGTATTCTGAAGAAGTGGATATCATCTCTACACAGCTTTCGGAAGGCAATAGTTTCGGGGAATCATTCTCACAAGCAACAGATTTGCAAATGTCCAATGAGTTACTATCCGAGTCTAATCCTGACGGTTCTTCTTCTTTAATCTCACATACATTCTCATCAACAATGTGGAGAACCACTTGTTCGACAACATTCACAATTTTTGTTGGTTCTTCGATGATTTCTTCCATTTCAGTTTTAGTTTCTCCCTCCAAAGTTGGTGTTGTTGTCAGCAACAATTCTCTTGTAGTGCCAGCGCTCAATTCAACAGACACTCTCGAGTCTTCTGGTACTGTCGTACTTAAGGGCTGTAGATCTGTAGGCAACTTTGGAGATAACACCTCAATACTAGTGGAATTAATACTTTCTGTAGAATGGTCAGCTATTATTGATGCAGTGTTTGCTTTTGCTATGTTGGTATCCTGTTCCTCAACATGATCAACTGGTTTGTCAGTTACGTTTGCCGAGAATTGGACACAGCCTGGACCAAAAAAGAATCTCTGTGGAGGATGCTGAACTGGCGTTACAATAGCTGCCTTTCCAGAAGACTCCACATCTGGAATTTTATTATTGCCAGGCTCAGGATCAAGTTTTCTTTGTACCACATGGTCATCCTTCTTTTCGTCCATTCTTGATAAGTCTCCTTCTGTATCTTTAAGATGAAAGGGTGGTTTCGTTTTGTCTATAAATGCAGAATGTTCATTCTGCATGACTGATTTAGAATCAGTTTTATTTAAGATGTTGGCCAAGCCAACTTTGGATGGAGCAATCTGATCTTTCAATTCCTTTTCCTGACTTTCAGAAGAAAGACGAACGTCCTCGGCAACGGCATCAGCGAGTCCCGGATTGCTGGGCATTACCAATTGTGCATCTGGCTTTCCAATATCCCATCTTGAGGAACGCTTCACAGATGAAGAAGTTTTGGAAAATACCTGAACCCCAAGCACTGGCTTGATTTTTTTATCTGTATTAAATTCATTACCCACAACACTAGTACTTCCTTCAACTGTTTTTTCATCGGGTGCACAAATATTATCAATGCTCCATAACTTTGGAATTACTTTGACAGGCGCAGTGATGGCATTATTACGGTCTGTACTGGTTTGGGAAGTACTTGAGGAACTGTTGATCTGAGATGTGTTTGTCGACAAATGAAGGAATCTTTTTGTGGCTGGCAAGGGTGCTTCAGAAGGTCTAGACTTATCACCATTGGAAGGTAATTGTGGTATCAAGACAGTGGAAGTAGATTTGATATCAATATCCACTGTGTCCATTCCACTTGAGTACGCATTGTTTGGACTTGAAATAACTGAACTTGTGCTTGTGTTACCAACTTCCAACAATTGCACTTTCCTTTCTATATTTATTGAATTAGGTGAATCTTCAACACCTATGGGTGTGTCCTTAACAATTTCATCAGATTTCTTGCATGTTGTCGAGTTATCAGATAAAATTTTGTTGTTTTCACATTCGTTCAACTGCATTGATGTACTAGCTGTTGTTAATGAGTTCTTTGTGTTCGTATCATTGTTCAAGTTCGTATTTGTCCCACCTTCAACTTTATCAATCTCCTCTAGTTTACGATCATCTCTGGGTACATGATCAGACTTTTCCTCCTTGGCCGTATTTTCAGATTTTTCTGTGGAATTTCCTGGGTTACCAGTGTTCAAGTCTTTCCCAGAACCTTCTCCCCTCACAAGCATCAATGGTTCTTCAATAGCAACACCTACCTCATCAGATTCTTCCATTCGTTTCTTCTTGCACAATTGGCTAACAGACTCCGAATCAGACTGGAGCTCAGATTTTTCTTCAAAAAAAGGCCTTTTTGTGGTGAGATCAGTTGCTGCTCGTTGAATTGTATTTACAGATTTATTCTCAGCAGTATTTACAGGTTTACTTAGATCTGTGGCATGGCACGGTGATGTTTGATTCAGAATATTTCTATTTACATGACCTTTTTCTAAGTTCAGGGGTAAAGGTGTCACATCAGTGCATTTTCCTTGGGTTAAATCTTCAGGTATGGATCGAGTTTCTGTTACATTATTGAGAATTCCCTCACTCTCGGTTTTGCAAACATCTGCTGGTGTTACTTTATTCAGATCTAGTTCTTGGTCATTGGTAGCTGCCTTGCCATCAACAGTAGATTTGACTTGCAATTCAGATTGTTGGTCATCTGCAACTCGTTCGTCCTTATTTTCTATTTGTGCATCCTCATCTTTCTTTTCCGATACATTAACACTCTTCAGTTTTTCTGCTTTCTCTTCGTCTATATCATCGAAGTAATCATCGTCTTCTGTTTCTGGTTCTTCAAACTCGGCCTCATCATCTTCATCAGACATTGGTGACTTGACAACTTGTCCGGTATCTGTTATTGGCTTCTCGATCTCCAAACTGTTACTGTCTTCATTTAGTAGAGCGTCTAAGTCACCATTGGCCGGTTCATTGGAGGAGAGCTGACCAATGAGCTTGACAAGCTCTTCTCGGTCTCTGTACAAACAATGAGATACAAATTAAATGCCTAGCCTATGTCATGTATTATATTCTGTTTTAATGTACACTGAGCAAAACATAAATGGTATTTGAGCAAAGCAGTCTGCTTGTCAGGTTCCTTGACAATCAATCCTTCTTTATCAATGAAATCAGAGCTCAACTACTAACTAGTTAGAACAGACATCGTCGGATTGTGTCAATCAGCCAATTTGTTTCTTCCGAAACCCATTTATCTTTTGTTGAGTCTACATTGACCAATAGGCATTTAAGCAGTGTGAGATGCAGGGGTGTAGTTGGGCCAGGGCGCCGCCCCGGTGCTACTTTTAGAGCCAGGGCAGGGCCCTGCTGGCTCTCAGTTTACTAATAAGCCAGGGCGGAGTAACTTTTTTATATTATTAATCAAAATCGATGTTAAAATAAATCCTTTCGATTTACCTTCCCTCTCAATTTAGGTATTATCAAATAATGATTACCTATACAAGACACTGACAATATTCTTCATTTATACCATTATTTTATTGACGTAAAAGAGGTGGGGCGCCAAATTTCACAAAAACCTTCGTTTATGAATAGACCATTTTAAACAATATTGGAAACCTATTATATTTTATCTCATATACTCCAAAATGCTTAACTATAGGTAATAAACATAAGCTAATATTTCAAAGAATTTCCGGGGCTGTGCGCCCCCGGACCGAATGAACTGGAATGAACTTTCAAACCTGCTTTCATAAACTGCCCTGGTATTATTATTTTTAGGACTACATCCCTGGTGAGATGCCAATTTATCTTCCAAATTCATGAATACATTTTCCTATCATGTTGAGAGTTGGGAGTCTTTTGAACAAAATCTGATAAAAGTAAAATATATTATACTAATACTACACCTACTAATTATAATATTGTACTACCTATTAAACTGAAGACAGCTGGGTTGTGAGTTTGACCTTGAAGAGTTTTTTAATCGATTTTTATCAATATCTTTTACCCATGTAATTGTTAACAAAATAGGGCTTTGTAGGCGTAGTACCTATTCGAATAGTAGTTCAATGAATATAATTTCATAGTTTGGAATAAGTTATTAGTTTTATTTTGTCCAACAGATGTTTAGTGCATAATTTTACTAATTTTCGGGCACTAAACATCTGTTGGACAAAATAAAACTAATAACTTATTCCAAACTATGAAATTATTTTCATTGAACTGTTCTGATTATGCGTACAAAGCCCTATTTTGTTAACAATTACATATATGTCAAAGATTAAAAATCGATTAAAAAACTCTTCAAGGCCACGCTCACTACTCAGCCCTCTTAAATTATTATCACACTCCAATAGCAAAACACAGCACACTCTCAACTCTGACATCATTGATCCATACATACCTAGCAACAATTTCCCAACTTTCATCATCAAGGTCTTCTCTGTATACTCGTAAGTTGCACTCTTCATCCAACTGGGACCAATAAGCATGGCCTAGCTTATCGCGGCCAATCGGTTGAAGACGCAGTTCTTCGGAGTTGAGTCGGTTGATTGCACCTTTGAATCGGCCATTCAGGTCAAACTGAACTTCTAGAAGACTCTGAAAAATATAGGTAGTGATAAACACACATTTGAGAAAAGAATCCAAGGCAATTCAAATTAATTTGAAAAGTTTTAGAAAATCAAGACAAGAGACTGCTTATGTCGTTTTCGGCTGGCCGCACTGGGGTTGCACTGAGTTCTTGATCGTGACGTCATGTCGTAACCTGGTTTTGCCCTAGTGCAGCCTAGTGCTGCCCCCAGTGCGGTCTCAGCCGAATACGAATGATATGTTTTGATTTTGTGTTTTGACACTGACAGCTATTTTCAAATGGCAACCGAAGAAATTGAGCTCCCGAGTGTTTGGAAGGAAAACCTCCAGTAACAACATCAATTTTGTTTTTCGCGCCGCCATTTTGCCGGAGTGCGGCGGAGTGGAGGGGGCAACTCTACCTAAAATTTCCGAGCAAGAAATAGTGCACTGAGTGCGCACCCAGTGTGCACCACTTCCCAGTCGAATACGAAAACATTGCCCCAGAGCAACTGCGCACGGCCAGTCGAACACGCCACTTGCACTCAGTGCAGCTCAGTGCAACCCCAGTGCGGCCAGCCGAAAACGACATTAGATTACCGACAATAAGTTAGTAGGTGTACAAAATTTCAGATTGATTGATTGAACGGTTTGACCTGGAAACTGCTAGCGAAAACACACATGTAGAGAAAGTGTCAGGAGTAGGTTCCGTGGTGACACTTGCTAGGTACGCTCGCTCTACAATACGGTAAGACCACCACAGACCGTGACACTTTACAACTAGGAACCTACAAAACTTGTACCTAGATCAGTTTAGATCATCATTTAATTTTATATTGTCAAATGACTCAATTGTAGACCCATTCAAAACTCTAAACTAAACCATTTGTTTTCTTCAAATAAGTGAAAAACCTAGAAAAGCCTAGGTACCTAGGTAGGTACCCAAAAACCCCACAGGGCAAATCATTTTTGCAAAAAAGGGTTTCCAACCCTGAATGCCAGGGCATAATTTCAGATTGATTGGTTAATGGTTGATCATTGTGACCTGGAGGCCAAGTCTTGAAACTTACGCCTTCAGGACGCAAACGCTCTAGGACGTCAACAAGTCCCATTTACTGTAAGATTGACGACCTTGAAATATACTTTCAACTGTTTAGCTTCATTTTGAATAAGGTTTTAATGACTGAATAACATCTGTAATAATAATTATAATGTTAATAAATTGTTTGCAATAGATTGCTGGATGCTAATCAAATAAGTGGCTGTAATTAATGTTTCAATGGGGATCATTCTTACAGTAAACGGGACTTTATGACGTCCTAGAGCGTTTGCGTCCTGAAAGCGTAAGTTTCAAGACTTGGCCTCCTGGAGGGTTATATTCTAAATTATCTTGTCGTCTCGGATCAATTGATACGGTGTCACTAGTCACTACCATGTTAAATAGATAGCACTCCAGTGTGCAGTGAGCCCGTATCACGTGAAACGAGACGACACGGGAATTTAGAATAGCCCCCCTGGGCAGTGGTGCAGGCAAATAAACAAAGACCATGCCGTAACTGTAAGAGTAGGTCCTAGTACAGTGGTACTCAACCTTTTTGACTTGCGGGCGGGCCATTAATACGAATTTGCTTTTATTGGCCAGTTGTTTAAAAAAGTACAATAAAGCTCATGTGATAAGGTGTGTTCATTCCAGGCGCGTAGGAACTACATTTATCATGGGGGGACGGGGGGGTTGGGGCAAAGCCCCTCAGTTTTAGCCCCGCAGGGCGTTCTTTTAATAATCAAACAATTTAAACAAGATTCTGGGGCTCTAAAACGCACGAACTGAAGAAAACTACCCTCAAATTGTTGTCCCGCAGGGCGTTTTTTTTTTAAATTTAAGCAAATTTATAAGTGATTTTGGGAAGCTAAACTTAATTTTGTATCTTGAGAATGCTCGGGTTGGCGGAGGGGGGATAATCCCTCCATCCCCCACCCCCTTCCTATGTGACTGGTTCATTCAGTGTCCTTTGTTTATTAGGAAACGAATTGAATAAGTAATAGGTTCACACGGCAAACCAAACACAATTTTTACAATTTTCGGAATAAGTCAATGATGGTTTAATTTTCGTTGCAACAAGTATGAAGTTTTGGATCCTAACATGATAACTCTCCACATTATCAAATGAAATGAGATTTTGTTTTTAGGTAAATTATTTTTCCAGTGGACAAATTTGGTGAATTACCTAGTGTAGGTATTTGAAACATCAAATAGGGGGCCACAAAAATTAGTTCCGCAGGGCGCAGGTTGAGTACCACTGTCCTAGTACCTACCTTAACGCTCCCTTAAAAGTAACAGCAATCCAAGTCATTTTTAAAAGTAGACCATGATGGAACCATAAACTAATTATTGTTTTTTTAGACTTTGATGTGCAATTTGAAAGACATGCAAGCAACCACTTCAGGCATTAAAAGCTGGATAACCAATTCACATGTAGATTCACATGAATGATTCCTGGGGGGTTATTCCAAATTCCCTTGTCGTCTCGTTTCACGTGAAACACTGCACACTGTAGTGCTATCTATTTAACACGGTAGTGACGCCGTATCAATTGATACAAGACGGCAAGGAAATTTAGAATTACCCTCCTGGAGATTGTGCCACCTTGAGTGATCACACAATGATTCTACACCTAAAGCCTAGGTTTATTATACAATATACATACCTTCAGAAGCCTTAATTTAACAGCAAGCTGGGACTTCTTGTATCCAAACCGTTCAATTTCCCATCCATCTGGTTTGGAATATGTATGACAGAACTTGATGAGTGCCTTCTCCCAACGTTCACCAGATACAGATTTACGAGCTTTTCTGAGTAGTTTTACATGTAGATCAACAAGTGGCTGTGCAACTGTAAAAAGAGATCAGTGACATCACTAAATTGTACATACCTATGTAATTATAAACAAATTGCAAGTGTCAGAATCCATAATTTGTAAACTGACATAATGACATTGACAATTCACAAACAAGATGTCATCAAGTGGCATGTAACCAAACTATGATTCTCTTCATTAATGTAGAGAATTGAGTGTAGGTAGGAACTTAAGTACTTTAATGCAATCTAGATAGCTTGAGTTTGCCAGTGAAATCCAATATCAGAAAAGTAAAACCCACTATCTGTAGGGTAAACTACTTCAAAATAATAGAGCTTTCTAGTAGCTTGTAAAATGCATTAGGTACCTACCTACTGTACTTTTAAACCAGACGCTTTGTCAACAGCGTACGATTATTTGTAAAGCATAGCAAATATCAAAGAGTTAACAAACCTTCCTGTGTATTTTCTAGCATTTCTTGAAGCTCTGAGAAACTTGGATGAGTAATTCCGCATATTTTAGCAAATTTCTCAAGAAAGGAGCAAATTACAGCAAAATTAGGATCACAAATACAAGAAGCTTCGGCATCCGACGCCATTTTCCCTCGGTGTAGTAAAAAAGGCAAGTAGATACTACGTTGGTCAAAAAAATAAAAATACAAATAAAATTAAATGAAACATTATTAGAATACCAATGTAAGAAATATTCTTACAACATCTTTAAATTGATTACGTTATATCGTATCAGTTAATGAAAGTATTTAAGCAACAAACTAAATCGTGATCATATTTTGATAAATAGCCCGCCAATATTTAAAATATGAAAATGCCTCAGCATGAACGCACGGGTCTATTATCCGTTTTACTTTATGAATGATCTAGTAGGTTTCTCAAGAAGCTTAATTTACAGCTCTTCAACAAAATAAAACAACACAAAATATTACTTTCAATAATGTAATAAATACTTGCCGCATGGTAAACAGATTTGACTCAAAAGATTTTCATTCTGACAGCTAATGCTAAAAAAACTGCATAATAATTATGCTCTGAGGCTGCATACAGAAGATATTTTTGAGGATGTCAGATGGTCAGACTTTGCTTAGTCAGACCTGTCAGACAGACTCTGCGTCAGCAAATCTGAGATATAGACCATCTCATGCACCATAATATGCCAAGAAAAAGTTGGAGCTGAAGTAATTTTCAAGATATCACTTCAAAATGCTGATGTTTTCAAAAGTGTATTTTAGCTGCTTTTCCAAATTTCTTTGGAAAAACTACTACGATAGTGTATCAGTTCCAATAATTGTATTCTAACAGTTTATAATGTACACATTGTTTTCAATGGTTTTACCGCACTATGAGGGGTTTACTGCTTTATTTTTAAAACATTACTATTTTTGTAAAGTGCAGTAGGTACCTATTTAGTTATTTTTTTATATAAAATTGTGTTTCCATGTAGGTGTAACGGTCTGTGTATTATTCGATAGAAAAAATAAGAAGGTACTAAGAATGACAAATTTCCTGTCTCCCCCACTACTCCTCTACACGCAGATTTGCCCAAAATATGATAACAAAATTAGTATTAAGTTGGAGGACTAATCCTGGTAAACCCATTATGATGGACGCCTCTGACAATAAGCTATTGTTGATGGCATTGGCATGACACTATCGCCTCGCCCCGTAGCATTGATAGAAGATTCCTCTGCTGGCTGAAATTTGGCAACTATATAAATAAATGTAGGGAAGAAATTTAAGATAACCAATCTATTAATTTTATCAACCCAAACCATTCAAATTAGTTTCAATTAAATAATGACATTTTGCAAGAAAACAATCTAGTACAATTAATCACAATTGATTCTATGTACACTTATAATTTCGACGTAGTACATAGTTCTTTTAAGCACTAGTAAAAGCTGTCAAATTTTAATAATTGTACTTAGTGAATTTATTTGATATGTAGGTACGTAGTTCTCAAATTTTCATTTTACATTTTTTAGAGATTATAAGGAAGCCTTCATCGAGTTAAACAATTTGGATCAAAAAATGCAATGTGCAGGAGCAAAGTTGAAGCATAATTACCAGTGAGATTGCGGTCTTCAATACATTGCATACAGAACGGGTAACATACAACTGATGTGAAACTGATTGCAACATTGAACCGTGCTACTGCTAAACTAAGCTGAAATCAACTTCGATGTTGCTAGATTTAAAATATTTCGATTATCTTGCACAATTCTTGACCTCAGAAACTTTAGGAAATTAGTGTTGGATAAAATTAGACGAACAAGAGAATGTCACATGAATTAATACATGATTTAATAAAATACTATTAATTTGATTTGTATTTTCATAATTTCCATACTTACACCAATTACTTCACACAAGCCATTTTCAACCATTACACTGCCTCATAATATTATTGAATCACAGTAACTTTCATTACAAAAAAATCTTGGCCAAAACAGTCAGAAAGAATTGCACTTTCCCTTTTCTAGCATCACAGTGATAACTATTGAATGAAATAAATATAATATTCAAGGATCAACATGAAGAATGAATATACAGTGTTATACCACTACTATTTACAATCAATTGTGATTTGCTACATCAATATAATTGCATTTCATAGCCATAGGTAATTTATTATACTACCACATTTATTGTTTACACATAATAGTCCACACTTTAAAAAAGAAAGGAAATAGAAGTGTGATCATTCCAGTCAGCAATGCAATCATTTATAATAATAATTACATGGTATACGTACAATACATCAAAGACGAAAGGCCCACACTCTCTACTTTCTATGCAAGTAATAAATAGGACTTGTAATCCCTAGCATTTAGGTACTGTACTTGGATAAGTATGTTGTGAAATCTCTTATTTACGTGTACATTTGAGGATAAGAAGATGTCAAAAAATCGAAATGTACCCATGCTAACATAACATATTTTTTCATGGAAAAACAATGCAAATTATCATTAATTCATTAATAATGATTAAAAATCTGTAAAAAAAAACAGAAATCTAGTTCTGCATTGATTAATGTGTAATACCAATGTTAACTAAATAAACTCTATTCCCTGAGCTTGTCTGAGATATTAATAAAATTATAATACAATCTCTTATCTCTTCCCTTAATAAAGAACAAACTTTGAAGTTTGTATTTTACAAAATGTCTTTACTTACAAATAATATCAATTTAATCAAAATTTCATCAAGGCATTGACACTACAAAATTAAGTACCTACAGCACATACAGTGATAAAGACGACATTGTTTGTCCTTAACTGCAAAGTAACAGTATTGCACTTTCATCCAGATCACTGCACAACACAAACCGAAACAAAATTCTATGAAACTTAATAGCCATTATCACACCTATACTCATTAACTGCGTCACCTTGAGCTAACGGTTATTCGCTCCACTCCCAACAGTGCTCTCACTTTGTCATTATAAGGAACCAATGCCACTTTGGAAGCGCGGATGTTAATTCTCTCACCACTACCCAACAGCTGGCAGCACCGAGCTTGTTCAAGGAAGTCGGCAGTCTTGAGCTCCTTAATTAGGTTCCTAGGTTCAGGTCCCAACTGTCGCAGCAGGGCATCCTTTGATTTCACTCTTAACAGAGTTGTGAGGTCTTGCAGCAGGACCCATCTGTCATTTGGTGGATCCCCTCGAAGGCGATATAGCACTGGCAATGCCATCTCACTCAGTTCCAATTCTATGTCGTCGTCTTCAATAGGTTCCGGGGATAAACAGGGAGGATCATGTAAGACGTTGAACCCACTCTCAGATTGGTCTGTTGGGAAAGAAAGAAAACAATGATTATGAATACGAACTCACAAGCCACGATTCTAGATTATGGTCAGGATATGAGTGAGAGTGACATTTTTGAAACGGAGTGCAGTTTCGCCAACTTCTGAAGTTTATGGATATCAATGGCAAAATTATATGGAACTTTAGGGGAGGGACACTGCAAAAATAACGTGAATGGGTAGGTAATTGTGAAAATTCACTTCATTATTGCAATAAGAATATAAATTTCTAATAAAAAATTAACAGCCAATGAATTTCTGGTAGCCACCAGAATCAATTGTCAGATTAATTTGTCTTAAATCCAATATAAAATATTAATGAAACAAATCTACATACCAAATGTAGCAGTGTCCTGGAAGTTCCAGGCTTGAGCTGGAAGCCCCTGCACGTCAGCGAGATGGAGTTGTAAGAGCCTGCGAGCTTCATCATCAGATGCCATTAGAAGAGGCGTCTGACCACTGTATGTAGCCAGCAGCGGGTCTGCACCGTATGACAGCAATAGCCGCATCATCTCCACGAACCCATTCTCCGCAGCTTCGTGCAGCGGGCGTATGCCACCAATGGCGCTGTCACTCACATTGGCACCATACATGAGCAGCAAGCGCGCAATGTCCATGTGTCCACGCGAGCAAGCTTCGTGAAGAGGTGTGTAGCCTGCGTTGTCTCGGGGTGACGGGGGGTTGTCCATCTTCTCCAGGCAATATGCAGCCACATCCTACAAGAGAAAATAAAAAAACTGACATCACTTTTAAACCAACATGTACTAAAGTTACGTTTACAGTTCGACGTTGGCAACCTCGACCGCTGGCCAATAAGGTCGCTCGCTGCCGAGCGCTGGCATTCAAGGTCAAAAGATAAACCCAGGTTCATCTTTCAGCATTGCGCCGAGTGCGACACCGAAGTGTAAACATGCCATAATGTTCTTGTTATAACATACTAATACACCCTGAGTGACCACTAATAAAAGCCTTGAAAACCCTGGTTAGAGCCTCCAGACTAAAGATCTGTTCATTATCTGTTCGAATAATGTCTGAATTGATAAGATAATTTATATGTACAAATAAATACATACGTTAAAAAAAATACTTTCTTCAGGTTGACAATCAAGAATCGATTGATTGTTGACTAACTGTAGAGCAGACATTACAATGTGTTCTCAAAGAAGCATATTTTTCTTATAAAAAAATTAAATGAACATTTAATGTGATTCTGGTCGGGACTAGTTCCGAGACCGTTGTGGCACCTACCGTGTAGCCCAAGCGGGCTGCTCGATGGAGAAGTGTTTCACCCAGGCCCTTGTTTATTACCCAGCCTCGAATCTCGTTCTGAATGTCCTGCACAGATTCAGAACTTGGTCGCGAGATTGTAAACTAAAATATGAAAGCACGAAACAAAATTAATACTATCAATGAAGTGTACCTATCTCATAAAAAGGACTCCCAACAGCAAAATAAACAACAACAACAATAACAATAATCCAATGCTTCATAGCATATTTCTGAACATCGATTCATTCAACCTTGAACCTTGAAATATTTTCATAGAATCCTTGTTCACATTTTAGAAATCCCTGCAGCAAGATGATAATATAGATGTTGAGTCACCACAATTAGGATAAAAATAATAATACAGGTAAAAAGACATTATCCCAAAAAATGATTATCAGGTACCTATTTACTATAATAATGAATAAGAATATGGAAGTAATTTGAGGAAAAAATTGTGATTTTGTATTTACCCTTTTCTTCTCCTTCAACAATCCATCCGCATCATCTCTTTTAGTTGGCTTCTTCTTCTTTCGTATGTAGTCGAACCCAGATCGGAATTTACGCCGCACATTCCGAAGTTTCATTCGCTTCTTAGTTAGAGGCTTTCCACCGACATTTATTCCATCTTCCTTCTGTATTGATGCTATTGCTAGAGTTTTATTGTCTATTGAATTAGCAATGAGTTTGAAGTGTTTTAAATCCTTGACTATGGCATCATCATTGCCCAGATCCATCAGTGTTTTTGAAGCAAGAGCTCGAATAAGGTTTTGGTTTCTTCTTCTTCCCCCATGAAGCAGATGTCTCTTGGAATTCAGTACCGCCTTATTACTTCTCAGCAGAGCTGTATTACGACAACGGCCTGGTGCTGTGGATGCGTTCTTCTTAACATCATCCTCTGTTTCAACATTCTCCTCTTGACAGGTCGGAGGTGCAGACGCAGGACGATCAACACCAAACACTTCTCGTATTGTAGCTCGCCGACTTGGGCGGCGTTTACGTACCTTTGTGTTAGAACCCACAGAAAAGCCATTATGATGTAGGAAGTGAGAGAGGTTTGTCTTATTTTTATTATGTTCCACATTAGCGGTATCTTTGCTACTGCTGTTGGTCAAGCTGGAATTCTTGTTTTTGAATGGTCTACCTTTCTTTGGAGGGTTTGGTTTAAGAGGGTTAACACTCGAGCCTGATGTCGGCAAGGGTTTAGAGGCGGATTTTCTGGAAGTCATTGGGGAGCCACAATCATCTGCATTAGAAAGTTTCTTGTTTGCTCCTTTTTTGCAAACAGCTTTTGTCTGACCATACTTTTGTATTAATAAATTCAGTATTGAACTGCCTTTATCTTTAACTTTTAGTTTATTTGACAACAACGAAGATGAGGAGGGTTCCTCATGTTCAAAAGCAGCAGACAGGTTAGAGTTAGAATCCAGATCACTATCCATGCCCTCACCATCCCAGCGGTGGAAGAGATTGGATGCAACAGCTTTACGTCGTTGACTGAAGTCCAAGGAGTCCATAGTCGAAGCTGCAGGGGAATTGGGATAAGGATCCAGATCGGGCAATGAAGCACAAAGTCTTGTAGCACCTCGGGGGCGTGGAATGTTGATGAGTCTGGGAGGCATTCTCAAAGATCTCTTGAACCGATACACCTGCTCCTCCCAACCAGGTGTGAAGTCCGATCCATCTCCAAAGTGAGGCTTTTTCTTACCTCGGCTTGCTTTTGTAAGAGATCCTTTAATTTTACGAGGTGAGCCAGGGTCTTTCGATCTCAGTCGCATGCCAATACTCGAATCTTCCTCTTCTCCACGGTGCTTACGAGTTCTAACTCTTTCTCCTACAGTCTCTTCCTTGACTTTCGATTCATCATCACTTGCATCACTTTCACTGCTTATCCTATCACTTGCACTATCTCGACACTTTCCAAGTCGTGCCTTGATTTCTGCCAGACTGATTTCATCGTCAACATCTTCATCTTCACTCTTCAGTCTTCCTCGACGTTTTATCAGAAGGGAATCTTTGTTAGCATTGGTTTCTTTTAGTTTCTTAACCTCACTAGATTTTGTATCACTTGCTTCACTGGCTACCTTAGTTTCTGAAGACCAAGTTTCTTCTTGCAATTTTTCAGTTTCTGTTGAAGACATGGGAAAAGTCTTTGATAAGGACTTTTTCTCAACCTGATCCACTTTCTTCCGTCTCCCTCTACGTTTATTCCCATCTGGGTTGACACCTGTCCTCAGCTGCTCAACAAAATTATCACAGGTTGCAGACCAGAATGGATCTATTGGCTCTTCAATCTCGTTTTCATTGCCTAATTCCTCAGGTAAATTTGTTGACGCAGTTGGTTGAGCAGAATGCTTAGGGTGTGATCTTCGATCCTTTCGCATCTCATTGAGAGTCTGTCTCTCCAGAACAGGCATCTCACCTTCGGAATCAGAGTCTCTAAAATCAAATACAGATGTTTCCGAAGAACTCCGAAGACCTGAGAGGTCACGAGGGGGCAAGAACGGTCCAACAGATATGGATCCTCCTTCCAATGATGTCATCTCTTCATCTGGACGACTGAATAGTCTTCTCCTCGGTGGAACCACGACACGTTCTCGAGTAAGTTTGGGAGGGCTTCCACCACTGGAAGAGACTCCTGCTATGCTGCCTACAGTTGAAGGAGTGTGTTCTCCGTTCTCATCAGTTGGATGTGCAGCAGGCACAGGTGGAGGTGAGAAGATGGTAGGCGTCATACGTGGAGAATGAATGGAGCTGTTAGAAGCGGATACGATGCTGGACGATGGCGTTGGGCAACGAAACTGTTGCTGTTGCATTGTATTCAATGTCTCCATACTTGGACCAACCTATAACAAAACAAGAATATTAATTTCACATGAACACATATTTCTGGTAACACATTTTGCGACCTCTCGGTTCCATAATTATACTTCAAGCTGTAAAAATAGTGTTGGTACAATGACATTGTATGGAGAAACGAGTGAAAATTAATGCTGATCTTAAGAATTTCTGAGAGAAAATATTTCATAAACAATAAAATAAATACAAATGTATACTTTTCTGCAAAATTCTGCAAAATGCTGTTAAATTTTTTTATGATTTGACTTAAGGAATATTTGATTACAGCTCGTTGACCAATTACTGACAATTTAATTATTACTGATGTATGATGAATGTATAATTTTTGTATTTAATGCTATTTGCCAGTAATTACAACATCAACTGAATTTGATAATTTGGACTGTATTGCAATCATTTGGATGTTGGAAGATGTAAAACTAACCATGAATGCAGCAGAAAGACCCCTCCCGAAGATCTCCATTTATGATCAACAAAATTAAATAGTATACATTTTTAATGTGCGCAAAATTACCTAGCTGTCGACGCACCATTATTAATCTAATCTAAACACCCTTTGCTTACTTGTTTGAGCTCTCCTTTAGTTCTAATGCGAGCTGCAAGGTACGCTGCAAACCCTTCAAGATCTGCCGATGGTGGCTTTCGCGATATTTCACTCATCAGGGCTTGGGTACTGCCGACCGGCCGATGATCCTGCCGAATTGCTTCTGAGGCACGTGGAACATTCATCTTGTGCATGACATTCTCCAAACCAGCGCCATAAGGAGGCAAGTTGTGACGCCCAGGAGGCAGTGATGGAGATACCGCTGGCTTGTGCTGGTGCATAGACTGCACAGGCGCCTCCGACGGTTGCGGCTGACGTTGCTGATACTGCTGCTGCAGCTGAGCATTGTGCTGAAGCTGGTTCTGCAGTTGGGTCATGCGCGCCTCCTTCTCCTCCAGTGTGTTACGCAGAATGTTCAGCACGCGCTTGTCCGCTGCTCCGCTGTGGACCGGCTTAGAGGTCAGCATGCGCTGTAAGTTGGGACCCCTTTGTGGCTGTTGGTAAGGAGGATAATTGTAGTTGCTTCTTATTCGGGATGCCTCGGTCCGAGGGACGTTGGAATTGTTCTCTCCACTGCCGTTCACTGGTTGTTGTTGAAGTCTCGAGGATGTGTATGAAGAGAAACGTTGCTCGATCTGCTGATCGATAGTTTGACGCCACGTGTCCTGACGTGGCACTTTGGCAGGTGGGGCCTGATGCCTGGCTTCGCTCATCATCCTCTTATGCATCCCTTGATTGGGGTACACCACTCCACTCTGAGAGGATCGGTAGTCCACCCTGGCACCATCGTAACCTGGAGTCTTAGCCGGATCAAAGCGTGGAAGATCTGCACTTCGCTTTGAAGGATCGTATCCACTGGGATGCGATGCAACCTCGGCACTCTGCTTGGCAGGATCATAGTTCACAAGGTAATGATTGTTGGGGTAGGACTGCGCCACAGAGGCTGAGGGTAGGGGTTTGTTGGGCACCCTGTGCTGAGAGACTGGTGGGGTGGGGTAATATTGAACCTGCTTGGAGTCATGTTGGGGGGGCTTGTACTCTTGGCTTGATGGTTGTGATGGTTTAACTTGTGTTTTATGATCATTTGATTCTTGTTGTCCATGCTTGAACTCAAACATTGGTAAATTTTGTTTCTGATCATATTTTGGCTGTGCTTGTTTGCTGGGGTCATATGGCATTGGTTGTCCTTTCTTGTAATCATAGGATCCAGGCTGCATCTGCTTGTGTTCATAATTCATAACTTGTTTGTAGTTATAATTACTGGACTGCAATTGTTTGTGCTCATAAATGGGGGGCTTAGGAACAGCACTGACCCGTTGAGCTTGTTTTGGAGGGTAGGCAGTGAAGGGCGGGTACTTATTGTCGTATGACCCTGCCTGCACAGGTAATTGCACCTTGTGATTGTAAGGCGCTTGTTTAGGATCGTATGCGGAAGACGCTTGGGCCGGAATGTGGTTGTAAGGGACACCCTGGTTAGCGTTCTTGAAGTTGTTGGCGTGTGGCAAGGAGGCAGAGGACGGTGGATGAGGGTAGGGCTGGTGGTCAGACTTCGATCGGTGTAGACCCTCTGGTCCGTATGGTGACGGTGTCCCACTGTGCTGGTGCGCGGCAAAGTTAGCCTGGAAGTCGATCTTCGGCGCCCCAAGGTTGTTGCTGCTACTGTTGTTGTTGACTTGTGAAGGGACACGGGCGGCACCGCGGTCTAGCGAGGGATAGGGAACACTTGCAGGCAACTGCAAAGGGGGTCGGCTCTTGGCGCCTGACCCTGGCGCCGGCGAATAGTTGCGCGCGACATTGAAGGTGGCTTCAGAGTCGTCAGCGGTCGAGTCAGCCGACTGGCGCACGGTCTTCACTGACAGGTCGAGAGGAGACTCGCGCTTCACTCTGATCACGGGTGGCTTCGGGTGTCCGTTGACAACGCTGTTCTGTTGTGGCGTTGCGGCGGGCGCTGACGTCGCACTGAAGTAAGCGGGTTGTGTAGGATATTGCCCCGAGGGAGGTTTGGGAGGCCGCTCAGGTTGGGGGTGATATGCATAAAGCTGGGGCTGTGGAGGAGCCTGTGGAGGAGGTTGTGGCTGAGGCTGGGACTGTGCTTGGGTCTGGGAAGACATGGGAGCGGGGATGGAAGATGACGATGTGGAGGCGATGACCGAGGACATGGGCGTGGAAGTATGGTACGTCGCGACCGCGGGGGCCACGGAGGATGACGGGAGGACTCCGAGCTGCTGGTACTTGGGACCCTGTTGCCCGTATTGCAACCGCGTCGTGTTGCTGCCCGACGCCGCACTCACGTACTGCGCCTGATTCTGCCGTGGCAGAGTGTACTCAGGCTGAGGAGGAACGCGATGAAAAGATTTACTCGTCGCTTGAGGCTGCACTTTCGGCGTCGTCAAAGCTTCTCGACTGCTGCGACTAGAATGATAGTTGGAGAGCGCGGCGATCGGAGGCAGATTGTGTCCGGGAGCTCGTTGAGGCGCATAGTTGGTTTCCGCAGGATTCAGACGGCTGCCATTGTACGTCGAGCTGAACGCCAGCGTCTTCGCGTGTGGGAGAGACTGCGGCGTGATAGCAGGAGTCTCCTTCCTCGGATACACGGGCGCCGTCGTCGCAGGTGGCCAGTACGAGGGGGTGTTTGAAGAGCTCGTCGTCGGTTGGTTAGTTGTCTCAGGGACCGCGGCGGGCACGGCATTGGCGGCGTTGACGGCGACATTGTCGTAGCGCACGGGTGCGTCGCTGGGGGAAGGGCGTTGAAGCGGCGGATCTGTACTACTCAACGGCGGTGGTTGAGACGAACTGGAGGCCGGAGATGGTAGACCTTGGAAGTATTGACGCGCTCCCTCTAGCACGTTCGAGTAGCTTATGTCCATCTCCAGGAAGACCACCTGCAAACAGGAAGAGAGAGAGCGTAAGACGATGTCATGGAAACGACGCCGCGGCGCGTTGCCATGGTAACTCAATCAATCCTCTGTACAACACTTTGTGTACAAACAGGCTCGGCGCGCGCGGAACCATGTCACCTCCGATTACATCCTTACATCTCCGAGCTGTGCAATTCATCAACACCAACTGGCGTATTGGAAGGAATGTAAGTGTTAACATAATGTCACTGAAAACCTCATAATATGACGTCATATTTATTGCACGATTAAAAGGTATGCCGGTTCAATGACAACTGTGAAGCATTTCCTCCTTGCTGGCTGCGAATAAGATAAAAACGCGTGATCCCGGTATGACGCTCTCAACGATTACGTTATTACTGTCAAGCGACTGTCAAGTAATTGTCCAGCTATTCTAGTATTGAGCAGACTCAAGAAACAACAGTTTCATTAATTTTGACAGTTATTCCATACACCATAATCTCACACCGGTTTTTAGTCTATATGGGTGTATGTTGTCGTTATAATTATATGTTTAAGTACAGCGATTATTAACGCGAATTTTATTCAATAATAGGATTCTGCGCTGTTGCTTGTAGCAGTGAATGCTGGAGGGGATTATAATGGCCGAGAGAACCAGTCCCGTTGCATTTCTTTTGCCAATCAATTACATCAGTGCGCTCGAGGCTGCTTCCCAATGGACCGAAATCCTCTGCCCGCCTAGACAAACCCGGTCAGTAACCTACTGTCGGTGATGGCCGAGCCGACCGATCACATAACCTGTTGCATTCTCTTTGATCATGCGAAATGGAAACATCAGCTGTCTAACATCAAATCCCATCATTTCAATCACTGTCGTGTTCGCAGAGAAAGTTGGCGACTCGTGTTGAGCAGTTCACTTTCTTGTTTACACTCAGAGAGAGCTCACTCCTGCGACAAGTTGAGTTCGAGCCGCAAGTATACTCCAACCATAGCTCCAACAACATGTGTAAGAAGACTCATCGTTGTCTATGAGTATGACTAGAATCTGTGCCATTGGGTCAGACCACGATGATCCTACATCTCAAGACATCGCAACACATTCCGTTCAGAATTATATCCGAGATTCATTGACTCCATCCAGTGTTGTCTTTCCCTTGCAACTCCCGGTTAGTGTTCGGTAGGTTTATTTGCGATGCAGCGGTGTGCTAGACTGCGTTCCCATTCCTCGCCGCCCCTCAAACATCCACCGCCCTCATCGATCAAAACCCACCCGCCATATTACGTCGTGGAACCCCCCCGATATAGTACACAGAACTTCCGTCTCCGAAACACCAATACAGCGAGTGAGGATTTATTGCGTGGCTCGACACAGCGAGGCCGAAAACACCGGCAAACTCTTCTCGATGTAGTATTAATAAAGAAGAGCTGTTCGTTTATGAATTTGCATCTCGTTAAACATTCTGCACGCGGGCGTAACATTCGCAAAACAAACACGCTTTGAATGGAATTTCATTGACCTGCTTTTATGGAACATTAATTGAAACGTTAGTCAAACTCACTAGTGTATACCCCGTCCAACACAGAAGATAAACTAACTCGATCGCATAATAAAAGACGAACAATAACCAAATACAATTTCGTAAATCACCATGGCCAATTATTTAATAATAATACATACTATATAGTTTACATAATGAAATATTACGATTTAATAAGTATTTAAAATCCTGGCCCTAGACGAGGCCAGGAGCTGCAGAAGCTGCACTAATTCCAAAAGTCGTGTTGTTAGACCCTCGTTCTGACCAAAGATACTTTTTCTCCTTGAAAACGAATACAAATGCTGATGATGGGCAGTTTATTTTTACTACCACTTCCTTGCCAACATCTCCCAATAATCCCCATGACTAGATGACCTGTTGAGTTGTCTATAAAGTATAAAGCAACATTAAAAAAATCATAAATACATCGCATCGTGAAATAGAAATACTAAGATCGGTAATCAGTGCCAAGCTGAAGTTGTATCCAAGGAAATAATTGTGCTGCGGACTCGACTCGAGACACATGGTGTCTAAATGAATAATAACGCGTCTCCGCAAGGTCGCGAAGTGCTAGAAATCAAGGTGCAAGAGAGTGGGGCGCATGGAAGGGGGAAAGAGAGAATCTAATTTACATCGCTCGGTTCTCAAGACAAGATCCAATCACGAGGAGGAAATATATACTCCGCCGTGGCATCGGAATCGCGCGCTGACAGACAATTCTTGTTTTGTCTTTTCATTGGCAGACGTGCATTGATTCATTATTCATGCAAATTGGACGGCGATCCATTATTATACTATAAATAGAGTGCAGAAAATATGTCCAGCAGGTGCATATTACATGACAATACAAATATAATACAAATTATGATTCCGTGTTGAAAATCATTTAATTTTACTCCCTTTATCCCATATTCTAAACATATGTATTACATAATAAACAAGAGAAATGATAACTGTCCTCGATTCACTAGGCTAGGACATGCACAACAGGATCAGCTGACAGCTCTATAAAGCAGTTCCACAACTGGGTCATCCTCGCATCGCGATCAAAGTCCGCGTTCATATCTGGCAATGGCCGAGTTCACCATTGTTCCAAACACTATCAGAATAATTACTCGGTGAAAAGTCCTAGTGAATGTATTTGCATGTTATTCCGTGCGTTCGCCGCCAGGGAGACGGGGTGGAGAAGAACATCACGTCGCTACACAGGCGAAGTCGAAAAACAAATAGTCATTGGAAATTAATACTATAAATAATTACATTTCACATTGGCCTATAAAGGAACAAAAACTTCCCTACAAAAATAACGCAAAATATATCTTAAAGAAATCATTCACATTTGCATTAAGTTAATTATTCCATCATTCATTCATTCATCATTCATTCATTCATTCATTCATTCCATTCTCATTCATTGGCAAATGCTTGCAATTTACAATATATTGCACGGCTGTTAATTCCGGCTTATTCCTTGTTTATCTATTGATTTGTCAGCGAGAAAAGTCACAGTGCCATTCCTGATAAGATTACTGGTCTTCTGTGTCTTGTAGTGAGGAGGGGGGGAGGGGGGGGGGGGGGGAGGATGCGATTTTAATTTCAGGGCAAATATTGTAAGAAGACGTTAGTAGAGACCGATATTTAGCAAAATACATTATTTTGCTAAATTTTTGCTACATTATTACAAACACTCCTTTTAATGTGCAATAGTTTCGCGGATTTTGTGTTTTATATGTTGAGCTGAGCTTAGCATAGCGTTGAGTTGATTCGAGTGAAATAATAAAAAATGTTTTTTCTCGTTTTGAGTAAGTGCTAACAGCCTAACATAAGCAATATATTAGTCTTTTTGGCACCTCTGCCCTGAAATAAATAAAAAAAATACTTTGGGGCCACTAGAGACACAGATCTGTCTACTCTTTATCAGCGTCTTTATCTATAACCCGCTATAACATGTAAAAATTTGAAGACAATTAGTAAGGTAAAGCCGTTTGGAAAAAAGTATGGACCGCCTTTTTGTGCTTCATAAAACATGGATTTCATCAAGTATTGTAGACTCTTAATATGAGCAACCGAAATTAAGTAATTATAACGTTATCATTAAACGATTTCATTATGCGTGCAATCAACCCGAGTTGTTTAATAATTGGCCCCTCAGGAATTGTCAGAGAGAATACCTAAGCCCACACCGTACTTCACTAAAATTACATTTCTATTGTGTACAGTCGCAATTCTGGATGACATGGCTCTTTCCCGTGGATCACCATGGATACAGGGCAGTCGAGCGCGCGTGGGCACGCCTCATGCGCTGCCAATCAATCTAACATTCCCTCACCCCCATCGGAGAGCCGGCGACTCCCACGGACACATAGGTCCACTTGGTCCAGACATTTCACAGACCCCTTCCAAGCGCGAAACTTGCAAGCAATGTCCACAAAGTGATTGCATTTTCATCAGCGACTTGTGTGCAACGAGAGACGTGGCAAGGGGCGTTTTAATGAATTTCCCTCCCCAGTGAAGACTCGCGAATATTCTCAGCCATGCAGTCAGTATCCATAAAAACACTATGTGGTAAAAATTATCGATAAAGAATCTTAATAGACAAAACTTGGGACATAAAGAAGTGGTTGGATCAAGTGATGAACGCGACTTCTGTTAATTTATTTTCACAGCATCTCGAACCATTCCTTCGTAAATAAATAGAACCGAGAAGAAATTTTTAAGTATACTTGGAGCATCGATTTCCGAAGACAATTTCCTATCCTACAAGTAAATAAATAATATAAATAATATAAGGGGTTTCATTTCAACTATTTTATTTGACACCCCTAAAAGTTTGACTTCCTCAATTACCAAAAAATATTGTGCAGTCTGCCTGTTTTGCATTTCCCTCAATTTGATATAGGGTGAAATTGTAATGTTTTAACTTCCGAGTCATTTTCCCCATTTTGAGAACATATTTCACAATGTTTAGGAACAATTATTTCATAAACTACAAGAGCCCTGATTTTCCTGATTGCCCAGCGTCCTGATTTTAGTGTGTATAAATAGCCATTGGTATAAACTAAGAGACTTGCCTCTACAAACTATGAGGGACATGCAAATTAATTATTAACTGAAATAATTTTTATGTAAATTGATTATGTTTAACAAAAAATTGATTCAATTAAATTTATTGTTGTATTATCCAAGTCACATTTCATTGATCATACAAAATCATCTACAAAATATAAAAAATTAATGACATTCGCTGTAAGACTGAGAAAAATGTTCCTAAGGTCGGTGACAGGCTAAGTTGAACCCGGCTAGCATGGGCCAAGCTTGCACTATAATTAGTGCTGACTGACTGCTGACCTCTGAAGTGTGAGTGAACTTTTACGAACATTCGGTTTTTACATTTCCCGGAAAAAATCATGTGACTCAAACAGTTCGTGATTTAATGCTGATCAGGAATTACTACGGTTGTGACTGACACAATTTTAAGCATATAGAGGTAGAGGCATATAGAGGTAGGTATGTGGCTCTAACCGGCTCTAACTATATGAAACATGTATAAATCTTAAAAGTTATCAATTGTGGATGGTCCCGTGTGAAAATGTCATGTGTGTCAGTGTGTGACGTTTACCCTGCCGGGAATCACGCCCAAGTGTCAAACATCCATGAACCTGCCAAACAGACAGCAATTTTGTTTGTATCCCTCAAAATTGTCGGATGATATTGTGGAATACGGAAATGGATTTCTAAGCAGCATGTTTTAATACTTAGTTGTTACTTGCTGAGCCCCAGTGTTTGTTTTTGATATGCAGCAATTACGATATGGTATTGCGTGATATTATGTATGGTATTGCGTAAGATCTCTACGACGAGATATTCCCATATATTCTACCTATCTTGGGTATTGCATGGCTGGCGTGAAGCGACTGCCCCATTAAATTTTTCGGAATGATAAATCACTGAAATTGCTCAAAAATAGAACTTGTTTTCCCCTGAGAAATAAAAAAAATAGGTAGAAGACCTAGTTATGAGTGACATAGCGTAAATAGCATTGCACTTGCATTACGCATATTTAAGCTCGCAAAAGAAAATGCAATTGAGGCGCAGATGTATAATAGATAAGATTAGAACGACTGCTACGTAGGTACAGGTAGAGGTACTAGGTACAGGTACTATTTCGGATATAAAAAAGCTCTTTCTTCCTATTGCGTGCTTTGGAGCATACTGGTTTGGTATAAATCTGCCAGTTATAATTTTTAAATGTTACAATTTACAATCGCGAATGGCATCTTTATCGAATTCAAGACAATTCCTAAAACTTACAAAAAGTAAAAAAAAATCAAAAAAGTAATACCTTGAATACGGAACTATTGGGACGTCTACACACATCCTCACCTCTTATAATCACGGAGCTCGCGCACTCAACGATTTCGCATTTGATCGAATTTAATGGACACCATATTTTTTCTAATCATACCTGACTGACACCAATCACTACCGTTGTGATCAACAGCTTTTGATTTGTGAAAAGGAATTACGACACTAATTCCCAGGCTCAGATGGGGTCAAAAGGTTACGAGTATGCAGAATTCATAACAAAACGCGATATTTACACTCTCAAGTACCAGCTGGTAAAATATAAGGTGGAGCATAAAAGAGATTTTATTAATTGCATGTAAATGATAAACGCTATAATTTTGAATAAAATATGATTAGGAAGAGGAAGATTTGTTTGTTATTTCATAATAAGCTTAACCCTGGGTTGCACTTAGTATGCTTACACCGAATATTTGAATATGAAAATCTATAGCACCGTAATACTGACTCGCCATGAGTCGCAAGTCATTCTTTTAAGTATTATTTCAAGACCATACGTGTTAGGCTGGATGTTTCAACACTGCGTCAATGTGCTTAAATCCCCGAACACGAATGATAGTAAAACTTTGATTTTTGGGTACACAGGCCCTTTAAGGATTGTCTGGTAGAATTGTATTTAAAGTTAAAACGCGTCAAGATATATCTCGCCATCTGAACAAAGAATCCGCATAGTTCAAGTCAACGACCATCTCTGTGTCAACACGGAGGCTGGGGCGTCGTGCGAGAGGCAGCGCAAGGTGCGCGATCACGTCACTATCACTATACATGACGTCACTATATCACTATCATGACGTCACTCACCGGGCTAGTGCGAAGCTATCGCCGTGGTCGAGCTGCGGCACATTGCCGAGATGCGTTTCATCCTGCAACAATAGAACACTCATTAGTCGTCAGTTGGCAGTACAACCAACACCAGTGTTGGTCAAGCTACTTTCATTTTGTACTTCTATAGTACTGCTGGTCAAGGGAGGCAAGTTTGAACAAATTATGGTCCTAAGCAAGGTTAAAGGTTAATTTTTTGAATCATCCATGCTGTGTATTTCTCTGTTTTTTTATTTTTTGACATTCAAACTATTGTACTTTTTGCCTTGAAAAAGAGATCACCACGGACCTCGAAACGTCGGCACAAATAAAGTTGTTTCATACACGATAATAACCCATTTCATTTCAATAAGTTGTTATAGTTGTACCTAAGGCACCTTTAAAAAAAACATGAGTATACGGTCGGGGACAGGCAAAGATGAACCCGCTCTAGCATGGGCCGGCCTATACCTGGCCATGTTAAACTGGGTTCATCTTTGCCTGTCACCGATCGTAGGTATACTTATTTGTAAGTAATTATTAAAATGGATCTAGGACGGCACCCAGGAAGGTACTAATTGAGGTACACTCGAACAAATAATAAACATTAAACGGTACCTCGAAAGAAAAGGATTGTCTGATAAAGGTTTGATGGCATAATCCCACGAAGTCTGTACTAAGGCATTATCTAACTCTAGTAGGTGAGCTCTGATTTCAATGAAAATAACAAGGATTGATTGTCAAGGAACCTTACCAGCAGCCAATCCGTTTTGTGCCAAGAAACGTTTTTAAATTGGTAATTGGTTTGAGTGTACCTAGAAAGGTAAGTAACTATAGGTACACTTTGGTAATAAACCACGCTGTCCTACGCAAACGCAACACACGCTACACATAAAAATTGAACTACATAACAGAAAAGAACAACTCGCGACAATTTCAAACAACAAGTGTAATTGGAAAGTTTTGAAATGTCGGCCCGATTTTCGCATCTGTATTCCGACACAAAGCTCGCGAAAACAAAATCACTGGAGATTTATTCGTCAAAGCATCAGAATGTTAGTGAAGTCCTACTCACAACAAATAATTTAGGAAGCGAAAGCGGGAAGTGGATTTACTTCACAAAGCGAACCAGAAAACGTTGAAGGCACGTTGTCGCTCTAAATGAACTCGTTATCGTAGAAAGGTAATCCGCTTGCCTATAATCTATCTTGTTGGGAACTGAAACGGTAATATCAAAAATAATTGTGGTAATCAAAATAAATGTCAACGGAATGAAAAGAGATAGAGCACTCTCAGAAATAACGCTGGGGTATCTAGGTTCGATTCCCTAGCCTGGCCGACCTTCCATGATCAAGAGCTTTTCGTTATTTCGCTTAGTCGAGAGGTCCTATCAGCGTCATTCCTATCAGCGTCATTCCTGGTCTCTCAAAGATTGTTTCATCCTTACCATGACACAATCATCGTCATTATCATACATCCATCGTATTCCGCATAAGTTGCAATGCTGGACAGTGCGATTATCAAGAAACGGGATTTGGTATCGCAACGAAAGACAATATGTGACAATATGTCACACAAGTTCATAACAATATTTTATTTATTAATTTATTTATATACGTAGCTAGGAATATAAATAAGCACAGGAACAGAATTAAAATAAGCTACCGATATGTTATTTTTGAAAGATTAAAATATCTGGGAGTCAATCAAGAATGACCTAATGAACAAGTCCGCCATGCAATTTCCTAAATAGCATCAACAAAATTACACATCGAGAACTCGGATCAATTGATCAACGAACGATATAATCTCTAAATATGTTCAGTGTTTATCTTTCAGAATCAGATGTAATTATTGTAGGAGTGAGATGAAACGAAATAGCATCTTATGTAGAGATCACTTGCTAAAAACACAAGCACATTGGATGTTCACTTATTGATATGGAAGAGATAGAAGAGAGCATTGTTTGCTACTAATATTAAGTCTGGTTCGGGATGCAGCGCGCACTAAAGCCGGTCAGAGTACTCATGGAAGTGGGTCACCCGAGTCTTTGAGAGCACACAGGAAAATATCGTAATGTTGGCGATTTGCTTGCGTTGAAACGATCGTTTCATGTTTCTATCCCTTGTCTTTAGGGAGAGCTTAGAACCGATGCGAATGCACTTCTCTGCAGCGAATGTAGCGCACTTAGCTTCCTCGCAGAGGGTCCGAGATCGCAGAGATCAAGCAGTCGTGATCTTGAACAGCGTGCCAAGGAGATGGTAGATATTGCCGGTGTTCAAGTGGCGTAATAATGTTTGTTCGCTTCCAAGTCATTATTTAAAACAGCACTCACAATTACCATACTTTATAATTTATAGAAGTGAATGAATTTACTTCAAGGTTTGCAACAGAGCACATTTTACTACTTGTCCTACTCTTTTACCGCATGTGTTTACTTCACACCATTTGGGTGGTCACCACAACACATTTAGGCTTTTAAAAATCTCACATCTTGCATGACTCAGCCAGGTGAAAGGCAACCAGAGAAAATACAGGAGCCAGACGTATTATAATAGCTATAATACAATCCGCGAAACATTTAAGTTTGAAGTACGCATTTTAACAAGTGGCTTGGTATGATTATGCATGCAACATCACTCAATGAGGTATTTAACGTCTGACTTTAAATGCTATTACATTTGAATGCTCGTAAGGATTTAATATCCAAAGCTATTACTATGTGAGAAATGGAAAATACTCAATTATAATACTTATAAGATATTACATTTTCTCAGAGGGTTTAAAGCACAGTTATCTTTCCTTCTTGCGTTTCCAAGGGAATTGTGACCAGAAGTGACTTTCGACTATATTATTGATTAATGATTAATTAAGAAACTTATTTGCCACAGATGTGACTCAGAATCATGTTTGGAAAATCACATTCTAAAAAGCCGGAACACGTTTTTCAGCAAGTATTATAAGTTCGCCAATATAGGTAATGACCCTGCAAAACGCATCTCCATCCATCGGCAGCTCTCCAAGGGAATGGAATGTGGATCGTGTTGCGCGGAGTTCTATTCAAATAACGTGTATACAATTGCATTTGACAGATTATGCAAAGTGCGTGCGAGACGCGTGAACACGAGGAGTGCGTCGAGTTGCGTCGGAGGGTGGGTGGATGAGGGGCGGATATCGACCTGGCGTCGAAAGCGCCGGCACGGGGGGAGGGGGAGGGGACTGGGGGGTGGAGATGGAGTAAACAGCTGGACCTCGCGAGGGGGGAAGGGGGAGAAGAAGCAAAACTACACACTTCGCCGTCACCGGGGATACACAAACTTCTACGACTGGGGGCCATTCCTTCTTACAGGACTCCGTCGAAATAAGACTTTGCGCCGAGGTATCCATTTCCCTGTTCAATCATGGTCCAGGGAAACTGGGTGACAGATTTTCGAAGCCCCGCGGAGCGTGTTACAAGAATTGCCGTGTTTGCGTCTCTCAACGCGGAAGAAGTTGACACGGGAATCCCTCTTTCTGTTTTATAGACCACGAGCTGGTAGCAATTAAAGGTAATTTCACGTCAGTAAGTGATTATGTGCAGACGGTAGGTGATGAGTTCAGGACCGTCCTACTAACTGAGGAAAGACTAAAAATCTCAGACTAGATCTGCTACGGGAATCGAACGGTGAACTCCGCAAAGAGCCTCCTGAAGTGCGTTAAAGAGCCTAGAGCCAAATCTCTCGGAGCGTAAATCTTGGTTCTGAAACGTTGGTCTCGCGATGGGGGCGTCAAGGCGGCGAAGCAGTTGCGGAAGAGCAAATACAATTGAACATTCAAGTGTAACAGGAATGAATGTAAATCGAATAGCTTAGCGAGGATAATAAAACAAGCGGCGCGAGAAGCGCTTATTGCTGTGCTTCGAGCTTTGTTCGCATTTCAAACTATATAATCTCTTCAAAATACACCCCCAATTGGAATTAGAAGCTCACATCAAAAATATCTACAAGAATCTATATAACAATACGTTATTCTTGGATGAAAATAATTCAAATAGTTTGGTTCACGCACCCAATGCCATGCTGTCAGCGCGAAGTTCAGATTTTGTAGTATAATCTGTTTTGTGTGTGCAGAGAACGAATCATTCCAACTAAATTACCACAAGGTGAAGGACGAAGATAATCTTTATGAAGTAGTCTAACACATAATTAGACGGCTATAACTTCTTTCTCATTGCCAATAAATAAATATGCCTTGTCAATCAAGCGGAAACTCGTTATTCGTAAGAAGAGGAAATATTTTCTTAATACCTCACGATTGAATGTAACAAGAGTATAGAGTGTTATAGACTTCATAAAATACGTAAGAGTCGACGCTCGACGGACTTGCATCTGCTTATCATCTAGTGATTAGCTCCCATATCAGCGAGTGCCACGTGACGATCTACCCACACGCGAAGCGTCGCGACGTCGATCTCGAGATGATCGGCGGCGAGCGTCGGATCGATATAAGCGACGGCGGCGAGTCAACGGCCGCGACGCCGTCGCCGTCGCCGCGGAGTCACGGTCTTTGATAACGACTAACGAGTTAAACGCCGCACTCACACATACAGGTGTTCGATATACAAGTTCCTATTCCCCGCGGTCGGGTGGAAGACGCCGGTAACGATGAGACAATCTTCTTCGACAGGAGTTTGTCGGCGAAAACAATAAGTGACGCCTGGGGTAACGACGTACACTTCGGTTTGTTTAATCTCTTTTCATGTTAGACAGTTAGAACGATGAGAGCAAGACACCCGCAACGAAGTTGTCGCAGTCGGCGCTTCTATTTTGATGAAAGACTATTATAAGGTCACCGGAATTCCGACATCATTCGCCTTCAATACTTGCTGGATGGACCTGTTGTATACTATTCGTCATCCAATTGACATATTACAGATACAAACCATGAAAAGTGATTTTACAAATTAAAATTAAGTTTCCTAAATCAATAGGAACGAATCATTATGGCTCGTTAGGTATACGGAAGTTAGATAAAAAAGTTACGCCAACAATAAAGTTCCATCTCTAAAAACCAATAGTGGGTTTATTTGTCTACATATTTTGCATAAGACAGGTCTGATCCCTTGTTCCATACTATCTACTCTTGGTTACGTGCTCTGACGCTAACCCTCGACGAAACTTCATAACAAGGAAACTTGATATTTAACTCTAAACCTTAGACTAAATAACTGTGCCTTATTTAGTCTAAGTCTAAACTAATTGATTACTGATTAGGTTCCGTTGAGTCCCGCTCGGTTTTTACCTATGCGATCGGAAATGAACAATGCTCTGTGGCAGCGGTTGATCGGAAGCGGTTGTCGACCAAAGCGGCCAATCAACAGACGAGATTGAAAATTACGGCCGTGATTTAGTGATTGGGTCAGTCCTGCGGTCCGCTAGAAAACACACCATAGCGGCTTTATATACGCGAAATATTGAAACCCCGTTTGATATTCAAATTCGTAAACATCGTTCGCGCGTGTACTTTGTAGAAGTTTTGGTGATGAATTGAAGTTTAGATGATTTATAGCCGTACAGGATTCTCTCCCTTCATAATTGAGTTCTAATCATGCAAATAACAAACCATAAGCGCAAGGATAAATGGCAAGGATGTTGCAAGAAATATATTAGTGGGGGAGTGAGTAAACATGGATTGATACAGATGACGGAGCGAACAAGGTCTTTCAGACGTCGTTCCAATGTCGCGTTAGAAGTATAAAATGTTGGAAATGAAGAAGCACGATCGCGATCACGAGACATCATTTGTTCCGTTTGTGAGATGCCAATGGTCATGTAATCGAACGAGTCGCATCCTCACAAAGTATAGAGAATACATTGAGAACAAGATAACCTAACATTTTTAGTAAGAAATTGATTATTTCTTAAAATTAGAACACATTTATTGTCTCTACAATCAATGTCTCCACCATGTTATTGTCGCAGTTTTACCAGGAACTCCCATCGCCTTACGGTAAGCCAGACGGAATCATGAACCAATGGATCATGGTTCGCCCAAAAGCTAACGTGGGGAAAACGCGACATTTTTATGAACGTGGGTGGAAACTAGATGGTTCATACTCTGCCTCTCTCTGACCCATAACATAAACATGTTTTTATATGGAGCAGAGAGAGATAGAGTATGAACCATCTAGTTTCCCTGACTGTACATGTAACTATTTGAACATATAATAATTACTTTATTTCATTGCTTTCAAATCGCAGAGTAAGGAAGTCCCGAAATATATTATTTTGTATTAATACAAAATTTGGTGCCTGAGGTTAGGCAAGATCTTCTCTTATTTTCAAGCAAATATTCCCAAATCTGTGTTTGGGTAGCATTTATATAACGCCTCGAGTCACATTGAATTATCTGTCAAACAAACAAAAAACCTGGTTCTTGAGGTCATGCTTTGAAATATATTACTTCTCATTTAAACCTGCGCCAATAATTAAAGTATTCAATGGCGGGTGTGCCACTTACAGGTTGTGTAAATGAATATGATTGGTTTTGACTCCTCGTCTGTGAGAGTTTCAATGATGGTAAGACTTAATCCGCCGAATGTAAACACCGAACATGCATGGAGAAGTCGGACGCCCGTGGCGCACAAGTGTCATACTCATATTGATCGGCGAGATTGTCGGATAACTCGCTCAGCTGATCCGAGTCGGCGTCAGTTACTCAGTCAGTGGAGGCGCCGGTACACGAGGTAGAGGCGCCGCGGCGCACAACACAAGTGTCATATTGATCGGCGAGATTGTCGGATAACTCATCAGCTGATCAGAGCCGGCGTCAGTTACTCAGTCAGTGGAGGCGCCGGTACACTAGGTAGAGGCGCCGTGGCGCACAAGTGTCATATTGATCGGCGAGATTGTCGGATAACTCATCAGCTTACCCGAGTCGGCGTCAGTTCCTCAGTCAGTGGAGGCGCCGGTACACTAGGTGGAGGCGCCGTGGCGCACAAGTGTCATATTGATCGGCGAGATTGTCGGATAACTCATCAGCTGATCAGAGCCGGCGTCAGTTACTCAGTCAGTGGAGGCGCCGGTACACTAGGTAGAGGCGCCGTGGCGCACAAGTGTCATATTGATCGGCGAGATTGTCGGATAACTCCTCAGCTGATCAGAGCCGGCGTCAGTTACTCAGTCAGTGGAGGCGCCGGTAGGTTAGGTGGAGGCGCCGCGCACCGCAATATTCGATCGATGTTTCAACGAGTTGTATAAAACGCAGTTCAGATCTGCTGGAAAGAGGCAAAGCGAAGCGGATCTCACGGTTCGAAAGTGCATCTCCGCGCTCCATCTAATCAGCTTCCTAAACAATCTGCTTTACGTCCAACCTCACCTGCAAATAGAAGTGTGAATCAAGGCTATATCCTCGATGCTCGCATAGTTTGGAGCAATCTCACGATCTAGCCGCAGCGCCGCATCGCCGTTAGGAGCTTGTTCTACATCGCTTCCTCATTAGTCGTCGACTTGCTCGTTGCACTGGTATTGTCACATAGCGTGAATGACAGACAAGATATTAATAGTATCGTGTTTCACATTACTGCAAGTCCTAATAGCGAATAATAAGTGTGTTGAAAATCATTATGTGTGAGCATGTGTACACATCACAATGAAGATAATCTTGATGCAAAGAGAGTGTTCAATCCATATCTCTTCTTGATTGATAACGCAGCGTTGTTCTTCCCTATAATACTGCCGAAAACCACATTTAAACTGGTTATCCTGGAATATTTGACAATGACATTGTTTGTTATCAGACCTCATTCATTTCGGTCCCTCCACGCAAGTATGCTATAATAATTGTATGCTATCAACTTTAAAGTGACTCGTAATCGCGTTTACTTAGACTCGACGCAATCACTTTCACAAACACCTTGTGTTGTGTATCAGCAGCTTTTCGCGCCTCACTCACGTAATGATGACTGCAGAGGATGATTATTTATTGGTAAATGATGATGAATAGGAAACAATTTGGCAAGTACGGTCGCCACATTTAATTCAGAAGTAAGGAACCTCTCCAGCACTTCTCGAGTCTCGACGGACGAAAACTAGGAAAAATATCTAGGTCAGGAACGTTCGCCGCCACACTTACGAGAGCGTTAGCTCCACACCGGCTTGCCGGCACTGTCGATATCCGACACCCCTTCATGGGCCGGCCGGCGTGTCGACAGTGTCGGTGTCCGAGACCTCTTCACGGGCCGGCTTGTCGGAAGTGTCGATATCCGACACCCCTTCATGGGCCGGCCGGCGTGTCGACAGTGTCGGTGTCCGAGACCTCTTCACGGGCCGGCTTGTCGACAGTGTCGGTGTCCGAGACCTCTTCACGGGCCGGCTTGTCGGCAGGTCGGTGTCCGAGGCCTCTTCACGGGCCGGCTTGTCGGCAGGTCGGTGTCCGAGGCCTCTTCACGGGCCGGCTTGTCGGCAGGTCGGTGTCCGAGGCCTCTTCACGGGCCGGCTTGTCGGCAGTGTCGGTGTCCGAGACCTCTTCACGGGCCGGCTTGTCGGAAGTGTCGGTGTCCGAGACCTCTTCACGCGGGCCGGCTTGTCGGCAGTGTCGGTGTCCGAGGCCTCTTCACGGGCCGGCTTGTCGGCAGTGTCGGTGTCCGAGACCTCTTCACGGGCCGGCTTGTCGGCAGTGTCGGTGTCCGAGACCTCTTCACAATCGAATGTCAGTTCGAAGGGGAAGCCACTTCACTGCACACGCATTAAGACCATGTGACGTCAGCCAGCGGCGTCGTCAGTATTTTTAGACGCCGTTTGGCCGCTTCTCCAAGACGTCGTGCGCCCGATCGCGGCCATGTTAATGACCTACAATTCGTAACACACTTGATACAATACTCGGAGAGAGAGGATGTTTTTGACACGAGTGATAAAAATATTCTTTGTCAAGGAAAAGGTCAGTCCACCTATACGGGACATTTATATTTAAATGTGATCGAGTTTGGAGACATGAAATTTGTAAAAGGAAAAGGATTTGAGATTTCGTCGAGTTTTCAGTAGGTAGTAGAAATTTTGTGAATAGAATGAAACGATATCTTTTGATTCGTCTCTGCAACGTCGCGGGGCTGTTTCACACAAGTTTCACCGTTCTATGAACCGGACACGAAGATAAGAACCCGCCGATCAAATCTGCAGCCCGAGGCTACAATCTACAGATGTTACATCCCCCGATCCGTTGAAAATAAAGGAATGTAAAACATTAAATTTGTGGATTGTTGCAGTTGCGTCGAAGCTTTGACCAAGAAAGGTCAATTTACAAGGTAATATTTTAGGTAATATTGTAATATTATAGTACACATTATTTTTCACACTAGAAAAGACAATTTTTCGGAAACAATCTTCCTAATTTTATCATGTATACAAAGATTATTGAAACTCGCTCCGGAGATCAAGAACCTCTTCAATTGTAACTATATAATTTCATCTTCGCTCAACATGAATCTTCATCCCGTAGAAAACACCAGAAAAAAACACTCCGTGTAAAAAAGGCAGCCAAGTCTCTTTACTTTAAAAAAATTCAACACCGAAAAGGAGTGATATCAAAAAAGGAGCCAAGTCAATGACATTTCCAAATATTTAATCGTATCTTTGAAATAAAAGTATAAACACCGAGAAATACTTTACAAAAGGACTTGGCGCATCGTTTTTTTAAAGACATCATTCTATCCTAAAAGTGGAAAGAAATTTACAAGTAGGTACATTTTCCTCTTTCTATTAGAGCCAGAATCTATGAATCAAGCTACTTTTAGTAATGACTATTTTATAGTTTTGTCAATGGCGATAGAAGCATGATTTTATGCTGTAATATATAAGTAATATAAGGGTGAAAGAATTACATAACAATTGGAAGTGGTGAGAATGTAGGTTTCTTTGGAAAACTTCCATGGAGTCAGGAGTCAGGATCCTCATCAGTGTGTTGTGTCTAATGTCCGCCCGTCCGATCGGGTAGCTCAGTTGGTAGAGCTCTCGCCCGGCAAGTGAGAGGTCCCAAGTTCGTGCCCCGGTTCGGTCGGATATTTTTCACAACACACATCCCTTCCTATCAATTGGAAGTGGGCTCATACATATTCTTGCAGTACTGTTAATATGGCGATATTAGACTGGTATCTTTTCATAATTTGATCTTGACTGAAGGAAATCATGAAACGTTGTCAAATAATTACTAACTAATGGAACACAATTATATATTTTTGAAGTGTCAAGTGTATAAAGTTAAATTTTTTAATAGAAATTCAATATGACTGTCTTCTTTGTGAAATGTATTTTTATAAAATGTGTATTAATAGAAATTGTTACATGATGAGAAGGTATAACGCATGAGACTTAATTATATTCACCACGAAACAATATTACAAAGATAACTATTGTGTATATTTATAGAAAGCATAGACAACAAGTTTCATAGCGTATATAATCATATAGAAAATATTTTACAGAAGGTATGTATAATATGTACCTAATTGAAAGATGTTTCCCTATTATTCTAAACATTCAAAATGACGGTTGTATATAAATGGCACATGCTTATGAATAGAAAAATGTCTTTAAAAAAACGATGCGCCAAGTCCTTTTGTAAAGTATTTCTCGGTGTTTATACTTTTATTTCAAAGATACGATTAAATATTTGGAAATGTCATTGACTTGGCTCCTTTTTTGATATCACTCCTTTTCGGTGTTGAATTTTTTTAAAGTAAAGAGACTTGGCTGCCTTTTTTACACGGAGTGTTTTTTTCTGGGATATCACTTCTTTTGTTAGTTTATTCATACAGCTTGTAGCACAGCTTGTGTCCGTGCAAGAACTTATTTCTTTAAAAAAATACGCCTATGCCGATTTGGATACTTAGAAAAGTTGCGTTTGGTATATAAGATTAAAATAATTATCCAAGAAGAATAGCTTTAAGTTTCGTTACAATCGGTCCAGCCGTTTTCGATATATGACGTCACTTCCGGTTTTAGCAATGGCGGCCGAAAATAATGTCGTCTTGAATTCATAATTATTACTCCTACACATTTCCAAAATTTGGTTGCAATCGGTACAGCCGTTTTTGATATATGACGTCACTTCCGGTTTTAACAATGGCGGCCGAAAATAATGTCGTCTTGAATTCATAATTATTAGTACAACACATTTCCAAAATTTGGTTGCAATCGGTACAGCCATTTTCGATATATGACGTCACTTCCGGTTTTAACAATGGCGGCCGAAAATAATGTCGTCTTGAATTCATAATTATTAGTACAACACATTTCCAAAATTTGATTGCAATCGGTACAGCCATTTTCGATATTTGACGTCACTTCCGGTTTTAACAATGGCGGCCGAAAATAATGTCGTCTTGAATTCATAATTATTAGTCCAACACATTTCCAAACTTAGGTTGCAATCGGTACAACCGTTTACGATATATGACGTCACTTCCGGTTTTAAAAATGGCCGCCGAGAACACTGCAACCTTGAATTTATAATTATTTACAAAGTACGTTTACTTATATCTATTTTAAAGTATATAGTGGTGAATTTAGCGTCATTTAGCATATTTATGACGTCATTTCCGGTATAGGTCATAAAATGTGTGACGTCATTTCCGGTTTCGATATTTGAATCATCAAATATTACTGATTACATAAAGTTGACCGTCTAAATCGTTTAGCGCTGGTTTTGTTCTAATCTGTTTAGCCGTTTTTGAGACATGATGTCACTTCCGGTTTCAAAATGGCGGCTTCCGGTTGGTTTTATAACAAGTCAAATGAAATATCAAAAGTACAAACGTTACATAAATATCAAGACAATCGGATCAACAGTTGTTGCTGAAATGCAAATCGATGTATATTAAATTTCATGACGTCATTTCCGGTTTATTTAAAATAATGTTCAGTCTTTTGATATTGATAATCCATATAGATGACCGTCTGAAACGATTGGCGCAAATTTCGTTCCGATCGGTCCAACCGTTGACGAGATATGACGTCACTTCCGGTTTCAAAATGGCGGCACAAAAAATTCATGGGGACAAGGTTAAATCAGACGCCAAAATTGCACACGTGGTAAAAATGTGAGATCAATCGGTTCAGCCGTTTAGGCTGTGGCCTGTTTACCGGATTTTAGCTCCAGCCTACTACTACTACTACTACTAAGATTATTATTATGAAAACCGCCCTAAAACACTGTTTTCACGGCCCTCTAGCGCGCAAAGGGCGTAACCTATTGTTCCCAAATTTGGTATATGTTGTAGGGTGGGCCATAGCTCGAAATTAAGATATTTCGCAACAATGTGAGATTTCTCAATTTTAAGATCCAGTAGGCCGAAAATGCCACTTTGATGCTTACAGTAAAAGTGGGTTTGCTCCAGCCTTTATATGAGAGTGTGCGCGCGCCGTACGACTTGGCTGGCGTGGAGCGACCGCTCCACTAGATGTAGTCAAGTCACAGTGTCGTTATTGCCTCATCCTCAACGTCTATTTTTAACTCCTTGACCAATTATTCAATAGCCAATCAATTATTCAGCATCGTCCGAGGGCCCACAGCATTCCACGTGACCAAGCCATTGGACCTACTTTTCGATCGCGAATCTAGAACGGCAGTAAATTTCAAACTTCGCTGGCGAAACTCAGTTTGAATCTTCGTTTTGTGGCGTTTAATCATCGATTATTCAACCGGAACAGCCGGACGGATGCTGGTGCATAAACCGACAAACAATGAGCCTCTCGTTACAATAACATAACATTTTTCGATACACGGTATTGACGACGTTCCATTAGTAGAGAGCCTAGATTGTTTGCCTGTAGGTGCAAAGACGTTCGCTAATGAAAATGTTTGCTTGATAATGAAATAAAATAACCTTGACCACAATACCTACTAAACGCCACACCTTACACCTTGTAAATTGCCGATTGAGTCTACGAATATTAAATAGCTTATCTTATACGATTCATAAATTCCGGAGACCTGTCATGTAACGCATGATCACCTTTGAGTTTACTTCGAGATTCTTGCTCTTGAGCACGTAATGGGCAATGGATAATGAATTGACAAAATAATACACGTGGAGTAGCCCCCTAAGTTTATAAACAAATAAACATTTTAAACAAACACTTGCATTTGAAAGAACACGACTCGAATTAAAACTGCAGTCTTTCAAAGACTGTTTGTAACCACGCGAATCGCGAGTAAATATTTTTCATTGAAATGCCGATCAGAGATTAAATATCCATATTATCGATATTGACATTGATTAAAGACATTTTAAACAAACTTACGCCATGACTTCTTTATGGTGTTTCAAAACTTTGCAACAATCCATACTAAAACACATTATCTCTCGTACATTACAGTTTAGAATTAGTTCTGAACACAAAGAAAGATAGAAAACTTCTGCTCATTTTCTCGAATGTCGCTTATCGCTGATGATAATTCTCATGGAACTCTTGCGCTATCGAGAGATTAGAAACAATTTGCAAGGGAATTGGGGTCAAGGAACAGAGAGTCGATAGCTTGAGAATCGCCAAATAACAGTAGATTTATCCCAGAGTAGAGAGAGAAAAGAGAATGAGAATTGATTTAAACTCGTTATTCAATGATAAATGAGTCATTTATAACGAATTAATTAGTAACGATGAGGCACAAAATAAACAACTGTGTCTGGAGATTTACAGAGGATATTAACTATTTTAATTGTGCCCCCAACCACCTACTGTCGCTTGGATATTGATTGCTAGGAAGCTAGAGATTGTTTCATTGTCAACTGCATGTGTCCAAGTTTCTGTGAATCACACTAGCAGGCGCGTGCACGCGAGGCATTGCGCGGCATTACGAAGTGTGTCACATAAAATGGCAAGGGAAAACTACACAGGATAAGAATTCCGAACATGCACGTAATTACGCTCAATCTAATTGTGAGATTGGTGACATTTATTTTTTTCTTATCGCAATGTGGACATTCGTCAGGACCAAAATTCGGGAATAATTGACAAATCGAAGCGACCGCACAATGCCAATTCCCAATCACGTATTTTCAAAGTCCATGAATGTAAAAGAGTAAAAGTGGGGTTGATCTTTGTTCGTGTGACCACGCTGAATCGACCGAAGATTCAATGAAACTCGGAACGTACTCGGATCCTGCCAACTCGACCAAGTTCAAAAATAAGTTGCTCTAATACGACCGGAAGTCTAAGATTCTCTTCTCAACTTATACTTTCTGGCGAATAATTTACTCTCGTAAATAATTTAATTTTCAGACAAATTGTGTGTCTTGTTTATTTTATCATCAAATTGTATCAAATTATATTACAGTACAAGGTAAGGTAGCTTACATTACAATGTCAATTGGAAGAAAGATATCAAGACTTGAGTTCCGGGAACTAACTAATGCAGGTATTGATAGTTGATACTGATTGAGATTCTTAGGAAGAATTCATCACTGAATAGCAAGGATTGATGTTGTGACATTCTAACAGTAAATAATCACGATTATCATTATTTGACGTAGATAAGAATCCCAGCATTACACCGGATTACATAACAATGTTCATGAAAAGGAGGAACGATATCTAGGCTAATGGCCATCCCCGTGCCTTCCGTGGTCTTGGTGAACGTTGATAGCGCTCATCCACGAGATCGCCAGAGAGTCGGGTTCGACTCCCGATCAAGGTGTTTTGTTCAAGTTGGCAACGTGCATGGTATGGGATCGATGGCACCATCCCCTCCCTGACAGGGATTCAGGAAGGGGTGGTAATGGGGGTGGGAAAGGGGTGGTTTAGGGACTTGTACACCGACTGCCGGCCCGGTCATCACCACCCCCTAGCAACCTTCATTCCCTGACCAAAGCTTCGCCCTCACTAAGGGCCGTTAACAACCCTTTCGCACGCAATACGCTGTTTTGCCAGCACACGAGTGGACGACCCTCGCCTATCTTCCCGCTAACCATGAAATATAGACAAGTCAGACAGATATATTGAATCGTTTATATAAATGGCAATCAATGCCAGAGAAATAAGTTTCCTACTTCCAACATTCCCTGAGAAAGAACAAACGTTCGATAGAAAATTACGGACAGAAAATAAATGTCTCTTGCGGTATCTTTTGCCCACCGCAATCAAACATCACCTCTCCCAAAACAATCACTAAAGACTACGTCCATACTGCTAAATCCTGTCGTCAAAGAGAACATCGATTACACCTCTTGTCAGTTGATTTATAGCTCAGCCATGTACAGGATTACATTACCATGGGCTTGCTGATTTCTAGGTCACTGACCTTCAGCGATACACGATTGAGAATACCCGATGATAATAATAGAGATAACAAGTTTATAAAGTCAAAAATAAAGTACTTCTGATAATGAAGATTACCATACTATAGATATGATTGTAGTATTAATGTTGTCAATAGTCAGAGACACTTTGCGTGAGGCAAGGAGTAATGCGTCGAAATCAATGTCATCCCGTCTGGCGCCATTTGCATATCAGTGGACTACTTATCAGTTCTACGACAGAAATAACGTTGGTCTATAATCGTGCTCGTAATTATAATGTTTCCAAGTCTGCGGAAAGAAAGTTTTATGCCGAATGAAAGCGTATCTGGGGCATTCGAATGAAATTGTAAACATATCACGGTTGGCATGGAAATTTATGCCTTGGCATCTGCCCGACGCCTCATATTCGCGGGATAGAATTCCACGTGGCACTGCCTTGGCATCTGCCCGACGCCTCATATTCGCGTGATAGAATTCCACGTGGCACTGCCTTGGCATCTGCCCGACGCCTCATATTCGCGGGATAGAATTCCACGTGGCACTGCCTTGGCATCTGCCCGACGCCTCATATTCGCGTGATAGAATTCCACGTGGCACTGCCTTGGCATCTGCCCGACGCCTCATATTCGCGTGATAGAATTCCGCGTGACACTGCCTTGGCATCTGCCCGACGCCTCATATTCGCGTGATAGAATTCCACGTGGCACTGCCTTGGCATCTGCCCGACGCCTCATATTCGCGTGATAGAATTCCACGTGGCACTGCCTTGGCATCTGCCCGACGCCTCATATTCGCGTGATAGAATTCCGCGTGGCACTGCCTTGGCATCTGCATCGGCGTCGCCGACGCCTGATCTCGATGTTTATTTCAACACCGACGCCGCGTGATTCGAAGATCGAAATAGAAGGACAAGGAAGTATGCTCCGTAAATTACTGGTCGTTGCCGTTTCATGCAGAGGTTCAATAAATTGATGCTTGGGGAAAAAAAATTGTCTTTGATTAAAATTAATTCTAGAAAAGCCTACCGTAAGAAATGAGGGCCAAGAGGACCTACTCCGCATTATCGCCAATTGAACGGTATACAAAAACGGGTTCACATTTATACCCATCCCGTATTGTTTGACTATTTGCCATAATATCTAAATTCTTAAAAAATATACTAGAGGTCGAAGACGTTGGACTACAAAACCAACCTACAGTTTGAGCCCATGGCTACGGAACACAACGGCATTGAAGACAACGAGCGATCACTCTTATCTTATTATATAATACTAATAACTTTCGTTGTTCTGTAAATGTTGCACATTTATTTATGGGTTTGAAGTGACGAGATTGATTTTGAAATTTGCTGTCTAAAAAACTAAGTCAGACATTAATAATTATGCCTATACAATCCCTTGCAAAAAAGTATAACTCGTTCGAGCGTACCTGTAGAATGCGTTGCCATTTCTACAACTGAGAAATGTTGATTATTTAGTAATAACACGGCCATTTACTTCGGGGGATCAATAGCATGATCGTGGCATGATCGTGGCATGACAGTTCAGAGCATGATGGTTCAGAGACCTGCGGTCACGACTGGTCCATCCTGAATCCTGATCTACTTAGCACACAGATCCGTTATACAGACTCCTAATCACCGCACCATCTATTGTGTACTTCTTATACCGCGCAAAGTGAACCGACGTCGTCAGGTCACGAATTCATGCATGAATGCCGAGCAGAAAATAACACACGACGAGTAGGTAGTTGATATTGGGAATGACAACATGAATAATGGAGGCACAAACTAGAATAACAAACTCATTCCTCGACCCAAATAATAGCGCGCCCGCCGTGATGCAATTCATCGAACCTGGCACCTCCACCACCGCGAGCGAGATGTAACAGTTGGTCCATACATGTGAATGCGGGTGATATTACGGGGTATGACCCCACATTTACATCTGAAATTACATGAAGATAACAATCCGGCATATGTGACGATTATAAATATATTTGCACTACCTATTTCTCATGGAGTGTTTTTACAAATGTTATTTCATTATCAATTCAGGAATCAAACACGTATCACTGGAAACAATTATGACACCAACCAAATTGCGAGATACAACACAAACTGTATGTGAAATATCGGCAGTGACCAGTGTGTAGGTAATTGCGATTCGCGCAAGAATGCTTCAAGAGACCAGAGACAATGACGGTGAAAGAAGAAGAGCGATTCCCTGACCATTTCAATAGGAAATGCTAAAAAGCGAGGTACAGAAACGTAACCAAATGACCGTGTAAATCATGGTGGCGCACCCCCTCACCCCTGGAGTACAGACACCATCAATACACGGCTCCAGTACGCCATTGCACCGCTCTGCTGTTTTACTGACCATGAATCAATTCAATTACGATGGAATTTTGTTGTCAGAATTTCTCTCGATCGCATTTCAAACAACTCTTCCTGCATGAAAGCAGAGGGCCGACATACGTTGCATACCTCAGTAGCAAGCCTGCATGCTGATCCCTCTTTATCCCCATTTCATACCGCGTATTAGTCACTGTTTACATTAAGAGACTGTCGAAATACGTTGAGGAACAACTGATCGATGGCGGAAGGCTTAGACCACACGACTTTGCCGCGCACATCGGAACACACGGCGAACCGCGCAATCGATTGCCGCGGCTTCGATTCTCGCGCGGTGTTTATGTATCATACTTTCCTTGTTCCCGCTGCAAACTATTTCCAAGAGGAAAAGCTATTTATTGTTTCCGTCATTATATAGCTGTCTCTTCTCGAACATTGGCGCGAGACCAACGCCGAACGATGCCAATTACAATATGTTGCACTGCACTTTACATCGCGGCGAGTTAGTTTGACATCGGTGCGGATTACTTGTCTACGAGAGAAAGACACTCGATCGCAGCTTGCACTTTGTCAGGAATCCCACGCGCATATTACTATCATTATACCTAGAGCCATGTAGCTATGGATCCTAATCGGTCTGTCGCTTGAAACGCATCTAAATACAATCTACACAAACAAAATCGCAATAGTGTTTTATGAAATGTTCAAACAACGGACATTCGTGATACTTTATAGTTTATAATGAATCGGACACTTTGGGAGCCTCGCGGCAGTTCTTTTCCGTCAACACCGGTATTAGTTTTCTCTCTCTCTCTCTCATCCATGCATGTGAACCTAGACTCGAACTCGGGTCTCGCAGCGGGGTGGAAATAAAGATGCGAATGCGAGGGATGATGCTATGCATGTCGGTGCAATAACACCAGAGCTATCCCCGCTCAATTCACCCCTGACGGCCATTACAACAAGCCGCCGCCCCTCGCCCTGCAGCGGCACGCGTGTGGGCCGTGGGTCGGGGGGAGGCGAGGGGAGCAGTGAATATTATCGCGACCAAGTTCACGCACCGACGTCTTGTGTAATGGCAATTAACCATTACCACGACACACGACAGAATGCAAGTGTTCTAAATGCCATCGCCTCTGTGAATCCACCGACTGACGACCAAGGCCATGCGACGCCTCGTGTCGTGTGACAACAATTAACCATTGCCGCGACACATTGATGGGTGGTGCCCGTTGATGAAGACAGAATGCAGTGATGGAAATGCCAGCACACACAGCGAAACCTCCACGCTGCCCCCCGACTTGATGCATTAATTACGTTATGACAACGTGAACGCCCGCCTACAACGGCGTGGCCTTGCTACTCGCGACGAACAATAAAAAAGATGATCGCCCACCGCGCTGGAGAATGTTTGCGACGACCTCCTGCGTCTCGAGAAGTTGGTCTAATTTGCAAATTCCCTTCGCTAATAAAACAGAGAGACACGAGTTCACAACGACTGAAATAAAAAACATAATTGACGTTTTCTTGTTAGTTAAATTCTTCTGAGCTCGTCGCAATGGGATTTGAGAAGGGATTAACGTTATGGAAGGGTGCATGTCGTGCTATATGTCTTCATCAAGCCGGTAGACATTCAAATATCTATCGGATCACCCTCCCTTATCAACAAACACGCACGCATAGACCGACCTGTGTCTTAGGAATTCAATCACATAAACTAGTTGGGTATCGATTGCTATCACAATCAAACATCTATCAGTATAAGCTCGGCGACACCTTCACTACTATCGACTGAACAGAATCTATTAGCTACGAGTTGCGACCCTGACTGGCTGATTAAACGATCTGGCGATAAAAGCGTTGTCTTTGCGTAACGTTGCGCGTGAATGGAGGCGGAGGTAACACCTGCGATTGAGGTGGGTCCACCTGGGTTACCAAATCACGAGCCACGGCTAAAATACACGGCACAGAGAGGTGTTATTATAGCATCCGACACAGCGAATTAGCACGGCTCACGTGACAAAACAAAGTCAAGCAAAACTCGATCAAAGTTGTGTTAATTGAATCTGATTTGGCAAGGCTCTCATCAGCAGGGCAGAGATTTGAATAACTATACCAGGTATTCAAAACCGGAATTCGAGAGAAAGAAAAAATAGAGAAGGTATTCTTTATAGCATTTAAAAAGGTAGTTGGCGTATACATTAGCATTTCGCCGCACTCAAAGGACGAGGTAAAAAAAAGCAACAACGGAATTCGTGTCGCAAGACCTAAGCAGCAGGAAACAACGAAAAGCGGGCCGGTGGAAAACTTTTCGAGGAACAAAAAGTCAATTAAAGTCGCATTCACCTCGGAGGGGTTTACGAAAGTATGCGATCTCCAAAACAGAGCAAGCGATCGATTTCGAAGGAGAGAAAATTCATAAAACATTTATACTCACGGCATACAACACGACCGTGCGTTGAACCTACATCAGCTGATTCGAGTTACTGACACAACAAAATATTTAATCTATCAGTAATAAAATTAAAACCTGGCACGAGAAGGAGAAGTCCCAAGAAATTACGGCTAATGTTATATACGTCTCTCTCTCTCTCTCTCTCTCTCTATTCCATCAACGATTCCACAAAAGGCTGTGGATTGAATTCCCGCCCATGTAGACTGATTAAATGGATCATTCGTCAAAGAATAGGTCTGGGTCAAGAATCTGAGCCACTTCCTGGTCATCAAAGTGCCGTTACTTCAGGTTGCAGTGGAGTATACACTGTACTGTGCCAGTCGTCTGACAGACCGCGCTTCGAGCCTGATGGAGTCCTTGCACATGGCGAGATGACAAAATAATACACACATTGCAAGTACAAGGATCGTCATTACTAATTATTATGTGAATATCCATCCATTCATTCTAGCTTTGACATGGTCCCCCCAATCCCATCAACGAAAGTAACGTCGCAGTCGCGGTGGTTTGCACCCAGGTGTAAGGACATTTGTGTCAACAGTAATAAATCTAACACTAACTGTGCCTATGAAGTGCAACGCAGACGATTCTTATCCGTTCATCAAACGCCAACGTTCATGTAGACCCTCACAATAATAAACACTAATCCAGGTGTACTTATAAATACGTACCTACCTATCCTTGACACAATATATTCTAAGGCGTAAAACTGCGCCTGATAATATGTTTCTTGTATATAGCCATAGTTTGTTTTAATATCCCACTTGTGGAATCTTTGTTTTCTGCTGGTCATAAATAAAATACAAAATTACATAATAAAAATAAACATATTGTGAACAATTTTCAAATGACTGCAGAGGTTTGCAAAAGATCACTGAAGTTTAGAGTCCAGCCAAGCTGACAACCCTAAAAACATTTTCAGAGGTAAAAAATAAAAAAACAGGTGTGGTCAATGCGAAAAGACCTTGTTTTCTTCTTTCAGCAAAGAATGGAATAACTGTATTTGACATTTCCAAGAAGACAGTCGTTACAATGCGCCAGCGAGAGAGCAGAAAAAGCAAAGATTCACGGAGTTGGCAACTTTAGGGTCTATGCTTTAGGACAACGAGAAAAGGCAACTCGCAACCAACAAAGTAAAGTTTAGACATCACCTACGCAAATAATTTCGATTGGAATAAAAAAAGACGTAAGAATTTGATTACGTAAAACCATGGTGGTAGAAACTAAACCCGCTATCAGCAGTACACTGTGTCGCACGGCGAGCGAGACGAGAGGCGAACGAGCGCGCGGGTTCGCTTCCCGGTTCAGTAACCCCACCCCCCTGTCGCGCGCGGGGGCCAAGCAAGCGCAATGGCGACCCACATTCCGCGATCACAAGTACCCGAGCACGAACCCCTGACCTTCTAAAGATCAATGATTTCAATAAGAGTATACGATAATCTTGAATTCAGCGTCGCCACAAAATCACCCGATATAAAAGTGAGGCATTGAAGACGACAAAAGGTCATGCTAGTTCGACCGTCATATGTACAGTCCCAAGTCCATTAGCTCGCGCTCCCTTGCATGCGACAATGACCTTTGCTTCCTCTCTGTCTCTCCTATACCCACCTGGCCCGACTTCACGCTGTTGTGAATGTACGCGGAATCTTCGTCTTCTTTTCCCCTCAACTGAATCATCGCGAAGAGGGGAGGGATTGTGCTAATTCTCTTGAGATTAGTACACCATGACGTCACAGTTTTACAAGTAAGGAGGATCTCATTTAATTTCTTTTCTCTTTGGACTTTTATGGGAAAGAATAAAGCACTACGGGAATTAATCGCGTTACAGATCTGTAGTCCTAGACGGGTTTATTGATTGATATTTTGTCACCGAAGTTGAATAGGTAATATTTCTAATAGAACGATCTAATTCTGAATGCCCTTGTACTGAGTTATTTTTAACTTCTAATTGAATATACACTCGCGCTGTTATACACTTATAAATTGCTTATTCAGAATGATGTACGCTTTTACTAGACATCATTTCGCCATCTCGTTTTGTCGAAGAGTATGAGATGTAATCGAACTAGACTAATATGAGCCGTCTTTACGAATCATGCTCCGATAATAAGAGTTTGTGTATTCGGGAACGGTCGGTGCAGCGAACAAGAGAGAAGCGAAGTAGAAACTTCTCAGCACAAGTTCAGCGGAAACTTTGCTCTCATAAATGAACACTCGGGCGCACTGAATTACCCACCGATCCAACGATAGCCCGACAGCGCTTGCCTGTGACACAGAAATTTAATTGGATTGCAGCCATGACGAAGTTAGAACAAAGGTAAATGATGCCATATTTGCTAGGCGCGAGCATAAAGGCTTCATTCAAGGCCGTTAATATTTACATCGTTAAGTCATTCGTCAAACATTTTATTACATCACAAAAATTCTTCGTCAAAAATCGCTACAAATCCTACCTCAACATTTTAAAAACCCATTTCGCATAATACGAAGGCCGAGCTCGACCTCGTAAAAACGTCATCTGCATAATAATTCACGGCTACAACGCGGACACATCGAACAGTTGAGTTTATCTTTTCGAGACGGCGTCGAGTCGAGAGAGCGTCCCGACGGCGCACTTCGGCGTCGGCGTCGAGCACTCCGATAAATTAAACGATGACGGAAACGACGAGGTAAACGAGGACGGTTCATAGCGACTGCTTTCCGTTCATTAGACAGAGAAGTGAATGATTCAGTCGTGTAATAATAATAGCTTCTGTCAGAGACCCGTTCTATATTATACACCGACAAATAGTAATAAATAACTCCAAGGACATCCGCTAGCAGTAGGAGCGATGAGAGGGGTGATCGTTGTAAAAATTATGCATTTATAATGAAACAATCATTAGTTGTCATCGATTAATTGTATGAGATTACTATTTATCGGCATGAATACTGTGATTGTTGATCGTCTCCATCCTGCATGCATCCGAAGTGTTTCTGAAAACCACTAACTACTTAGCAGTGATGCAGTCACGTGGGATGGTAATAGAAGCTCGTGAAAATTGCGAAACTCGATGTGAAGCTATCATTTATTCAGCGCGAATAGAGCGAAGAGGAGGAAGAAATCCTCAAAGAAAGCGGCCGGGAAAGGAAGTCGGCGCCAACACAGGTCGAATTTCAGGCGAATAAATGGTGTAAATTGACATGGCAAAGAACTACTTCGGAATCGTTTCTGCGCCTACTTTGTTTATTCACTTTTCGAGATTGGTATGTGAAACAGAAGCACGTGTGAGTTGTGAAAATACAAAATATAATAGTTTTAGCTCAATATAATTGGTATGAAAACACAAAGCGTAGGTAAGAACGAGCAAGCCAAGTCTATTTGCCCAGAAAAAAATAAATCAAAATTAGTGGTCGCCTATAAAAGAAGCGATTTAAAAAAGCTGCCAGGGTGTTATTTTATAGAATCGATATTCCGAGCTTTCAACACTCAGACCACGATGAAAACCATAAAAAATACTGTGCATCTCATTTTCAATTTTGCAAGACAATTTTCTATCTTACAATGTCATTATGAAATAATTATTTCTTGGGTCAATGGTGCTTATATAATATAGGTATTGTCATTGAAAGTGAAAATGTATTTGTTTTGTCACGTGCGAATGAAATACACACGTAGACAGTAAGCATACGCGTAGTCTCGTATAGGTAGCATAAAATGCACAAATTAAAATAAAATACATTTCCAAGAAAATTGGAATATTTTATTGTTCAATCTTGGTATCATAATATGGTAATTTACCGTAAGTAAAGGCTTTTATTTAGTTTATTTAGTCTAAGGTATAGGGTAGGTATAAAACTGAAAACATAATAATACCTATTACCTATTCTGTGATTTTTAATACAGTCAACATTTTAAACAGCGTCGGGTGAGTGGTTAACGCTCTCAGCTTGTATTCCGGAGGCCCGGGTTCGATTCCCGCGGCCGTCCTTCCTGACTGGGGTTTTTTCGTGGTTTTCCCTCAGTCTTCAGGCAAATGCTGGGAAGGTACCCTACTAATAGGCCACGACCGCCTCCTTCCCACCTTCCATCCTTACCTACTCTTCACCATCATCTCCCAATCATCATCATAATCATCCATCCGTCGCCATTAGCCTCGCTGCAGAACAGTGCGACGTTAAGCCCCAGACATACCTAATCAAATCGATGAAAAAATTGTTAAATCAAGTAAATATGCATTGAATACTATTTAAAAATATTCCCGTTGTCTTCACACGAATGCGCCTGGGACTTGTCTGGGGCAACCCCCTATCCCCTCCCCCACATGTATAAGATCATTGTTTATTGCATACACAATACATAAATCCACCGCAAGCAACTGGATTTGATAATAATCAACAAAATGGCATATAGGATGCATATATTGTTAGGCATGAGTTCGTTCAAATCTGACGTCGGGGTCTGGACTGACGGGTGAACAACGTCCCAGGACAAGATGGAACTCCATGTTCACTGTGCCAGATGAGTTCCAACAAGTAAGCGATGTCAATTGTTTAATAATCGCGGCGCACAAGCGGAAGATGGAATTAGCTCGACGAGGTAATATGAATTACCGGGATATTTAATTAAACTCCATCTCTCTGAAGGTATTGATGCTCAAGGCAAACATGACAAATAGAGTTCGAGAGAGAGACAAATTGCAACTTGCGGCGCACAACTAACTTGAATTGAAATAGTTCCAATCAATTCAGTTCAGTCTGATTCTCTCACAGGGTATTAGCGGCTCAATAAAATAATCTCTTACACCTACCTACCTAATACGTTTTCAAATGTAATATACATCTCTAAAGTTACGATAAATGACAATGGTTCTCGTAAGATATTTTCACTACAGTTACTAAAAAATGTATACATTGCAAATTTTAATTATAAAAGATCAACTATTGCATGCACGTCGCCTGTTGGCACAGGTGGCCCAAGGACTGTGCATAAAGGACGTCACGCTAAAAATTAGTTATTTTGACTTCCCCCCCCCCCCCCTTGTCACACTGTGTCACACTTTTCCAAATCCTCCCCCCAAAAGGACGTCACAAAACCATCTCAACCCCCCCCCCCCCCCCTAAATTCAATTAGTCAGACAGCAAAATTTATCAATTTACTATTTAGAGTCCCGTTTTAGCGAAATTAGAGGTCCCGACATATCAACTGCAGGTTAAAATTCTTGAAATTGTCTACTACATAAAAACTTGACATCCCAAAGGCTTCAGGCCCCCCTGTCACACTGTGTTACATATTGGTGCAACCCCCCTACCCCCCCCTCCCCCCTGAAGCGTGACGTCCTTTATGCACAGCCCCCAAGGATGGTTGGTCAACGTTGTTCGTCGTCCTTCCTGGTTGTCGAAACTCTCGGCCCTAGATTGCAATGTTGATCAAACCTGAAGTTCGCCTGATCAAACGACTTTTCGCCTTCCTGCTTCAAAACTGTTGACTATCGTCTTTCGAAACACCAAATCAAGCAAAAACAAATCGCGATTAGCAATTTATGTGATGACACAAGTTCTCTACGTCTCAACACGCAAGAAATTGCAATCATAGCTTTCGTGAAATCCATTAGCACATCATCGAAGAATCCCCGATGGAAAAACATCGGATTCTTACTGTCTCAGGATAACAGGTTTTAATTAGTACCCAACGATCAGCACTCACTCACACGTGACTTCCCACACAGATTTCCGGCTCCAGATGATTGTATCTATCCGCGAGAATCAATGCATATCAGCGGTTATCTCCAGGTAGGTATCACGCACGCGCACTAGAGATCCCGGTAAATCACAGACTGTATTGCATCGGCTTCATATTGTCTGACGGGGGGGGGGGGGGGGGGGGGGGGGGGGGCACAAGTTTCCTTCTCAGTCAGGGTAACCATGGAGACGCTACGCGATGTGCAGAGAGAGCGTCGACGTTTAAATATAGACGTGAAAAACAAAACGGGGCTCTGAATAGAGAAACCGTGCGGCTCTCCCTGTGCCACGCTATTTGCATTGTCATGGTTATCTAAACGAGACCTCGAGTTTTCAGTCAAAACGCGTTCTATTACCTTGATTTTGATGAAACGAGACGACTCTAATTTTGATTATCTGCTTACGAGTCAATTAATCGTTTACGAACACATTCCGCGTGCCTATGATAATCTGTCAACCATCTGTTACTTATGAACGAACCAGCCTGTAATAATATGGGAATTACATGAATTCTTGTTCAGCCGCCAACATCACCTGGTAATGTATAAACTCGCCAGCGATCGTGTTTTCTTACACGCTTTACTAAATACACGTAAACGCTTACCCTTGAAAATACAATCTTGATCGAGAAAGAAATGAATCGAGAGATGATAAAAGTCTCTTGTGATTCGTAGCGATGTAATCCTTCTAAAGATAAAACCGTGGGATGGAAGTCACGGACGCGAGCGGGACTCGAGCCCGTAGCAAATACATGTGATAGGTACAAGGCTGATTGCGAAATGACGGCGGCATGGCATTGGAGTGTGGATATTGAAATCAACAGCAAAGATAATGCAAGTTTGTACACACGCAGATGACTTGTTGCAAACTGATTCCGCTACCAAGCGGAAACTTGGCCAGAGGAAAAAGAAAGTAAACAAGTTTGCGCACCTCACTGTCCAATACAGTTTAAATTGAAGGTGTCATCAATGCAACTACATCGGCTAACTTATGTACCGTCACGTCACCGACAATTGATAGATTGACACAATGAAGCGGCAGACGGTATAGTAATAACATTGTAATAATGTGCCACAAAGAATTTTAACTGGCAAATGTAACGGATTTTATATAGCTATGGGTACACTTTGAAACTCGTAGATTTAATTAGCTCTGCCGGCGCACAGCTTTCTTTCCTGTCGCCGAGTTGAATCAAGCTATCCGTGTGCCATGAGGGAACGAAGCTCGTCTAATGCGGCAAGCTTGGCTCAACACGGCGTCGTCGACGTCGGGCGAGCGTCGCTTCGAGCCTCGACGCCGCCGGACGCCGAAATCGATTCGAACATCGTGGCGAGTCAGGTTGTGTTCTTCAGTGGCGTCAAATTATCCGCTCTGGCTGGAAGTTATCTGCAACCGTAGCCCGTTACTGGAGCAGACGTAAAAATTCCTTTGTCTTCGCATCATGAGCGCGACGTGTTGTCTGTGGCATGGACTCGCAATGTCAGAGCCAGGTCACTACAGGGAGGCGGATAAACCTAGACGTCGACCTGCCATCGCGTAAAGCCAAGGATGTCGCCAAGAACTATAGATTCACTTGCAAAACAAACGAATTGTCCCTTTACAATGTGTTTTATCTGTAGATTAATTTAGGTCACCTCGGGAATCGTGCCAAGAACATTCAGTTATCCCGCATTACTGTCGCCTCGTGTGGCCAAATGAACACAATCAGATCCATCTATGAGCTAAGGTCAAACATGAATTACAACAGTCAATCGATTGAAACCAACTATTAACATTTCAAAGAAACATGTTGCAAATGACATTATCTAATGCGATTAGATAACGAACCGATTAAAATCCACCCGCAATATTTCACGTGAATGCAACAAGTCCTCTATAAAGATCAACACCTTATGTCTGTTCGGGCACATTCCCTCCCCGGGGCTGCGGCCAGACAATGAGTATTAAACCAGTTTACCGGCGATCCTCAATCAACCTTGCGCGAGCTTCAGCCGAGCTATCAATTACATTATGCGGCGGATTCCAAGGTCCAGGGAGCCTTCATAGGTCAACCAGCGAGCGGTGTTGGCCCCACACATCCGCTGCACGACCGTCGGCGGCGGCGCGGGCTCTTCTGTACCGGCCGTCAGTCAATGGAATTCGCAGGTAACCGAATCCACACTTGCGAGAAATGGGCAAGTGATGACCAATACTTTGCACAAAGTCTGACCACACGTTCTGACAAAGAACCCTTCGGGATAGGTCATTCAAAATTATTGCCATAATCTTTCAGTGTGCTACGTCACTTAATTGTAATATCATTATAGAGTTTATCACGACGATCGCATCGTTGTTTTCGCGCCTTTTCGTTGAAGACCTACAGGCCGGACATAATCGTTGAATCCCTGCTCCGCCCCTCCGTAACTACATAATTGCTTCAGCGGGTCGAACGGAGAGCGAGAGGCAAAATGTCGACGAGTCACTGCGGCGTGGAACGACGATGTTTCCTCTTGGCAGCACAGGAGTCATTCTTGTAACAGGAAATGAGGAATTTCTCTGAATCACTCACTCATTTACATTTCGGAAAATATGAGACTCACAACTGCAGCTGTAAAAATGCAATTTCCCATGTGCCCTACCTCACCCCCGTCTCCAACAAAATACAATGTGATACGTAATGCAATTTCGTCTCAAATCAATGCTTGATCGGCGTCCGCAGCTTCGCTTTGTGACGTCACACGAGACCCATGCAGCACGAGGAAGTGGGTCAGAAAAAACGAAGCTCGCAAGAGTCGACTGCGAGAACGTGGGTGGGAGGAAAGAGGAGAGGAGAACGAGAATAAAGCAAGTTGCCTGCGCTTCGACTCGCGATGCCAGTGGAAGAAAATCGTTCTAACTTGCGACCGAGTCGTAACAAGACAGGACATACCAGTGCCGGGCATCGAATACAGGTCACCTACTTGCGTCGCATGCATGGACATTGTTGATCACGTGATCGCGCTTATCCGTCCGCGAGACCACAAAGGCATAACGAGCAACTGGGAATACCGGATCTGCGGAATCGGATGTTTTGAAAATGGAAATTGAAAGATAGATCAAAATTGTTCTCCACACCGAAATGAAGAGGATCGAAAATGAAAAGACGCCAGAGAGCGAGTACGAAACTTCGGAAAACTCGAGCAAATAATAATGTTCAACAGTAAGGAAAAAGTCGAGAAGATGAGACCCCCACTAATGATAACGGCCATCAAGAAGGGCATCAATTACCAACTCATGGACGAGTGAGTGACGTCAGCTCACGCGATCGGAAAATGATGCGACGCGAACGTTACAATGGCGGCCAATTAAAGCCACCATGACGTGTTGTGACGCTGCGGACACTTGTTATTAACGCTAATTGGGTGCCTACTTGACACCTGCAAACTGAGACACTTCTCCTCTGCGAAGAGGGCGAGAAGAAAATGGCAAATTGTGGCCATTAGTCACCCTAAACTCCGTCGACAAACTCAGAACGAGCGAGATGCAGGATGGAACGAAACTGGATCGGAAACGGATCATTGATTCATAAGATAGTTCCGACCGATCACACAAGAATGAGAATTAAACTCCGGTCCGTACTTCATAGAACGCGAGGAAAAGTTCCTGTTGGACGCCATTCAATCTACAGCTGAAAACAAATCATTAGTGAAGCCTAACATTACTTACTTTCTCTCTACATGGAGGTGCAAATCACCACACGATGCGCTACTAGCAGCAGTTGTGTGCAAGGCAAGGCGGTATAATAATACCACGACAGGCGGGAAGGTTATTGCCTTCGCTAGCACACCGACCGTGCAGTGCATCTATGCCTACGTGAAATAGCGGCATAAAAATAGACGAGATCGACTCGGCGTTGAGGCGATACACAACCTTCCTTCCGAATCACATTTTTCGGTGACATGCGTCTAGTTACGGACTCGTGTTGTGTAAGTAAGACGTTTAATTCGCGCTAAACACTTTCGTAAGAACTCTCCGAGCAAAGAAACGGCGCAGAAAAGCCAATTAGACGGGTAATGTTTTGGCGCCGGGGCCACCTAATAGGAAGAAACCACTGAAGAAACTTAGATGTGATTTCTCAGTAAATGTAGGGTTGAGCTGAACAGGGAAGAATTAATAGTGTACAACTTGCAGGTATATACGCAGGCATCTCTCCCCTCCATCGTCAGCCCTTTAAACTCATTATAAAATCGTATAAAAACTAACACAAAGATAAAAATATAACCCCACCAGTCACCAAGATCTTTTTATTTTATTTTAATGTAACATGAACAGATAAAGCTAAGTGCACTTGCCAGTTGCATCTAGAACGAAATGAAATCAATAAACGGAATTGTATCAGCAACAATTTAAAATTAACATGCATAATTGAGCGAGCGAAGCGAGCGTCTCCTTTTGGCTCTTTTGGCACGGACCTCTGTTTTTTTTTTTTTGTTTTTTTTTTTTTGTTTTTGTTTTTGGCTGCTAATAGCCGATACACAGGTCGCACCGTTTCACCGATCGATCTGAAATTTTGCACACATGTAAAACCAACCTTCTCTGTTTGCAGACCCTAATTTTTTTGAAATCCATTCATTGGTTGAAATTTAAATAAACATCTCCTGATAGGCTGAAAAATGAAAATGGACTTCGACAAATGTGATCGACCTTATATTTTGCATGGTCATTAGGACCAACATTGTCTCTTATTTTACAAATTTTCAGCCAAATTCTCCCAATTGGTTAAAATTTAAAAAAATATTGCATGTGCTTTTTGAAATTTAAACCAGAACCGTTTGACCGATCAACTTAAAATTTTGCATGGTCATCGGGTCCAACATTATCTGTATTTTTGACAATTTTCAGACTAAACTGTGTTTAAATTCAAAAGTTATCGACAGTTTACGGATATTTTACGTGTTGGCTATCATATTTCTCGAATTTCATATTTCACGGAATCTTCGAATCTTCACTTCAATTGGTTGTTAAGCTCCATTTACACGGTGCAATTTCTTGAACAACTTCTGTGTCACAGAAGTTCTGCACATGTGCTGATTCACTTTATCATCTCAAAAGTGATACTGCGCACGAGCAGATAAACTGTGGCACAGAAGTTGTTCAAGAAATTGCACCGTGTAAATGGGGCTTAAGAGCAGAAACTTTCAAACGTATTATGAAACTGATATGACAGTTTAAAATTTTTTTGAACGATATCCTGTGATTTTTGGAAATTAACAAGGAATCGTTCAATCATAAAGGTTCAATCGATCAACGTATAACTTTGCGTGGTTATTGGGACCAATATTTTAGGAATTGTTGGAGATTTTCATACAAGTCTGTGACGAAATTCAAGAATTATTGGCTTTTAAGGCCATTTTCGTGGGTCGAGGTGTTGTTGCGCGTATCCGTGCTCGCTCATCAACGCGTTACTCAGAGCGTTTTCCTAGTTATAGCATTGGCGTCTTCAGAGGGATGGAGGAATAGTATTATTTCTGGTCAGTGAGTACATCAGAATAACTTAGCAATGAACAGCCATGTGGAGGAGGTCATGAAGTAGACATTTGGAATATTAGGTAATTGTGTCGCTTTCAAATACCACGCACGAGGACAGTGAACAAAACGTCCTGAACTTACGAAAAATATCACGAAATAACTTCCAGCACAGATAATTGCTGGACCCGGCTGATGAGTGATGAAAGATGAACCGGTTGCAAAACACTGACCCGCGCATTGTCGAGATTCTCGCCGCTCAATGAGCGCAAACTTACGATCGCCGAGACACGAGTATTATTACATCGCCGTCGTCATCCCATCCGCCGTAGGATGCAGTGATGACGCCGTAAGTACGGGTTTGTTTAGGTTCAACAACCTGAGGACGCAATTCACCTCAACCGAAAGCCCGCGTACGTACGACAAGTCCAACAGAGTGTGGAAAACAATAACAACATCAGTTTGAAAGGTAAACAAGCATGTATGTCACAATTCATAGTTCGATGGCAAAGAAAAGATGTATGTTAAAACTAACTAGGCCTATTATAACACAACACACAATAATATCACAGAATTCCTGGCAGTGCAGGCAGTATTATGAAATAAAAAAACACCGAAATAATACTACGCGATTTACGAGTCTTCTTCTTCCACGGATGAGATTAGTAATTACCATAGGATACCATACACAGTTTAAAGTGTTAAACCTCGTTTTAAACGATGCCATTTAAAAATCTCAATTAGACTATAAAATGTACATTCATTGAAAGACAAATCTTTCCACTTTCCACCTGACTACCCGTGGCCTCTTAATTGTTCGTCAAACATAATCCGAAGGTTTGTGGGCGTCACTGCAACAGCATCGCAAAGTGCAGTGCCCCCTTCCCCACCTCCTCCGACCCCACCCACTACTAGCGCCGACACAGGACGAATAACGATCACCATGTCAGTCCACCAAGTTTCCTCACAGAATATGACGCGAAACTTCGCTCTCTTTCAACCACAGCTTTGTTCGCCGGGAACTCGGCGACTTTTCGGTCGCTAGTTGATGTGCAGCTACATGCGCGGACACAAAAACCGGCGCCGGCGAAGCGAGGCGTCTATTTAAATTTAGAACAATAATACAACTTTCTATGCTGTTATGCTCAAATAAAAACGGTGAGTGTATATTCTAAAGAAACGTTTGTTTATATCAACATATTCTGGACGAGCAAAAGCATGTAGATGAAGAACTTCCACTCAATTACACAAACTTGAATGCTTAGTTAAATCAGATTCTTCTAAACTCTAGTCGGCTGCGGTCGACATCGAACCCTCGGCCCTCCGCTCCGGGGCTGCGGACGAGTTTTCTCCAATGGTTGCTACACCCAGTTTATAAAAGGATTTGCTTGCGTCGCGTTCGTTTCTCTCGTGAGGTGAAAAGGGAATTGACTGTGTAACACCGACCCGAAAATGAAAGAGGAGGAAAAAATGGAAACCTAAAGAATGCCTTTCATTCGGAAAATAAAGAAAGTAACCTGTATGAGTTAGGTAGTCACCGCCCTTACTTTTAAATGTTCGTACTTCGTTCTTAGCGTTTGAGTTCCATTGGTCACAAATGATTATGCGTAATAACTACAATACACACGAGCGTACGCTAAATCACTAGAAAAGCTGCCGTAGCACCGGCCTCCGTAAATATTATGATAAGTAGGTCGAGAAAAAATGTGCCCCATAAATAACCTCGATATAGGTTTTCTATTCTTTCTCAACTAAAGTAAAAGAGCCAGAAATATTGATGTGTAAAATAAGAGGGTGAGACGAAACGAAAAGTTCGGAGCAAGTGGACGTGGACGTTGACCGAGCAAGCGAGCGGCAGCGGAAAACAGATGAATCCACCGACCGACCGAAGTTGACACCAAGAGAGATATCACCATCACTCGGCAAATCATAAGGACACTCGGCGTTACATTCAATGCAAGTACAAATCTGGTCACATCGAAGCGCTGACACGAAGGTCAAACACGATTGCATTTGTCAAAACAGCCTTCATCGATCATCAATTCGAATCAATCAGTACGGCGTCTAAACGGTATGCCAACAACTTGTGCTTTGTTTCGAAGTTTCCCGCGTGAAGTCGTCTTCTAAAACCATCCGAACCAGGCATATCGTTCGAGCCATCGGTTTGGGATAAACAACTAGAGATACGATTGGCCGCGATAAGAGCCACGGCACATGTGGCTACAGAGAGAGACATGGCAACGTCGGCTTGTGTACCACCACCACGCAACCTTGGCGCTTACAGCTCACGGACGCTACTAGTCGCCCAGAAAACATCAGCTCAGCCTCTTGCAGTACTATACAAAGAGACGTCATATTTTTTACCATTCAAACAATAAATATTGTGCAATATCCTTATTTCATCTAATTACATATGAAATACTTACAGAAACGCGCATACATTCAATAATGTCTGTCGATTGAGAGCGGCAAAGAACAATTATTGTACTTGTAAAATAAGAAAAATATTGTTGACGTCAACGTGGTGCCCGAGTGTCGAAGGTTATTATCTAAATCATCTCATACACAACCATTATAACCAAAATCAAAAATACCTAAAACTCTGAAATGAAATGCATGAGCGATGTGGTGACACCCAGATTGCGCCTTCATAAAGCAGTACCCATAAGTATATCATTATTTAAAGAGAGCGACAAAATTTCACCTCCATATTTTTCTACAATGGTAGGTACTCTACCTACAGTACACATTATCATAAATCAGTTATTTAAACTACGGTCAGATTTAATCAACCCGCGAGAGTATGAAAGTTAAGATCGCATCTCAATTCGTTATTTTCTTTGTGCCATTACCTAAAACTACAACTTCTAGCATAATTAAATCGATAAGAGCCGAACCTGGAGAGCAGGTTAGTGCGGCAAGCTCACGAAACAATAGCGGGTCGCGGAGAGGTTGACACCTTGAATTCGAGCAGAACACGCTCGGCCAAATGTCCCGCTCGTAAGAAACTTACACACGAAATTTAGACTTGAGAGGAAAAACATTTCTCCACTGATCACGATAACATTATAACAATCGAGGTCATTGAACCTCGGCAGTCGGCGTGTTGCATCCTCCTGCACTCATCATATGATCGACACCTGCGGATTCACTTGCGCGTCAGCTGATAAGAGAAATGTTCAAGCCTCTCTTACGGATAGGATAAATCCTGTCAATGTAGACTGCAAATTATAATCACTTCGCGCACGCGAGACCCGGTCGCGCGAACTAGCGGCAAAGTCAAGACTCAAGACCAATGAAAATGGAATCATCAATTCAACAAACAATCACTATCATTACCTTTACGTCCGGAGATGTTGAGTTCAAGAGAAATTCATTGCCACAATAGGTTAGGTACAATAACGAGAATCCAGCTACACTCTGTATAATATTCGTCAGGACCATTACATCCTACGGGATGTATTATGTCTTATTTGTCGTAATTCAGGAACTTTTTCAGATAATACAAAACGAGTTTGCAATTTCACAGGTTGTGAATAGCAAAGAGGAAGAACACATTTCAAAGAGTTCAACATTTTTCACATGTCCAAGTGGCGCAGTGATATTGCAGGGTTCCCTTCGAGGCACACGAGTTTTTTTGAATTTTGCTGATGTTTTCCTGCAGACTGATCATTATTCGAAGTCATAGTAATTATTTCCGCTCGAGCCATCTTAGAGGTTACAGTGCTGTAAAAAGACACAAACACACACAATCATTCAAGCGCGAGGGGGTCGGGGGATTGCCCCCTCCCCTCAAACAGAGAGAACCCCATAGCTCTCAGTTTGTAGAGAAATAAGTAATAACGCGTCATTTTTCCAAAACTACACCCTGCGAGGCCAACTTACCCAATTTAGGTATTTGCTGGGCTCATTCAAAATGGAGTTATTACAGAGTGTTTGAAGAGAAAATGCGTGCCCCAGATTCACATCCACATGTGGAGCAAACAGTTGTCGAATGGGACGCCTGTAAATTATAAAATCGCTTTTCTGGATTATATGTGACGGGGGTAGATGTTGCGCTTGAGAATGTAATAACAACACCTACAATATACAACGGACACTTTAATACCCCCCCCCCCCCCCCCCCCCCACCCCCACGATGATAAACCTTGCTCAAGACCTGGACTACGCCACTGATTTCAGTAATAATTTACGATTCTGCACAAAATATTTTAATCGAATATCACTCTCTACGGCAGTGATTCAATGGCGTCCATTGCAAGGGTCTCGGAACACAAATAGCAGCGCGAATGTTACACTACCAGCGTCGCCAGCAGGTTCTTATTAGCACGTGTGTGACGCGAGATGTGCGTCTCAGTCATAAAACAGACCCTCTCGGCTCGCACATGGTCGGGAAATAAACAACACAATAAGCGCGTGCAGACCCTGCTGAAAATTCTTGCCAAGATCTTGCAAGATCTTGCAAGATCTTGCTAAGATCTTGTATTAACCAAGATCTTGCCAAGATCTTGCTAAGATCTTATCAAGATCTTGGATTTACCAAGATCTTGACAAGATCTTGGTAAGGTCTTTGCAAGATCTTGTATTAAACAAGATCTTGCTAAGATCTTACCAAGATCTTGGTAATATCTTGATAAGATCTTATCAAGATCTTGACAAGACCTAATCAAGATCTTGCTAAGATCTTACCAAGATCTTGCCAAGATCTTACCAAGATCTTGGTAATATCTTGATAAGATCTTATCAAGATCTTGACAAGACCTAATCAAGATCTTGCCAAGATCTTACCAAGATCTTGGTAAGATCTTGGTAAGATCTTGGTAATATCTTAATAAGATTTTATCAAGATCTTTACAAGACCTAATCAAGATCTTGCCAAGATCTTACCAAGATCTTGCCAAGATCTTGCCAAGATCTTACCAAGATTTTTTCAAGATCTTGCTAAGGCCCTTAGGAAAATTTCCTATAGTATATTTTGAAGTAGGTAGGTATTCCAAAGTATTATGTAATAACGTGTAGTAAACTATAGTATGTGCTATAGTACTTGAAGTACATGCAAAAACTTACTCCATAATACCATAGATTACTGAAGTAAATTCTACAGTATCGGTGGTAAACTAAAGTATAAACTACAGTATTTTTACTACCGCTGAAATAGACTGTTTTTTACTCTGGAGTAAATATACTTGACCTACTGTAGTAATTGTTGATAAATAAATAATAATAATAATTCTAAGTATGTACTATAGTGTTTTTACTACTTGCGATATATACTGCAGTTTTCTATAGTAAAGTTATAGGGAACGTACTTCACTGTAGTAATTCGAAGTATGTAGCTAGAGTACTTTGACTACAGACAGAATAAGTTTGCTATAGTAAGTTCTATAGGTAGTATATACTTCATTGAAAATCTATAGTATCTCATCTGTAGTAAAGAAAAGTGTAATCTACAGTATGTTTACTATAGCCGATTTATATTGTAGTTTAGTAAATTCTGAAGTATCTTCATTGACTTTTTACTACAGTATTTGTAGTAGTAAGGTATATAAACTACAGAATTTTTACTTCATTGACTTAGAAAATTTGCACCACATCACCTAGTAAAATAAACTATAGTAATTATATTACAGAGCGTGAGCTGATATATTTTATGGGGAAATATCACAGATCAATTTATTTTGTAAATAAATCTTAATATTTATCGTTTCTCCTATTTTATCATGTTAATAACAATATAATGATACACTAAATAATATAAATATGTTCACTTAAATATGAAAACTCAATATGATCACTATTAGCGCAGCTAAGTCTTGTCTGCACCGGTGGCCTACTCGGTAAGACGCTCGACTACGGACCACGAGATCGCAGGTTCAAAACACGGCGGTTCCACGGGATTTTATAATTGAAATGTGTAATCAAACCTTGTCCAATACTTCAGAAGAGGTTTCCCGAATGCAAATGAGTCTTCATAAATATAGAAAATTTTATTTTTTTATAAAATTTTAACGTTTTTTTGGCAGCAAAATGTAAAAGATCTTGCTAAGATCTTGCCAAGATCTTGCAAGATCTTGCTAAGATCTTGGCAAGATCTTGCAAGATCTTAGGAAGATCTTAGGAAGATCTCTTGCAAGATCTTAGGAAGATCTTAGCAAGATCTCTTAGCAAGATCTTGCAAGATCTTGCAAGATCTTGCTAAGATCTTGCAAGATCTTGCTAATATCTTGCAAGATCTTCCTAAGATCTTGGCAAGATCTTGCAAGATCTTGTTTGCAACATCTTGCTAAGATCTTGGCAAGATCTTAGCAAGATCTTGCTAAGATTTTTCAGCAGGGGAGCCATCGTGTTGCTTGCTACAGACAAGCGCAGATAACGCGTCCAAAACTTATTCCCGGGTTATCACTGCTATGACGTCAGATTCGTGTCGAGAAGGCAGTCAGTAGCTGTCGGTGTTAGAGGTGAGCGCGTGACGTGAGTCACGCGTGACTCACGCGTGACTCACGACTTTTAGCGTGAGTGTGCGTGTGTGTGCACACCACTGCTATAAGTCGTGCGTGAGTGTGCAAAGTTACTGGTCACGCGTGAATCGTGACACGCGTGTCACGCGTGACCATTATTTTTGCCATTTCAGCTTTCCAAATTGGTTTTTATTTCGTGAAAAACAAAAAAAATGCCCTGCGGGGCATGATTACTTTTAATTAGAAAAACAAAACATTGTCAACAACAGATTTCTGTGCATTTTGGCCAGGGCTTAGTGTTCAGGAAAGTTGCGATTGTTATTTCAAATTATGGACCCTTGATAAGCAAATTTAAATATTTTATGCATACTATACCTAAGTTTATACCTATAAGAAAAGAGATGTAAAGGTGGTCCGTGGCCAAATTGCATTTCTCATGCTACACTTGACTCAACCGTTCTTTGTAAAAAAAAGAGCTGCATTGTGTATCAAAAATATGAGAACTGACTTAGAGGGACCTGACCTAAACAAAGTATATGATTTTGTAGTTATCAATGTGCGTGACTGTGCGTGAGTTGTAATTCGTGAGTGTGCGTGAGTTGTAATTCGTGAGTGTGCGTGATCGTGAGCGAAATGACTAACCCGCGTGCGTGAGTGTGCGTGAGTGGAATACGTGCCCGCGTGACGTGACCGCGCGTGAGTAAAAAATCACTCACGCGCTCACCTCTAGTCGGTGTTGTGAAAACAGAATGGAAACAAACTCATAGAAACAAAGACGTCAGTCATTCAAACAACGAACTAGGCAAGTGAAACTAATGCGTTCAACATGTAGAAAATATGTGTATCAATTATTTCAGGTGGTTTCTCGCGGAAATATATGACTAACATGTGACGGTCTCATCAGTGTACCTAAGTATAGTCTTAATACTTTCCGTGGCTGGAATTTTATTCGATGACCTGCATCTAAGATGTACTGCGTCGCGTGTTGTTCCGAAATTTTTTATTTGATTGAAAAAGCCTTCATGACGAACATTTTCTCGACGGCTCGTACGTATAGAGCTGCATAGTATCACAGGGGCTGTGAGAGTGGCAAGTTCCAGTGCACCGGCGAGGCGAAAGCCGAGGGGAGGTCAGAACCCGGGATGCAAGAATTCATTGTATTGGACCATTTTGAGGGTGACGAAAACGGCCCCCCAACTCCGCCCACGCGGCCAGAGTGAAGGGAGCGACATTGAAACGGGTCAGGTATGTTGAGGATTTCGTTGCGAGACAATCTGACTATTGTGCAACTCGCAGCCCGAGGGCGCAGTGGATTTGTCGACAGGTTCGTGGTTCTCAACCCTGATCTGTCAGAACTGGTCATTTGATATCGGAGTTTATTACTCTCCTGCTCGGGATAGTTTCTCGACTGCTGTATCTGGATAGCGCAGCTCGTGCTGAGGAAATCTAATCGGAGAGACCGGAATCTGGGCAACCGCAATCCGCATTCAAGTCGAATGAATCCCGAGTCCACGCGAAGAATCTTGAACCCAAGCAATTTGCTTTTCGTGTATAACATTAGCACGTAAATCAACATAACCATCAAACTCTTTCCGCTCTCACCAAATACTTCAACATCAAAAACAACGTCATGACAAATATAAATCATTGACATATTACTAACAAAATCAAATCAATTTCTCCTTCCATAAGAACAAGCAAGGGAGATTCTGGAATGGAATTAATTCACTGGCAAGAACGCTAACGTGGCTGGTCATAAAAAAATCAAGTTGGTCTTGACTACAGAGCACATTTCTGACTGAAATCAGTTCACAGAGCCGCGTCTACTTTCTTCGCCGACCTACTGAGCAGCCGGTCTCTACACAACCAAGGCTAAACAGCGGAGAAATTCTCTCCTCACAGTGGTCTACTTTCCGAACAGTCAATAACTGAAGGTGTCGTTGGCGATGAAACCAAGCATTTCTTCCAATCAGTGACACTCCTCAGACGACTTGGGATTATCCTTACGAACCCGTGATGAACCCGTGGTTGTCAATGAATGACACTGTCACCTCAATCGTGACGGCAGAGGGGTGATATTGTTGAAAGATACTTCAAAAGTAAAACAGCTTTCAGTGACGTAATTAGGATGAAGTGTCCATTATTCCTTCCAATCAATTGGCTGGACTACACAATAATGCCAACGATGACCTTAAATATAATTAATAGGCTATGGCATTTGATTAATTAGCGACCAATGACCTTACTGTGAGGTTAGCCGGTTGCTGTTTATTTGTCAGGTCCGTGAGTTGACGATTTCATCCGAATGAGGAAAGGAGACAATAGTAAAGTAAAGAGTAGAAACTGTAATTATTTTTTGTAAACAATTGAAGTAGAATCAGTCAGTCAAAATGATGCAAATGGTAACCGTGTTATCGTAATCGCAAATGCATGCTGCGTTCGAAATTAACACTGTTCATCGATTGATTCCAAGAACCAATCTCGTGTATCTTATTATAAAATAGGGAGGGAAGCGTTGCATATTATGTCATACTCATAAATATTGACGCAATGTGAGGGCGACACGACACGTCTGAACAAGGAGATAGTATGAGATGAGTTTTACGAAAGCGCGGGGTTGTTTTCCTGAATACTGGATAATTGTATTACTTCTCGTTCCGCGTGGGTGTTTAGCAACAACTTTTATAGGCGCGCATGAATTTCAACTCACGCACGCTTTCAGTCATAACAGTACCGTCTTCGGAATAATTTACCATAGAAAAGAACAAGCAATTATGTGCTCCAAACATCGCACCACAACAAAAGTGTTACTCAGTATTGAAGCGACAAAGTAGGTAAACAATTATTGCACTTACCCGATCTTTGAATGAATATTATCCGTTTTTTCATTGTCTGTGACGAGTCCATTGTATGATGAATTCACACGCAAACTCTGTCACAGTCTTGAGTCTTCAATCAACAAAATATATCTCTAACACTCAACAGCTAGCCAGTGGACACTCATCTAACATTGTTGCCTGGCATCTCAAAATATTCCCACTGCAACACAAAGACTGCAGTTGCACTGGCGGAGATTTGATCAACGTGGCAGATCAAGTGAAAACGCGTCGAATCGAAGATAACTTTTAATCACAAATCTAAATATTCAATCACGAGGCGACAACTTTTCATTATCGTTCCGCCGACGGGGGGTCTAATTAGTAGTTTTTAATCACTTTTGACTAATCGATTGTCCTGTTGCTCCGAGAGGCCAGGATGCCGAGTAACGGTACAGCAACACGTCAAGCGAGAGCAGGGGGGAATGAAGATGGTCTGCACTCAGAGACAGGAATGCACTTGACTCTAATTAATGTCAGCTGTTTTTCTAAATCGAGTTACTAATCAAAACTGACAAAGAACATCGACGAGAAATGAAAGAATGAAAAGTCGCGCGAGAATAAAATCAAAGCGCACTCACACAGAAGCACACGATAAAAATAGATTTGTCACATAAACACAGTCAATTGCAGTTTGACTCAATCCGAATCTGCACAGTAGACGCACGCAGGCGCCATTAGTGAAGGAAACACGAAGTAGCGCAGCGAGTAGTCAGTCCTACCCTCGATGGCCGGGGCCTGTGCCCAACAGAAAGTCCACGAAACTTGAGAACAAATCCACTCGCGACGTAACAAAACCTTCAAACACTCGAAACAATTAAATGTTCCCACTTTGTGAAGTGAACGTGGCAGCGAGCTCACGTCAGAGAAGGATGCAGCGACTTGTGCGACACGATGTGATGTGATGTGACGAGAGCGATGCCAAGTCGATGAACGACGTCCTCACTCGGCTGCGGACAGACTCGGTATGACGGGCGACTCGACTCGGCAATGCACAGTCAGCGAGCGAGCCAGCGATACGCGCGCTATGACAAAGACCTCGGCGCATGGTTGGGAGGGGGGCGAGGAGGAGGATGGCGGAGGGAGAGAGAGAGAACATGACGGAGGGAATCTGGTGAAGGATTCACGTGATAAGCGAAACCTGTCGTCGTCTCTTATTGAATTTGTGTTATAAAAATCTTTTAATCACTGGCAGGACAGGATGTCATTAGAAACTTACAGAGGAATTGGATCAAAATATCTAAATAGATTATAAATTATAATTCGCATCAGTCAAAGCCAACCTTGCAGCGATACAGTTTTCTTATACGTGACCTATTTTTTAATTCTGTACGCTACTCGAGTATTTACATTATTATAAGTTCGCGATGCACTTAGGTATAAAGCAGGCAAATCTAAACTTACAATGTTTCTTTGATACGAATTTATTACAGAAATCGATGCAAAAATTGTACCTTACGGTTCGCCACTGGACAAAATCATTTCCCCGAATTACTACATACGGGATTTCAGATTCAGACTACAGTCGATCTAGCGAGTTCAAGGAAACATCAGCTCAGACGTTTCCAAGAGAACCCGGTGCATCGCTAGTGCTCGGGGTGGTCCATTGTCTGCGAGATGCCGGCCGGCGTCGCATAGACGCCGCGGCGCCGCTTGACGAGACGTCCGTTTGCAGAAGCCATTATATCAGGTGATGTATTCCCCCCTCGCCCCTCGACACCGCCACACTCGTGAATAATTACGCCGCTGCATGAAAAGTGCATTTAGCTGATGGATGGTTCCGGGAGATAGATTTTGTTTTGTTTATCTACGACTGAAAACATGGCGTATATATTAGTCTGGACGGGGACGGAATATTGCAATATGTTCTGATGGTGGATCGCATAAATTTTCAAAATGACCTTGCGAAGATTCAAACTCATGCCCTGCAGAGTGCAGAACCAGGTATGGAGAAAAATAATACAAAATAATATAGTGTTATACACCAGTACATAAATCTCACAGTTCTTTACCAGCTTTATTCCGTTTATGAACATTTCAAGGAATTCAGAACGGTACGAACGTAGCCCGATGACAAATCTAATAAAATGCTCTATGTATCAAATCTCGTATTCGCTTCACCTATATTGTCAAATGTGAGCGTTGGGGATGGAGTGGGAAGTGGGAACGTCATTCCCAACAGCCCTCTAGATACGTGATAGTGCTGGATTAAGTCACCCTCTCCCCCACCCCCATGAGGATATATATAATCAGCAATGCTGAGCACAGGAGGGGTAGTGTATACACACTCGCTAGTCGCTACTTCCTTGGTGTTGATTTACTAATGAAGGAAGACGGAAACGATAGAGATTTAATATGTACTACCTGTTATACTATTTACTTTAATTTCAAAGAAAAAATCGAGATACAGGTACTGTAGGACACACATCTCACAGACAGTGAAGCGTGGCAACACTGCTTATACTATATCCACCTCGGGATATTTTATAAAATAGATTGAGCCTTTCGCGAATAATAATTACCATGTTTAAATGGAAATGGAGAACGAGGTAACAGTCAAACCATAAGACTTGTTGAATTCAGTTATTTTTATTTATGAAGTATAGAATATAGATAGTATACCAAAGATTGATAGTACTAAATTAATTTTTGGATTGATCTGCCTGGGTCATAGATTCAAAGCCCTTCTTTAAATTTAAAAGATTTGCGGCAGGTGGGGTTCAAAATCAAACCCAAGACCCTTGAATTTCCGGTCGAGTCGAATGTTCCACCGCTGTAGACACAATTACACAATAAATTACAATATAGGGGGAGTAAAAAGACCTACAGATAAAACTTTTGACAACTTGAAGCATTGAAATGTCGCAAAAGTTGAGCCAATTATCTACATAATATAGTGTTTACACCCGGTTTTCACTACACCTTATGAGAATAATACAAATTGATACATCGAAATACATATAAAAATAAAATAGGAAATAATTGAACTGAGGTTATTCCACGAACTCACCTCAGCAATCGAGATTGCTTTGATTATAGGTGGTTGTCAAATACTCAACACAAAAACGACCTCTGCTGGAATTTCCTTGCAGCGTGTTGTTCCACTCTTGTGTCCAAGGACTATAACCATGGAGGTGTAAATAGTACTGACTAACGACCTCTGCTGGGATCGCGTTGTTCCACTCTTGTGTCCAAGGACTAACGACCTCTGCTGGGATCGCGTTGTTCCACTCTTGTGTCCAAGGACTAACGACCTCTGCTGGGATCGCGTTGTTCCACTCTTGTGTCCAAGGACTAACGACCTCTGCTGGGAACGCGTCGTTACGCCACTGCATCTACCGAAAGTCGAGGAAAGCTGCAAGATCTTACGAAGTGGTCATCGTGTCTCACTGCACTTTCAAGTGAAAGTATACACAACCCATGTCTCCAAACACGATCCCTATTGCACCTCTTTCCTGTGGACAATATAATCGTAACAGTTGGAGGTCGATTACCAACATGACACATTGTAATAAAGATAAAACGCGATATCGCAGTTAATGACAGGAATGCGGATCACAGATAGGCGTGATGGGATGATATGTCTATGCATACGCTTGCTTGTCTGCTCTACTTGTAGGCTGATACTCACTGTTTCTCAGATTGCATTCGTTACAAGGAGCGAGTAAATCTAAATAGTGATGAACCTCTCGTTGACTACAGCAATCACATCAAGAAATAGCGCCTATAGCACAGTGCCGTGACTGTGCGTGGAGGATTCCATGACACTGTTCCTCAGTTCCACTACGATACGAATACGATACAGGAAAGTTTTCTACCATGATCGTAAAAAAATAGGAATGCGATATGTATGTCCAGACGTTTTATACTGTTTCATGGTTTTGATATGCATAATATCAGGTGTTTGTAATTGTATGATATTTATTATTATATTATAGGAGGAAATGGTAGGTACTCCGTACTAGGTATAACTACAGGAAATTCACGAAGTTCAACAACAGTTGTGTAATGAGATGAAATTCAGTAAGATATTGTAAGACAGTAAGACATAAGCAACTTCATTTCTTTAAATATTGAAATCTTACAATCATGTTAAAATCCCCCCCCCCCCCCACACCCATCTAACACCTCACTCCACACTCGCGCTCAAAGAAAAGATCCATTCTTATTCACAAAGTAAAGTAGGTACTTAAGTAGTCCATGACAATTGACACCATACATTGATTTGTTGACATGTACACTCAAACCAATTAAAATTGGCTTGAAAAGTTTAGGATTGGCTGCTGCATAGATTTTTTGCTATATTTGCTTTTTTGCTATTTAGCTGAGCAGCACTGCTATTTAGTCTATGGCTGCTGGTAAGGTTCCTTGACAATCAATTATTGTTATTATCAATGAAATAATTATAAGAGCTTACCTACTGATGCTGCTCATGGGATAATGCCATCAAACCTTAATCAGCCAATCCTTTTCTTTTCGGGTACCGATTTTTATTGGTTTAAGTGTACCTATGGAATCATCACTGCCCAGTTGTCGAATTGGGAGGGGGGATGCGGGGGAATGGAATCCCCCCATGAAAAATATATTGATTGTTACATCCCCCCATTGCATATGTCCACTTCACCATCCCCCCATGAAAGATTTAAAAACAGCACTATTTAGATACTTAAAAATTATACCATTTCCAGAGAATTTGTCAATTTTATATATAGCCTCCTGACGCCATTTGTCGAGAGGCTTAAAATAGCGTCAAAATCTCGTAGAAATGCACCAAATTCATTTATGAAATAAAAAAAAAATCCGGGGCTGTGCGCCCCGGACTCACATGGTGACTGCTGGGGTGACCTCCCAAGGAGTAAATATATAGAAAACCATGTATTCAAGCTCTTTTGTCCCACCCCCAGTTCCCTCCCCCCTTAACTTGGAGCAAATATATTTTTAACAATACACCATCCCCCCATGGACCGACTTCCAATTCGACCACTGTCACAACATATTATTATATTTTTGATTTCTTTGAGAATTAAAATCTATTACTAGTTATCGTATAGATCATCTTATAAATGAAAAGAGTAGGTGTAAGTAGTAACTAAGCTGACTATACTTCGCGATGCACACGAAACAAGGCAAACGACCGAGAGGCTATGTTGGTCGCATACAAGAAAGTGGGCCAAGGTGCATTTGTGGCAGTGGAAAGTGAAACTACATCGGTGAATGCATCCAGGACCATTGGATTTGTTTTTTTATCATTTCCACAACATGATTGCACAACTCATTTCATTTCACTCCGTTCCCGATTCAAAAGAAATAAAGTGTTTTTAAATATGTTTATTCTATTCAGTGTATGAAAATCTAAGTACGGTTTATGATCATACACAAGAAAATGATCTGCCAATTTTCGTAATCCGAGCTTTCAAGTAGAAAAATGCAAATTCGAAACAGAAAAGAACATAAAGAGCAAATTCGTCGCGAAATAAACACATATGAAAATATATTCTTGAAAATTTCTTCTCGCATGCATGTCCTTTTATGTCTTGGCAATTGGCAATTATATAATAATAGCTAATTATTCTATGGAGAGGTGCTATATGAGGTGTCGTGAGGTACAATAAGTAACAATTAAGAAATGACTTATGCTTTTTATTTGACTTTACATTTTACTTGACCTCTATTTAATGCCATTCGATGTCTGTGTTGATCCTTTCTGTATTCGTAAGGACGAGGACGGCTTTAAGGAGATTTTTCCCCCTATATTATTTGAAAAGTAGTGACACGCTTTGATTAATAACGAAATAAGATGTTGAACCAAGTGCTGAGCCAAGCGGTCGCTTGGTATAGTAAGTCTACTCATAGCGGGTATGCTTACGGTACTTTCTCTGCGGTTTTTGTTATTTGCTTTTCCTTCATCACCGTCCAGATCATACCAATCAATAGGCTCGCTACAATTTACCAAGCGAGTTTATTGCACACACAATAGAGTAATCATACCAGTTTTTAGAGTAAATAACCAAAATCTCAAATTGGTTGAAAAGGTAAAATTATGTCTGTTAAGATGATTTTTTATAACTTTTGCAAATAGGGGCGGAATTGAAGGGCACAATGCAATAACTAGTTAAGTCAATGAGAGCAAATTTTTGGATAAACACAATAAACAGTATATAAAATTAAATATTGGGTGAAAAATAGTAATTTTTTTATATGTTGTGCATTCTTACTCTGATGGCTTTTTTAAATTTTTTATTTATTTTAGTGAAAATTTTTATCTCTGTAAAATAAATAATAGTGCGACTGACTTAACTGCTTTTTGATCATAATTACAAATAATCAGAGCAAACGATGGGAAATTGGTCTTTAAAAAAATCTCTACTGCTTCCAAACAATAATTTTAATTACAAATATTTAACTTGGACAGAAATTTGCAATATATGGAATAAAGTAAAGACAAGAATGACACTCAAGATCAGAAAAAAACAGAGCAGAAAGAAGTTAAGTCTCAGGAAAGAAGTTAAGTCTCAGGACTTAACTTCTTTCTGCTCTTGAATATACTTTGAAGCCTCATAACACACGTGATAATTTTTTGACTTAACTTATTCTTGCACAGCACACAGATATACCAACATACAGCAGGAAAAAAAATAAAAGTAAAAATGGAATTTAGTGACTTAACTGGTTTTTGCACTGACCCCTTCAATTGTCAAAATTGATCTATTTATAAAGTGGAGCACCTACCTTGATCACTTGCAAATTGCTTGGAATTGTTTTTACTCCAGAGGGTATAGATCACTGATCAGAACTCTACACAGGGACGGCGCCAGGATATTTTGATAGAGTGGGCAGTGAGCGGCGGACAATAATTTAGGGTGGGCAAATAATTTCCACTGAAAGTTAAGTGTAAAGAAAGCCATGCCCCGCAGGGCGTGTTTCGGATTATAGAAACTAATTTGGGAAGCTGGAAATAAATACTAAATTTCCTTGTCGTCTCGTTTCACTTGATACTGCACACATCTATTTAATATTGTGTTGACACGTATCAATTGATACGAGACGACAAGGAAATTTACACATCTATTTAATATTGTGGTGACACCAAGAAGGTTGACACGTATCAATTGATACGAGACGACAAGGAAATTTACACATCTATTTAATATTGTGGTGACACCAAGAAGGTTGACACGTATCAATTGATACGAGACGACAAGGAAATTTAGAAGAACTGCCCTGAGGATATCACATAAAATAGGGGTGGATTGTTAAATTACCAAATAAATATTTTGTTCTATACATAAAGCCTAGAACTTTAATGCAGTGTATTTTCAGAAAATTATTCAATATGTGTTATTTAATTACTTATTTCATTAAATTGTAACTAAAAATTAAAACTCAAAGACTATAATGATAATCTTCGATTATTTTTGGGTGAGCAGAGGGTGGGCAGTGGACAATTTTGGGTGGGCGCGCGCCCACCCGCGCCTACCCCTGGCGCCGTCCCTGACTCTACAACACACTTTCTGCATTCATTTCAGAAATAAAACGTGTACAGAGACACTAACTACACTAGGAAATTAGAAGACTGCAACTTTCTGGAACAACCTTGGGTCGTATAGTTATTATTTAAATGTCGATCAAATATTTTATCTATGAAATTCATACGCTACAATCTGGACCGTGTACTTCTCATCTGTTCCATATCCGTGGTCTCAAGTAGAAAACACAGTTTTAAATGTACGACAAATGCTATCGTCCTGCAAGCGTTTGCTGACACAACGGAAAATATAGGTCATGCAGGGAAATAAATTGTAATCTACATTACGTAGATACGTAGGCACATACCTACCTTTCTCATAATCAACAATGACATCAAATTGTGGGATATGAATTAAAGCAGTGGTACTCAACCTTTTTGACTTGCGGTCCAATAATACGAATTTGCTATTGTTGGCGGGCCGCAATTTTTTTAAGTAGATACAATAATGTCCACGTGATCAGGTAGTAGGAAGTACATACCAAGCTCGTAGGAACTACTTTTATCATGGGGGAGGGGGATGGCGACACCCGGAAGGGGGTCTGGGGACGAAGCCCCTCAGTTTTGGCCCCGCAGGGAGTTTTATTTTGAATTTAACAATGTAAGAGTGATTCTGGGGCTCTAAAATGCGCGACTGAAGCAAACTACATCCACCCATTGAAGCCCCGCATGGTGTTTTTCTTTAGAATTCAAGCGATTTATATTATAAGTGATTCTGGGATGTAAACTTAATTTTGTATGTCGAATGGAGTGGGGGAGGGGGGTCAATTCGGGTGAAGGGGGGAGATTATCCCAGCATCACCCCCCACCCCCTTCCTACGTGCCTGCTCCATTCAGTGTCTTTTGCTTATAAGGAAACGAATTAAAACGTCAAAACAATTACACTCTTTTATAATTTTCGTCCCATTTTCAGGCTGATGCGTGGATCCTGACTCAAAATTTCTCTCAAATGAAACGAGAAATAATTATTTTTGTCAATATTATTTTCACAGTGGCCACCTTTTGTGATTAAGTAGGTATTTGAAACATCAACTTGGGGGCCACAAAAATTAGTCCCGCGGGCCGCAGGTTTAGTACCTGAATAGGGAAGTCTCGTGAAATTTAATTCTGGTAAATATCTAAATTTCAACACAAATAATAATAATGACTGACACAGTTATCACCCGTGAAATCTAAAATTTTCATTCATTAAAATCAAATTCAAATATCATTGGTCATTTTGGCGGGAAAAGCGGCCTGAAACAAGAATCAGAACTGTGATGTCATTTCCAAGTCTTTAACATTGTGTTGACATGGGTATTCCCTTGTTGCCATGGCAATATAGATTAGATTAGATTAGTTTGGTTTAATGGCGCGTCAACGACGAGGTTATATTGCGCACATTAATTGTTATATTTAACTTTGTTGATCATAATTGGAGGGCAAGGGGAGGGGGTCGACCTAACGGGCCCGATCCGGGGGAGTCCAGCACTGGTGGGAAGGCCAGGCCGGAATGGGGACGGACCGGGGGGTGTGAGGATTCGGGCCGGCTGAACCCGATTTCAGGGGGATCACCATCTCGAGGGGGGAGGCCGGCCCGAGGGGACCGCAAATTCAAGGGAGGGCATGGTTAGGCCGACCCTGGCTGCTCTTGGTCTGGGCCTCACCACTGATCTGTCCGGCATGGGTAACCCTTACACATGAGCATATGCTCGCCGGCGGAGCTGCAATGGATCATTGGCCAACACAAACCCTACCACCGCGATAAGGTGACAGCCGTCGGGGGGCATTGCAATATAGCAAACTGTGATGTCATTGCCAATTTTCCTGTTTTTAAATGAGAGGAGATCTATCAAACCTAGATCAAACTTGGTAAATTAATTACTTGATAACTATTCGTCCCACAACAAAAATAATACCACATCTGTGTTCAGCAACATCTCAACTTTCATAAAATAAATATTATTCTGAAATCTAATCTTCCCGAGACTTCCCTATTAAAGAATCACAACTCGTTGTGCCCCCCCCCCCCCCCCCCACTCTCTTCGGATATCGCGATGGATCAACTATTGATACAATAATCCTCCCTCCCCCTCCCCTTTAGGTAGACGTTTCAAATATACTTTGTAGTACTTGCCGCTTGTTGACTAAATTACGTCTGGAAATCGAAACGCTTTATAGGTACACTTGGTGACCATATTTATTTACTAATTTACTATCGTCATCAATCCAACAGGACCAATTTTTCTTTTATTTATTCGCAAATTGACAATTATAGAGAAGCAATCATAATACCTGTTTAAAATATTTTAAAACTGAATATTGAGTCCCATGTCATCACATCAGAATTTTCTATATCTCAACAAGAATAAACAAGAATACAAGAATAAAACTATAATATGTTTATGTTAACTACATAAATAGGTACTAAAATTACCTAATTGCACGAGTGATGAAATCCCGGAAGTCATTTGACTAAATAAAAAACCATTTCCTTTTTAAAAACATTTTCATATTGTCTAGAATTCTTCATTTGTTCTTATATTTGAGACAGCGTGAGAGATTGTTATAACAGTAAAGTGTTAGATAAGGATTATATTATCTCCACCGCCTTGCCATACACTTTTCCTCCAAGATTTCCAATAATCGCCTAACAATCACTTCTCGTGCAATTTCCTTCATCACTTCTGCTCCCGTCGCTCGTGAGTCCTGGCTCGTCTGTCGGGAACGGGAACGGGTCGGGGGTTGTTTCCCACCCTCTACCTCGCGCGGCGCCCGCTCTACCCAAGGGGAGGCGTGTTCCCATGGCAACCTATGCCCTTGTTCGCTGCTGCTGCTGCAAGTGCAACGCCGCGCGCCTCTCCAGATGCATCTGCACATGTCACAGACGTCGAGCGTCATCTTTCATCGCCTAGCAACGGGCAGCGTCGTGAGGACCACAGCATCTTGCTGTGAGAGATGTTTGTGACGTTAGGCAGCCGGCTTCGACATCAATTCATTTATTTTTTAAACATTAATTATGACATTGCACAAATCAATTAGGTACACTCAGCAAAACAAAAATTGATCGTTGACCAAATTTGAATGACTGCTGGTCATGTCCAACAACCAATCAAAGCTCGTTATTATCATTGAAATGTGAGGTCACCTACTAGAGCGAGACAATGAGATCGCTTAGACTGACTTCTGATGGTGCGATCTTACATTTATCAGCCTATCAAATTTATTGAACGTTCAATTTTTGTTTGGCCAAGTGTACGTTTATGAACATTTGTATACGTTTCCCAACTTGTTTCCCAACTTGGAAGATTAATCATATTGATCGGTGCCTGCAACAGTAAAGAGCACATACAGATCAAAGTTTGAGCAGGTGTTTTATGAATAAGTTACCAAGTAAAAATAAGAGAATACTTCAAACAGAGAATTACATTGACTTGGCTAGAACTTTTTCATTTCACTCTTTTTCAGTGTAGAAATTTCCTTGGCTGGCTTCCTGACTCGGAGAGTTTTAGAATTTAGATGAATGAAACATCATCAATATCATAAGAACTAAGAAGTAAGATGCAAAAGTTATAAAATCGTTTGCGATTTTGCCGGACGTGTAAAATATGTAGTTGTTATGTACAAATCTTAGGTTTACCCCTCAAAATACGTACGCTGCCAGGGCCCAACATAATTTATATAATAGATTATAGATAACAGTGACATATTATTTTAAATTGACACTTAGCTGACTGAAATTAGACAAAATTATATAATTCCTTTCAATTAGCTAATGCTACTAATTGTTCTTGTTAAATGACGCAGTGTAATGTGTGACCGCTTCTTTCATCAAGAGCTGCGAGTGCCATGAACTAAGAGGGAGCGGTTGCCAACTTGCCCTATTTGCATCCCCCTTTCTTTCACATAAGGTGTCAGCTTTTGTGCTCGGTGTCAATAGAAGTGTGTGCGATTGAAACTTGAGACAAAAACCCATGTCACTTGCAAAGGCTTTTTAAAATGACATACGAAGTACGAATGCACTTTTCAATTATCATTCACACCGAGGAAATGTTCGGCTTTTCTTTGTGCTTTAGTCGTATGGCGAAAATGTATAGTAGGTATAGAGACACGTAGGTAGAGGCATAGACTGAACTGTAGAGGTAAAATAAAGTTAGGTAGGTATACTAGATGCATGATTCTGATTCATGCAGTTTAAATAGCCGAGATATGCATTGTATTGCACGGTTTTTTATTTTAACTGAAATATAATAATATGCACTGCTTATTCTCTTGTTTTATGTTGAATGGCAAGTCAGTGTAAACGTTACAGGTGTCATATTTTTAATTCAAACTTTATAATACCGTTTTTGGGATTTTCGGCCCCTGTGCACAATGCTGACAATTAATTTATAAAAATATTATGTTTTGTATTTTGTACACTATTATTTTAGTATTCTTATTTCTTATATTATTCATGGGTAATCTGAAATCCTCATAAAAACACTCCGTGTAAAAATAACAGCCAAGTCTCAACTAAAAAAATTAAAATTAAATCTAAAAATTCAGCACTGAAAAGTAATGATAACAAAAGTCGGTCAAGCCACCAAGAAAGAATCTTTAGTCCCTTGACACTAAAACGTATTTGAAGAAATGCCACTGCAAAATTATAACTGTTTCTTGCATTAGGTACTAAGGTAGGTACTTTCCCGCTATTTAGGACTCGCGTACTGAGTGAGACGAGCAATTTTGTGATGTAGCCAAAACAAGAAGAACTGTTAATCAACATTGTCATCTGCAGCTGTTCTCATGATTGGAACAGATAACTTATACCTACGATCACCACACTTTACAGGGATCGGAAACTGTCTGCGTATTGTGACGTCACTCCCATAAGACCAATGCTAAATGATGGCGGCCCAGTGCTTGGGCCGCCGATTTGCTCTTTCTTACTTCCTGCTCCGTCTTACTTCCGGCCGGTGACCCGCGAAATTTAAAAAAAGTACGATTTTGGAGTGTTTTAATTTGATTCACACAATTGCCGCCAGGTTTGGAAGAGCTTCTCAAACTTGCCGCTGCTAAAGATGATAGCGCATTGTCGAATATTTGAATTATGTTCTGGCGGGAGATAAAGACATGTGTAACGAGATTGACATCACAGCCGCCTGTTCTATGATTGTTGTGTTCAAGGTGACCAAGCACATGGCCAGCTAGTCAGACAGTTTCCGATCCCTGTAAAGTGTGGTGATCGTAGCTTATACATTAAGAAACAAAAAATGTTTTCATGTAGGTTTGATTATACAAATGAAAATTCAAATAGTTTCTCTGAACAAAATGAATATCGGACTCGGACCGGACTACTTATAGGCTCGGAAAAACTCCTGGCTGAGATCACTTTACAATTTTTTTTTGTCTGGGACTTAACGTCGCACTGTTCTGCAGCGAGGCTAATGGCGACGGATGAATGATTATGATGATGATTGGGAGATGATGGTGAAGAGTAGGTAAGGATGGAAAGTGGGAAGGAGGCGGTCGTGGCCTATTAGTAGGGTACCTTCCCAACATTTGCCTGTCGACTGAGGGAAAACCACGAAAAAACCCCAGTCAGGAAGGACGGCCGCGGGAATTGAACCCGGGCCTCCGGAATACAAGTTCAGAGCGTTAACCACTCACCCAACCTGTTCCGTCACTTTACAAGTAATAACTGTTTTGATACAAAATGTGTCTCTAAACTAAAGCACTCTGCAATATTCTTCAAAATAGTGTTATACGTGTTCCGATTACTTGCTGGAGGGGTTTATACGGACGGGTGGGGGTCAGCATGACGGGGGGAGGGGGTCTATCGATTGTGGTGATAGTGTGAGCTGATGATCCCCATCATCTATCTTTATTTTGAATTTCCAACGGAAACAAAGTTCTCTATTCCATCAGTATCAGCGTCAACATCAGTACTTCAGTACCATATCACATCATGATGTGATAATTATGTGATCAGTGATCACTATTTACTACTCTTGGCGCAAGATCTCTTGGCGCATCAAGCATCACTACCAATCGCATCACTACCAATCGCATTACTACCAATCGCATTACTACCAATCGCATTACTACCAGTCACATCACTACTAGTCACATCACCAAAACCATGCTCTGGCAGAGTTTGATTTTGACAACCATGTTTGATGATGACTCGATTTCACATTATTCAGTTTTATTATTTTTCGCCTGTGTGAGTGCTTCTGTGGCTTTTAGGCTCGTTTTACCTACATTATTAAATATTGTTACTTGCTCAGTGGGGTTTGTTCAGTGGTATAGTCGAGAATATACGCGGGTATACGCCGTATGTACCTAAAAAATGTATTTGACCTTAGCGTATACCCATAAATAATTGTTGGGGTATACGCTGTATACGAGCGTATACAGCTACAACATTTTTCGTATACTAGGAAAACGCTCTGTGTAACGCGTTGATGAGCGAGCACGGATACACGCAACACCTCGAACCGAAATTATGTCTATCGAATGTCATTAAAAGCCAACAATTCTTTAGTTTCATCACAGACTTGTATAAAAATCTCCAAAATCTCCACAAATATTGGTGCCAATCCTTGCTAAGTTTTAAGTTGATCGATTAAACCTTTATGATTGAACGGTTCCTTGTTAATTTTCAAAAATCACAGGATCTCGTTCAAAAAATATACCTGGGACCACCCATATGATATGATGTAGTGTGTGTACACAATATCAGATCAATCTGTTGAACGGTCATTATTAGTTTCATATCGTTTAAAACTTTCTGCTCTAACTACCTTGCCTTGAACTGAAGATTCGAAGTCACCGTGAATTTGACAGCCAACACGCAAAATGTCCCTAAAATGACAAAAACTTTTGAAAATAACGACAGATTAGAGTGAAAATTGGCAAAAATACCTTAAATGTTGGTACAAATGACCATGCAAAGTTTTTAGTTGGTCGGTCAATCGGTTCCAGTTTAAATTTCAAAAATCACAGGAAAAATGGTTTCAAATTTGAACCAATTGGAGGATTTGGCTGAATTTTTTTTTATTGGGTACAATGTTGGTTGCAATGACTTTGCTAAATTTCAAATTGATCGAACCAACCAATCGAAAGATAATTTTTATAAAATTTGAACCAATCACAGGATCTCGTTCAGAAAAGATCCCAGGGATCGCATAGATTACGTTAGTATGTGTACAAAATTTCAGATCGATTGGTTGTGCGGTTTGACCTGGGCAGTGAACACAAAAAAAAAAAAAAAAAAAAAAACACACAGAGAAAGTGCCATAAGTGTACCGTGGTGACGCTCGCTACGCTCGCTCAATAAATAAATCAATTGCCTGTTTAAAAAATTCCCGTTGGGAGGTGTCATAAAGATGTTAATTAAACCAAATATTCTATTGCTTTGAAAAAAATCTTAAAAATTTAGAAATTTGAATTGTATTTGAAGCATGAAATAACTTATTGAAGAAAATCGCGAGAAATTTCTGGAAAAGTAAAGAAATGGAGTGAAATCAAGGCTTTTCTTGCAGGAGCCCAAGTCTTGAAAAAAGCGTTTTGAAACCGTCTGGCGTTTTCATTGATCAAAACGTAAAAACCTTAGCCTTCAACTTTTTTTCGTTTTGATCAATGAAAACGCCAGACGGTTTCAAAACGCTTTTTTCAAGACTTGGGCTCCAGTAAAAAGTGTTTCAAGAAATTGTTACAATGCACCAAAATGAATGACCTTAAGGAAAATTTTCTTGGTGCTTCGCCCCAAAACCCCCTTCTCTACTTCGTGTGTAATTTTTTTTGCGGATATCCATAATTTTTTTAGGACTACACCACTGCTTGTAGTTATAAAGATTTGTGTATTTACAATTACACATTTAGAAAACTTAGAGAGAAAGCAAATTCAGGTTTTGTTCATTATCTGATGATCTGATGACATAAAATTGAAAACTCATGATTGGGCGATAGTTTCAAACTACAGGATATTAAAATGATTTTTTTTTACACATAAATATAGTTGAATTGTAGGAAAAATATTTTGAAATGATAATTTAAAAAAATTATTTTGGGTGATTGCCTGAAACACCACCTTCTTCTTCTTCATTTCTTAAATTGTCTTAGAATAATTGTGAATGAATAATTAAAATGAGTTTTTACACATAAATATAGTTGAATTGTAGGAAAAATATTTTGAAATGATAATTTAAAAAAATATCTGAAAATTAGAAAAGGCCTAAGATTTTTCTTAAATTGTCTTAGAATAATTGCATTTTTGCATAAGGTTAAAATTTTCGAGAGCGACTTTGACTAGGTAGCTAATTTCTAGAAAATGAATGATAATAATATTAAAAAGTAAGGTACGGCACCGTAACTTGTAATCTTGACGTTCCTGCCGCGTAGAAACAAAGCTACCATAAAAATAAATAACATTATGAACTTATGCTCCATCTGTAGGAACAAACTTTAACTAAAATGGAAGAATCTTGACTCACGTAGTACATTATTGACGTCACTTGTAATGCGGGTCATCTAAGGTCGTAGCCGTAAGGGGCGCTAGCTTACTTCATTTCTACTTGTTCTCCTTTTGTGTGTCTGTCTTTGACAAGGTGGACTAAATTGGAGTGAGGTTATAAGCTTTGTAATATTTAATCCCTATTTTAATTTTACTAGTTATTGGAACGTTTCGTCATGGAGTACATGCCGATAAGTGATACGGGAGAAGGGCTTGAAGATATGAAAGCCAGAATGTAAGTTTTATCTTCCTGAAAATGTCACCATGCACGTGGATCTAATCCTCTTGGCTGCTACCTAGAGGTCCTATTCATTATTCTTACTTTTTAACAGATTGTGTTGCCAATGCGGAACTGTTATTGAACCAAATCCTGCAAACATGTGTGTGGCTTGTTTGAGGACGACTGTCGATATAACTGAGGGTATACCAAAACAAGCGACCCTCTACTTCTGCAAAGGTTGCGAGCGCTACTTACAACCTCCGGCCGAATGGATTTCATGTGCCCTTGAATCGAGAGAACTTCTCTCCCTTTGCTTAAAGAAGCTTAAAGGTCTCAACAGGGTGAAACTGGTGGACGCAGGGTTTATATGGACAGAACCGCATTCCAAAAGAATCAAGGTCAAGTTGACAGTTCATGCTGAAGTGATGGGGGGAACAGTTCTTCAACAAGTATTCATTGTAGAATATCTTGTGAATCATCACATGTGCGATGATTGCCACCGTTCAGAGGCACAGGACTTTTGGCGTGCTGTTGTCCAAGTTCGGCAGAAAGCAGAAAATAATAAAACATTTTTCTACTTGGAGCAGCTGATATTGAAACACAAAGCTCATGAGCGAACATTGGGCATCAAACCAATCCATGGTAAGTTTGTGAATATTTACCTATATATGAAATTATCTAGGTACCTACCTACCTATAATTAATTAATTAATATTATTAGAACTCGTGAATTATTCAGGAGAATAGCCGACTTGTATTCCATTTATTTCTGACTCCAGAACACTGATATTCCATTGTTGCCATTAAGTTATCAGAGCCATGGCTTGAATTGGCTTGAGCATAGTTTGCATGAAGTTTTGTCTTGTTTATACAACATGGTTTTACTAAATCTTTTTTTTTCAGATGGCCTCGATTTCTTCTTTTCAACTGAATCGTATGCCCGAAAATTAGTCGACTTCTTAGTAACTGTTCTACCATGTCGTTTCCAGCACTCAAAGAAGCTTATTTCTCATGACATTCATAGCAATGTTTACAATTACAAGTTTACTTATGCGTAAGTTAATTCAACTTGATTTTCTGGTGTCTCAATGTTTAGTAGTAGGAGCATCAATTTACTTTTTGTTTCCTTGTCTTTAGAGTGGAGATTGTGCCTTTGTCAAAGGACAGTGTGGTGTGCCTTTCCAAGAAGCTGACACACCAGCTTGGTGGGATCAGCCCAGTATGTCTCATTTATCGAGTTACAAACTGCATCCATCTGATGGACCCTGCATCTGCTCAAAGTCAGTACCTAGTAGGCTAGTACGATCATGGAAATAACTTCCTGACACCCTCTTTCCCCGTTTCCATGCATTTACAAATTAGTTTAAAAGCTTAAGGTACGTTTACAGCTCGGCGTTCGTTCGACGTTCGGCGCTCGGCGCTCGCCGTTGAGCCTCCTGATTGGCCAACGTCGAGCGCTGGCGTTCAAGGTCAAAGATAAACCATGTTCATCTTTCAGCGCTAGCGTCGAGCGTCGAACGTCAAGCTGTAAACGTACCTTTACCCTCCCCCTCGACTCTTGTCACTTGTAAATTTGTTTGATTGTGGTGGGGGGGGGGGGGGGGGGAAATGGAGGGTATTAGAAACTTGTTTATATGTATTACTACTTGAGAGGCGTTTTTAAAGGTACGTTTACTTGCCATTGTCACACCTGACGTTCGATGTTTAGCACTGAAAGATGCACATGGTTTATCTTTTGACCTTGAACGCCAGCACTCGGGCGCTCGCCGTTCAGCCTCCTGATTGGCCAATGCCTAGCGTTAAGCTGTAAACGTAACTTAAGGATGCGCTGTTCTTCAAAAGTGTTTTTGTGTTTTGACTTTAGACTAACAGAATTTAAAACAAAAACAGATTTAGCAACAATTTCATGTTACTAGACTACCTACCTAAATATTGCCACACTGCAGTACATTATGACATTCGATGTCATACCAGAGCTCGTAATGTATGTACTCATGTTTGTGTTATTTAGTGTGTAACATTTATTTAGTGATTGAAGTAATTGGCCGATGGCTTTGGGTGTAGGTAGGTGCAGTGGCGGCTATTTGGCTTTACAACAGGTGTTCAATTACATAGAAGGACGTAGAAGAAAGTACTCCAGGAGGAGAGCCCCCAGCAGATGCGGGGCTGAGGCGCATAACCCCGGATTTTTTTGTATCTTTAGTTTGAAATTGATGCATTTTTACGTCTTTTGGAGAGCAAAATGATTATACAAAATATTTAACTTCCTACTTCCTGGATTAGGGAGCACTTTTAAATAATTTTCTTGGATGATCAGGTGTGCAATTGTCACACCTTGCACACTGTAATAGCCGCCACTGGGTAGGTGTATAAGTACACTTTTGTACAGAGTTGGTTTAGGCATTTGAAGAGTTTCGCGGATTGCAGTGCAATTGTGTAACGTGCAAATCAATGGCAGGATGTGTCAATAAATTAGCCTTAAGGAGGGATGCCCAAGTAGATTTTCCGAAAATATTTTTTGTTGAAATGTACGACTTTCATTAATTTTATCAACATTTCAACTATATTTGTATGTAAAAGTTTCATCAAATGTCTTGTAACTTGCAACTCTCGAATTATATTGAGTTTTCAATATGATGTCTTCGGAAGATTAAGAAATTTTAACACAGGAGGTATAGGAAAATTATTTAGAATTTGGCGCCTAACTTTTAAAAACGTATGGCTAGGTGTATATATAAAAATCTTAATAAATACCTCTATGTCTAATACACATAATATTAGTTTTTGGAAAAAATCTATCGGTGGCAAATAGTTTAAATCTAATATTTACTAGGAAAATTACCGTGTTTTTTCGACTTACCATGTTAAAGATAGGGCTAACTCAAATTTATAAAGTGATATATCTTGGAAATTAGTTCGGCTACCCCACTTTTTCTTGCGTTTATATGGTGCACAAGGAAATTATCTATTAAATAAGCATATTAATTCAAATATCTATCGGAGACCTCTACTTGGGCATCCCCCCTTAAAGGGTTCACATCTCATGTTTCAATGAACTGTATCTTTTACCTTTACGTATTTTGTTTCTCCTTCAGTGGCTGAAGTGAGCAGCACACTGTTCTGGCGACATCAGTTCAACTGCATTTGCAATCCTAAGCAACTAACAGAGTACATAGTGATGGACATCGAACCAATCAAGGAGAAGGATCGTAAGACGTTTCCAGGACAAGGAACCATCTCCAATAAGGTAGTTTTACTGAATAGAACTGCTATAACTTTTCAGGGGGCACCTAATGTTGGCAATTCTATTACTTGGATGCAAATATGTAGCATATCTCAGCCATTCCTGACTTCATTACAGGAGTGCAGTAGTACATAGTTCGAACACGTGAGGTTTTACAGTTGTTTGAACTTGCTGTTGATAAGCATTAATAAAATAATGTACAAAAGATTATTTTTTTGTTTTGGGTGGGTTTGGCAATTGTGAATAAAACATTTGTATAAATTGGTACGTACAGAGGTGGTATTGATTCAAGTATTTCCAAGGACCAAAATATTAAGTGCTCAGCAATTAGAAACCTGGCCCACCTGTAGCTTGACGCTATGCTTCCTTTTATCTCAAACCAAGTGTGTGCTTCATGTCTACAGCATGTTCTGGCTGATGTTTGGGTTGTAAAGGCTTCCGAGCTTGGCATCTCCGAGAACACCATTCACACCAGGACTCATCTCGGTCACATCCTGAAGTTGGGAGACTCGGTACTTGGGTAGGTAGCTTGCATGGCTGTGAATATTCTTTGCTCCTGACTGTGACTAATTTACGACATATTAAATTCAACAGATACAACATGATTGACAGCAACATTAATGATCCTCATTGGGACAAGTTGGACCCAGCATCTGTTCCTGATGTCATCTTGGTGAAGAAGTCCTATGGCAATTCGTCAGCCCGCAGGCGTTACAGGAACTGGAAGTTGAAACATCTGGCTGAAGAAGCTACTAATAATGACATAGCTGCTGAGTTAGTAATCTTTATAGTACCTATATATTTTTTTGAGCTAGTGTCTCCATATGGCACTTCTGGACTCTATCTCTGTTTTTTTATTTATTTGGCTTGACACCACAAAACACATTGTTTCTCCAATCGAGCTGAAATTTTGCACACATACTAATATCATTCTAACTTAGTAGTGCGAAGTTTTTGAGCACAGCCCACTGATTGGTTGAAAAATGAAAATGGCCTGTGTACGTCACCGTTTGATCTATTGAATCGAATTTTTTCAATTTTTTTTTAGGACACTATTTGGTTTTAGGGTTATAAATTTAATGGAAATCAATTGATTGGTTAAATCCTGACTGATAAGGATAGCTCACTCTTCATGAAGTATAATTTTCTTAATTCTTATTGTAGGGTTTTGGTCCCTTCAAACAGTTTTTTCATCTATCTGGAAGCCGTAGTATATTTGTAATTGCAGAATATCTAAACAATATGAATTCTATATTGTGTTCTCTGTGTTTTCTATATTGTCTATTGTGAAGTATTTAAGGTAGTAGGTACTACCTATTTATTGACTAGGTTCAAGGGGGCTCAACGGTTAAGTCACATCTTCCAAATGAGCTTCTTTTTGACAGAGATATCAATAATCACTGTTTACACGATACTGTGAAATATGAACAACTTCTCGTGTCTAGATTTTGAGATATTGTAGTTATAAATTTCTATTTTTAACATGTAGTTTTACCTAGGCCATTAAAATCATGACGATTTCCATGCTATTTTTGAGTTTTGAATTTTACTGAGGTTTAACGTTTTTCAAAAAACTGATTTCTAGATAGATAGTTCTAGATAGATAGTCTATTACTTCGGAAAAAAATTGAAAACAATACCAACGTGTTCTATTTTAAAAGTTATCAACCAAAAACTAAATGATTTCCCTATACCTCCTGTGTTACAGTTTTGTTCATTCTCGGAAGGCAATAAATTGAAACCTCACTATAAGACAGGAGTTGCAAGTTAAATCACATTTTATGATTCTTTTATACTTAAATATACCTAGTTGAAATGTAGGAAAACGTTTTTGAACTTGTAATTTCAAGAAAAAATATTTTTGTATGTGTCAATCGAAGGTTCTACCTTAAGGGCTCTGATGGTCATTTTCATATAATAGTTAACTATGTACTACTTTCATTGCACCATTCCAACTATACTCTGAAACAATTAAATAGATCAACTTACCATGGATTTGCTAATTTTCGATCAAACTCTGCTGTTGGCGATTTCAAACTCCTAAAATGTCCATGGTACCTATTCTATATCTCTTTTTGATCTCGTCGCGGCCGCCTTCGTTTCGGCATAATGCTATCTTAATGGCAGTGAAATGAAGGCGGCCACGACGAGATCAAAAAGAGATACAGAATAGATCCCCAAAGTCTGTAATTACTTAGGTAGGTAACTGATTGTTGATTGGGCTTAAAATGTGTAAAATTTTAGAAAATGTTGGTGGTCTTGATCACCAAAATTTGGACGTAGTCAGAACATTTTGATTTTTGACCAGTCGGAAGATATTAATTAACTAGGAAAACGCTCTGAGTAACGCGTTTATGAGCGAGCACGGATACGCGCAACACCTCGAACCGAAATCTTGTATGAAAATCTTCAAAAATTCAAAAAATATTGGTCCCAATAACCATACAAAGTTTTAAGTCGATCGATTGAACCTTAATGATTGAATGGTTCCTTGTTAATTTTCAAAAATACAGGATCTTGTTCCAAAAATATACCTGGGACGACTCATATGATATAAGTGTGTTTACACAATATCAGATCAATCTGTTGATTATTAGTGTCATAATTATGCGTTTGAAAGTTACTGTTCTAACTACCTTGGAACATTGGAACTGAGGCGTCAATGTTGCCTTGATCCATAGCAACAATCAAAGTGTCCGTAAAATGTCAATAACTTTTGGATTTAAACACAGATGTGTCTGAAAATTGTCAGAAACACAGATAATGTTGGTATCAATGACCATGCAAAGTTTTAAGTTGATCGGTCAAACGGTTCTAGTTGAAATTTAAAAAAATCACAGTAAAGATGGTTTTAAATTTTAACCAATGGGAGGATTTGGCTGAAACTTTGTATGATTGGGTAAATTGTTAGTGGTAATGACTTGTCAAAATTTCAAATTGATCAAACAAACCAATCGAAAGATAATTTTTTAAAAATTTGAACCAATCGGGGGGATTTCAAAAAAATTAGGGTCTGCAACGCCCGGAAATGGTTGGTACATGTGTGCAAAATTTCAGCTTGATCAAAGAAAAACTGTAACTTGTATATCGTCAGTAACAGAAAAAAGAACACACAAAAAAAACAGAGGTCCGTGCCAAAAGGAGACGCTCGCTTCGCTCGCTCAATTAAACTTACAATTGGAGGATTTGGCTGAAACTTTGTACCTAAAATTTGAGCCCATGTATGTTGCAATGACTTGGCAAAATTTCAAATTGATCAATAAATGAATGTTAAAAATGAAGATAAATGTTTTTAAAATTTGAAATCAACTGATTTCAAAAAAATTATGGTTTGCAAACACAAGAGATGGTCTGTGCCTACACATGTGCAAAATTTCAGCTCTATCGAAGAAACGTTACGACCTGTATTGCAATATGGACAATAAAACATACAAAAAAGAACAGGTCCATGCCAAAAGACCAAAGAGGAGACGCTCGCTCAATAATTTAATCAGTATTAATTTAACTATTAATTACTGAAATTTGCATTCTCTGGTAGATAATTGTTTTAAAGCAAGAATATCAATGTGTTTCAGTGATTACGCCGAATTCCTGGATGACCTTGAGGAAGATCCTGCTCTGCGCCAGAATGTTAACATCTACAGAGATCTTAATGCCCAAGTACCTGTTGATGCTGATGACATGGACGATGACTCCAAGCCACCTCGCATTACTCTCGATGAAATGCTGGATGATATGCATATTGACGATGCAGAAATGGAAGAAATTCCACAGGAAGATGATGATTAATTGAGTTACCTTAATTATGAATTAATTTTCCATGTAATCTTTAAAAAGTAATAATGGTCAATTAAAAGGAAATAATAACAAAAATCTGGCAAGCCGAGTTGTTTTCAAATGTATCCCTAAGTTCAATCGTTTGGCTCCTGTGAAATTGGAATCTACAGTACTTGTGAGCCTTTGACAGTTATTAGCAAGGTAGACCAATGTATACTTCTGCCATTTTGTTAACATCTTGTTGAGTTGTATGTACGTTTGGCGAAAGAAAAAATGTTATTTGAACGAAAGGGATTGGCTACTGTTAGTATTGGAGTCAAAAGGTACGTTTACAGCTTGACGTTCCGACGCTAGCGCTGAAAGATGAACATGGTTTATTTTTGACCTTGAACGCCAGCGCTCGGCGTTGGTCAATCAGGAGGCTCAACGGCGAGCGCTGAGAGCCGAACTGTAAACGTACCTTGTGGTATTGGATTAGCCAGTAGTATCTTGACAATCAATCAATCAATCAATGAAACTAGAACTCGCCTACTTGAGTTAGACTTCATGTTAGTACATACTTCATTGGATGATGCCATGAAATGTTGATAATGTCTTCCAATCTGATTATTTTGAACACCATTGTTACTTGGGCCATGTGTACTGTACATAAATGCATTAGGTAAACTGTTTGACAAGCTGTTTAGACCTTGAAAATTTGGATACAAATTGTGATTGGATTTCAAATTTGTAAAAAATATGGTAATGGCATTTAAAGAGCGAGTTGGGTGGTCTTCGTTGAACTCTTCAATATTATAGTACCTACTGGACTTACAGTTCGTTTTTCCCATGTTTGAACTCTCACCAGATGGAGCCACCGTCACTTACTCTGTTAGGCCGAGAAAGACGTCATTGCAAAGTGAGCCCGCAATGAAGTCTTTCTCGGCCTAGCAGAAAAACTGCCTATCAGCGCATTCTGGTAAGAGTTCAAACATAGGAAACACAAACATTAGGTGTAATTCATTCCACGCCAACTTAACCAAAAAATGCCAAAATAAAATTTCATCTCCAAATTTGCTACGTAACCAAGAACAAAGCAACACACACCTCTTTCGGGATTTTTCAATTTTCTTTTTACTTTAATACTTACAGGCGCCAAAATAGACCAAAAAACTTACTTTTTGGATAATTGAGCGGACAACATTTAATCTTTTTACTTGTTCCACTTGGAATGATGATTTTTCTAGAGCTGATAGCTCTTGAAAAAAACAGACTTTTAAAATATTTATGTCCAGAAAAAAGAATCAACATTTTTTGACAATTTTTTTGGTAAAAATATTTTTACAGACAAGTCTCTAGACAAATTTTGTATTTTTGTATTTTTTGTTATTTTTTTTCTGTAAGATTTTTGATATTTTTTGACATGCTTAGAAAGTTTCAGGGTGTGACTTCTATCTGTCTGGGAAATATAAATTATTTACGAATGTCATATCCGAAATTCGAATTTAATTGTGGTCGTTAAATGGCATTTTAACATTGATATGTCCATATTCTTTAAAATTGTGTCTCCGAAATCTAATGAATGACCATCTTGAAATTTTCTGAGCATGTAAACACATATTCAAAGACTCTCACAAAATGAATGAGAGAAATAAAAAATAAAATTCTTGGAATAGGTTCATTCAAGAACAAAATTTTTAAAATTTTTATCAAGCTCCACACGAAAAAACGTAATTTTTATTTTCTCATTTTTGTGAGTCCTTGAATATGTGTTTGTATATTTCCCAGACCGATAGGAGTCCCATCCTGAAACTTTCTGAGCATGTAAAAAATATATCCGAGGTCTTACAGAAAAAAGAAGAAAAAATCCAGACTGAAATATTTTAAAAGTCTGTTACAAGAGCACAGATAATATTTTTGTTCTAAGTGGAAGGAGTAAAAAGATATTGAATGTTGTCTAATGCTGAATGAATTATCCAAAAAGAATTTTGTTTTGGTCTATTTAAGTAAAAAAAAAAGTATAAAGAAAATGGAAAAATTCAGAAAGAGGTGTGTGTTGCTTTGTTCTTGGTAGTATTGTCCCCAATTTTAAGAACAATCGGAGAGGTTGTCAAAAAGTCAGTGATTGTGATCAATGTAATATCACACAATAGAAGAGCTTTTTATCTGCCACTTTTATCAACTTGATGGTCATATCAATTCTCAATGATGTTTGATGTTAGGCATATTTTTCAGCACAAATCTCAATTAAAAAAACAAGATAATAACACTCAAGTTCAGAATAATCATTTGGCAATGTCCAGTACACGTACGTTTGATTTGATAAGCTAAGCTCCTCTTCATATTCTATTAGCCTGCCCTTCCAAATGTATTATGTTGAAAGGTATGGCAAATAAAGAAAGGAGAAGTTCAAGTGTTATTATGATATAAATGAAATTGTTTTTCAATATCAGTTGCATTATCTGAACAGCCATGCAGTGGGCTTGGGTTCTAGTGGTAATATTAGGATTGTTTGCTAGCGGATGGGGCTCAGATGGTTAGTACACATTATGATAACATTATATATTTATACCCCCAATGAAATATTTTACAAATAATATTAAGATTTGTACAAACATATTTTAGATGATGTGGTGGAACAATTTAAAGCGGAATTCCACACATTCCACAAGACTGGAGTTCAGACTGAATTATTGCAAGACATACTTGACACGTATGCATTGAGCGATGAGTTAAGGAATAGTATGTGGCAGTCCGAGGATCCATTGAAGCCACGGGCTGGCATTTGTGTGCTGTGTAACCTAGCCGTGACGACCGTTCTTGATGCATATGAAGCGGGTGTGCCATTTGATGAGATTGGTGCGATTTGCGTTGACTTGTGCATTTCACTCAACATCCAACCGCCTCGTGTCTGCGAGGGTGTGATCGATATGAACCTTGTAAGTAGTGGTGGTCAGAAACATCGTATTAATGCTTGGTAGTTTCTAATACAGATTGTTTCTAGAATGTGATGCAATACATACTGAACAACACTGCTCCAGAATATATAACTGCAAAGAGATTGTGTAGTATTACTTTCCAAGGAGATGACTGTGGAGAGGATGATCCTAGTCTAGAATGGTCAGTGGACCTTGGTGACACAGAGAAGCCTCCAGTTGTTGATATTCCTTCAGAGGTAAGATCATGTAGAACATAAATGAGAAAATATCTTAATTAGAAATAAAGATCATGATCCGAGTTTGATAGAGTTGTGTTCACACATATTTTCGATTCAAATTAAGACGGCTGGGTAGTGAGTTTGACCTTGAAGAGTTTTTTAATCGATTTTTATCAATATCTTTTTCCAGTGAAATTGTTAACAAAATAGGGCTATGGACGTGAATTCAGAACAGTTCAATGAAAATAATTTCATAGTTTGGAATAAGTTATACGTTTTATTTTGTCCAACAGGTGTTTAGAACCCGAAAATTTAGTAATAGTTAGTTTCGGGTTCTAAACACCTGCTGGACACAATAAAACTAATAGCTTATTCCAAACTATGAAATTATTTTCATTGAACTGTTCTGAATTCACGTCCATAGTCCTATTTTGTTAACAATTACACTGGAAAAAGATATTGATAAAAATCGATTAAAAAACTCGTCAAGGCCACGCTCACTACCAAGCCCTCTTAACATTTTGAATCATAATCGAATCCTTGGTGAGACAGGATATTAGTGCACCATTATCTACTGATTGCAGGTTAAAATTTGTAAAATGAGAGGGAATGGTTCCTAGTTTTAATGGCCATGCAAAATTTGAACTTGATATTACCATTTTAATTTTTTAGTCGATCAGGAGAAATATGTTTTAATTTTAAACAATCAATGGTATTTCATGAAATTTATTACCCTTATACAACGTTTTCCAAAACAATGATTTTTTTTCTCGATAGGTCAAACTGTGTGAGCTATAGGCCATTTTAATTTTTCAACCAATCATGGCAGCACTCAAAAACTATACACTCCTTAATTAGAATGGCATTAGTACGTATGAGAGAAAATGTCTGAAAGTGCCAAGTGGAGACGCTCGCTCAATTATAATCGAAACTTCAAAATTATTTTATACTTAAGGTGGCGCGATCACTCGAGGCATAGTTTCAGATCTTCATAAATTTTTGTGTACTTATTGATAATCATGCCATACATATTCCTTGAAAAAAGTAAACACTTCTCGTGTCTAGTTTCTGAGATAATTTGAGTTTTCTCCCCCACGTTATCTTATGGCAGCCAAGTAAAATCGTGTCATTTTTAAGCTAAAATGTAGTTATAATTTTTTTTGTAACGTTAGATTTTAACAAAAAACTTTTTTTCTGGTAGACCTACGGACATACTATCAGGAAAAAAATTGAAAACGATACCAACGTGAGCTATTTTAAAAGTTATACACCAAATTCGAAATGATTTTCCTATACCTCCCATGTTAAAGTTTTGTACATTCTCAAAAGACATAAAATTGAAAACTCATTATTGGGCGGGAGTTGCTAACTACTGGACTTTAAATGAGTCTTTAATACTTAAATATAGTTGAACTGTTGTAAAATGTATTTTGAAATGGTTATTTCAAAACTAAATAAAAATGTGCTATATCGACTATCGAGTGATCGCACCACGTTAAATACCCAATGGAAGAAAGTATAATAATATGAGAAAAAAATTAAATGAATATAATTTATGAATTATATTTAGTCTCAGGATACGGTCAACATCATGCAAGTCACAGATATTCACTACGACCCAAACTACTTGGTTGGTGGCAATGTGGATTGTGGAGAACCAATGTGCTGCCGCTGGGATCAGGGTATTCCGGAGTTTCCTAACGTGACGGCTGGGAGATGGGGCGACTACCGAGGCTGTGATATCTCTTGGGAAGTAGTCACAGATGCCATGGCTCATATTGGAGCCACTCATGAGGCAAGTAATAGAAATACCTTACCTGTGGTGTATCCAGTATCAAACATTTGTTAAAATTTGTAATTCAAGTTACGCACAGATATTTACAGGACAAGATTACACATCAGAAACTAGATGTCAAAAATATGCATTTAAATATGTATGGCAAGGGTGATATGAATGTTGATGTCCATATGGAGGCTAAAATGTCATTTACTGGAAGCGCAGTCTTCATGTGGGTATAAGGTACTCCCAGAGAATTGTAAATTTCAGGACCAACTATAGTTTATATGTTTTATAAACCCTATTTTTTTATCCAATGTAATGGAACCATGGAGAGATTATTTTTAATAACTTTTGTAGGTATATTCTTAGATAAGTATACAAGGTAATTTTTCCAAACACTAGGCTAAACGCCTTCTAGTAGTAGTAGTAAGTAATAATAAATAATAATAGTAGCTGTAGTAGTAGTATTAGTAGGTAGTGTATTTATTGCACATTTTGCTACTTGTACAATGACACAACAACATTGTCAATCAAACAATAAAATGTATTCTATACATAATACAAAATATAATACATTGATGGAAATTACATTTAAGATCAGTCAGTATAATCAGTTTACATGTAGTACTATTTTAATGTACTAATATAAAGTCGCTAATATATTTTTTAAACAATACATAAATATTAGCAGATAAAGTAAAATAACAAAATTCAATAATACTTACAGTCTGTTTTTTTACTGTATGAACTCTCACCAGATGGAGCCACAGTCAGTTGTTCTGCTAGGCCGAGAAAGACTTCATTGCGCGCTCACCTTGCAATGTTGTCTTTCTCGGCCTAACAGAACAACTGACGGTGTCTCGGTCTGTAGAGAGTTCAAACATAGGAAAAACGAACTGTAAACACAATAATAGAGGTCCACATATCATAATTATTTCGAATTGCCTTACAGCCTCATGCTCAAAACAAGTTGCGTCCGCAAATAGATATTTGCCGATGTCAGTCGACTGTCCTCAACACCACAAGACTGTGTGCTAATAATCTTATGGACGGAATCCAGTAGACTCTGGACACTTGCGTCGATAAATCTCAAAGATCTTTTGAGCATGAGACTGTTACTAGGAAAACGCTCAGTGTAACGCGTTGGTGAGCGAGCACGGGGACGTGCAAATTCTCGAACAGGAAATGCGTACACAATCACAGAAAACATATACATCCATATTGAATTGAAATATGATCACACAATCAACACAACATATTATGCTTTTCATTGAAACTTGAAAATAACATCTAAGCATCCTGGTAAATATAGCAAATCAGATGCAATTCAACTGGCACTGGAAAACATTCATTTTGATACTTCATTACTGACAGATATGAAAAATGTTAATAAGTTCATACGTTCTTAACTGATTGGGATGAAATTTTGTAAAATAAGAGACAATGTTGGTCTTAATAATCATGCAAAATATGAGTTTGATCTGAAATATCGAAGACCGTTTTCATTTTTCAGCCTATCAGGAGATATTTATTTAAATTTTAACCAATGAATGGATTTAAAAAAAATTATGGTCTTCAAACAGAGAAGGTTGTCTCTACATGTGTGCAAAATTTCAGCTCGATCAAAGAAAAACTCTGACCTGTATAGCCAAAATATGAGTTTGATCAGAATTATCGAAGACCGTTTTCATTTTTCAGCCTATCGGGAGATATTTATTTAAATTTTAACCAATGAATGGATTTTAAAAAAATTTGGGGCCTGCAAACAGAGAAGGTTGGTTTTACATGTGTGCAAAATTTCAGATCGATAGGTGAAACGGTGCGACCTGTGTATCGTCTATTAACAGACAAAAACAAAAACAAAAAAAAATACAAAAAAAACAGAGGTCCGTGCCAAAAGAGCCAAAAGGAGACGCTCGCTCAATTAATTACATACTACCTACACTACTAATTAAAGAAAAATACCTAGAGATACCTGTGATACCTGTTTGGCATGGGCCGTCCTATCCCTGCCCATGCTAAGCAGGTATCATCATTAGTTGACTCCGACCGTAATGCAAGTTTAAACAGCACCTACATGCGTGACCTGCTTTAATCTGGGTTCATACTTATCTTATGAATGTATCTTCTATAATGAGCAATTATTAATCACAGATTGACTACATTTATATGACTGGGGACTTCATAGACCATGGTGTATGGGATACAAGCATTGCACATAACAATGCAACGCTGGTCAAAATCCACAACTTGATGCAGAAGACGTTCCGTGACACTCCTGTGTTTCCTTGCATCGGCAACCACGAGCCACATCCATTGAATGTGTAAGTAGTGCAGGAGCAGAATAAATGAATAAATATAGCAATAGTAGAAATATATAGGAATAGGAATAGAATATTCAATATAGGTAGTATTCACTATTTAATACATTTAATTAAAGCTATTCTTATTGAAATAAAATTAAGAGGAATCAAATGGCATCATATATGGTTTTAAAAACTTTATATCAGAACTGTTATAAATGGACTTTTATTTCCCAAGTTTCCTTATTTGAATGTTCCACTAATATTTACATATATTTTTGTTTTCAGTTTTGCTCCATCTGAAGTGACGCAAGAGAATGTATCAACACGCTGGCTCTACGAGACTCTAGCAGATCTGTGGTCTGCTTGGCTTCCTGCCGATACGCGAGAAACTATCCTCCGAGGCGGGTTCTACACAGCTCTCGCTCAACCGGGATTTAGAGTTGTTGCTCTCAACAATCAGCAATGTTACGGAAACAACTGGTTCCTATTCTACAACCAGCAGGATCCAGATGGCCAATTACAGTGGCTAGTTGAAGTTCTGTTGGCTGCAGAGGCCAATGATGAGAAAGTGCATCTGCTGTATCACATCCCAACAGGGAGACAGTCCTGCTACTATCGATGGAGCAGAGAGTTTAATAGGATTGTTGACAGGTTAGTATGTTTTACCAATATTTCAAGTTGCCATTGTTTTTAACACTAGTGACTAATCTAATCTACACCCTTGAGAATTGTTTGTTTCGAATCTTAAGTAATTGGCTGATTGCTTATTGGATATAAAGTGATAAAGAAGAAAAGAAAAAGTAAAGAAAAAAAGAGAAGAAAATAAACATCAAGGTTTACTTGTTTTTCTTTTTGACAAATCAAATCAAATCAATTTAAAATTTGTATTGTAACAAAATTAGTTCTTAGGCAATGTTCAAAAATGGGAAAAGTAAAAACAAAATGTCTGCAGTTTTACATGCACAAGATTATACAAGGAGTCCCAGTTTGGCTTGATATATTTGGCTTCGCACATGGCGACTACGGGGAAACGGTCAAGCTAGCTGTAGAGTGAATTTTCAATATATAGGTCAAAAATCTCTGCTACTAGTAGTTCTCTAAAATCCTGCTAAATTCTTCTACAATGATTTTCATAGCATTAAAACAGATTCCCCACTACCTTAACAAAATGTCATTGGAAAACATTCATAGTAAAATTAATTTCTTCTAAATAACCCCTTTTTATGTGGATAAAAGAGGGAAAATATGAGAGATGTAGTAAAGTCACACTCCATGGCAAAACCTCTCCACACCCACTCCATTCTGACCTTACATTTCTAGACAGTTATAGACAAAAATCACTAGTTTATAATTAACATATTTTCTCATTTAGTGGATACCGTTAGAAACACAGCTAGGTATTTGCTTTTTATTTTTACAAACTGCTAAGTCCCACCCTATCAGGCCACTTTAGGACCTGACTCCATTGGAAGATTTCCATAAAAACTTAGTTTCTGATCGGAGTAACGTTCTGACTTTTAAACAGCAAGAACAATCGGAAAAATAGCTCGGACTATTGGCAAAACGTGTGGCGGTTAAACTCTCCTAGTCAGGTGTACACGGCAGAACAAAGCAACATAATTCTTTCATCTTTGGTAAAACTTCACCAGTTTTGTTCTGGTAAAATGTTTTTGATCGACTGAGTAATTTTTACTTTTCAGCCATTGAGAGGGTTTTGCTAGAAAGATTGAATTTCCAACATCATTAACAGAGAAAATCAATGGGTTTCCTAATTAGGTAAATACCTCCTTGTATTTCAGGTTTGAGAGTACAATAACAGGACACTTCACAGGTCACACACACCATGATGAGTACCAACTGTTTTACGCACATGACGAGCCAGACCGAGCAAACAATGTAATGTTTGGTGGTGGCAGCCTCACATCTGCAAGCAACGTTAATCCCAACTACAGGCTCTACAGTGTCGACGCAGATAATTGGGTAAATTCTTACTGAGATCAGAAAATAACTTCAAAACAAATGAAATAACTAAACAAACAAAATAAATACGAAAGAATTGGGAAGACATATATTTTATTTTTAATAAATATATTATTAATATTAGGGATGTGCAGTTCTTGCTGGTCTAGAGGTCTAGTAGTTGACCTCTAGTGGGTAGCTTAGTCGGTAGAGCTCTCACCGTGACAGTAAGAGGTCCTGGGTTTAAGTCCCGGTTGGCCGCATATTTTTCACTTTGCACATTACTTCCTATCATCCTGACTCAACTAGAGGTTTTCCATGAAACATAGTTTCTTAATTAATATTGTTTTCCAGAACGTTGTTGATCATGAAACTTGGATTTACAATCTGACTGAAGCGAATCTAACCCCAGCTGACAAACCACGCTGGTTTAAGATGTACTCCTTCAAGGAGGCCTACGGAGTCCAGTCTCTCTCTCCAGCTGACCTTGATGCTCTGGCTCATGAAATGGTGGCTGACAATAGTATATTGCAACAATACTACCACTATTATCATCTGCACAGCGATCCAACAATCGATAAATTCTGCGATCTGGATTGCCAAAACAGTATACTGTGTTTGATAGTATCGTCGGACAGCAACAATACTACACACTGTGAACAAATTGTAACCGAGAATGAGACTCGAAACATGCAACTGAGCTGAAATACTCAACATTTGTAAATTTTTAGTAGGTATGTAACAGAAATTGAATTAACCCCTTTGAATCGCTGTAAAATGCTTGCACTTCATTCAATAAAAATGTGGTATGTATCGACTGTTGAATATAAACCGTGTATGCTATACCTATTATAAGTCAGTAGAACTTTAATTGTAACTATGCTCATTGTTCGACAATTATTTATTTACCAACATTGTCATATTTTGTATATGAACTGCAAATTTAAAAGATTTAACCTGGTGATTTATTGGATTTATAAGATTTATTGGTGATTTTAAGATTTCAAATCAAGTGAATTTTAAAGACCAGTGGGATTTGGTAGTCAAATCTTTTAAATTTGCAGTTCATTCTGCACTTTGACCCCTGGTGGGTGTGGTGTACAGGGGGGGGGGGGGGTTAATTAAAGTGTAATTTTTTGTCTTTTTGGAGTATTTTATTAATTAATTGTGAGAAGACGGTAAGAGATAGAGTCTTTCTGAACACATATTTAGAAATGGAATATAAAACTACACTGCATAGTATATTTTAAAATCCCCTTCTACCATCAAGTCAAAATTTTGACTTTTTCCAATATAATTAAATTCTTTAAAAATTCAAAAAATAAAAATCAACCATTAGTAGGTTATTTTGAAAGATAATATGAGATGGTTAAAGGCCCTAATCAGTACTTGCGTAGCTCCCAAAAGACCAAAAAGTAATTTTTTTTTGACATTTTCAAAAATATTTGTTACATAATATGTGATCAGAAGAAAATATTGTGAGTTTATTGATCAGATCACATTCGTGAGTAATAGTCATTAAGAGTATAAAAATAATTTTGCATATGCCCCCGAAACCAAAATTTTGATTTCTTCCACTTTTTGGGGTATCGTAACTATGTTGAGCGAAATCACCATCACCACCACACCACCCCATGGGGATTTTCAGCTACCATATTTTTTGATAGAGGGCCATATTTTAAGTGAATATTTACTTGTCTGCACTGTGGTGCCTGGGGGGTGGGGTGTATAGAGATGTATATTTTGGTGAATTTTTGAGAAGTTGTACAAATATTGTGACATTAACCCATTGTCATATGAATTTTCAGCAGAAAAAGTTGCACAGCTATAGTATTTAATTTTCAGTTTTACCTAAAATTTGAATTGGCGAGTTTATCTCGTCCAAATCCACCGTGGCCATCTTACAAAAGGCAAGTTCCTATCGTCCAAATAGGCCAACGGGTTAATATGGCAGAAAGGTTATTTTTGCAGAAAAAGTTGCACAGCTACAGTATTTAATTTTCAATTTTACCTAAAATTTGAACTGGCGAGTTTATCTCGTCCAAATCCAAAGTGGCCATGTTATAAATGGCGAGTTCCTATCGTCCAAATAGGCCAATGGGTTAAGATAATAAATTGTAAATCTCTGATTTGATATTCGTAAATGGGATATAAATATACACCCTTCTGTACATTTTTATAAAAAATTACCCCCCCCCCCCCAGGTCAAAATTTTGACTTTTTCAAATATTTTTGAAAAGTAGTGTTTATACATGAAAAACATCTGAAAACAATTCAAACAAATTATATTAAGTAATATTTGTGGGTTTTCATGCTCCACCTCACGATTGACGAATTTTGAATATTTATAAATAAATCCAAAATTACACCTAAAACCGCCCCCAAAGCTACCCCAACCAGCCACAAAAATTACAACTAGTTACGTTTTACTGAAATTATAATGCTCAATAAAAAAAATATAGTTTTCATAACTCTGCGAGTTTTTGCCTACTTGACCAGTTTTGTGGGAATATCAACTTCTTAGTTCAAGGTCATTAGAATAGCAAGCCGTAATGGCGGCGTGTACTACAGTAGTCAAGTGAACGTATACCTAAACATGTAAATATCAATATAATAATCAAAAATGTGTAAAATACGGCTGTAGATAAAAAATAAATCAATTTTATTGAATTTTTATAATATTTACTACTATTAAAAATTGTGTATTTGACATAATTTATACAATTTCAATAATACAAAGAAGAAAGTCTTGCCATTGACAGGGCAGTGTTCAAGTGACTGACCAATAAACGACGTGATCGACTAAAACGTCAGTGATATTCTTATCGTGAACGAACTTTACACATTTATCATAGAAGTAAATTCCTGCAGAGAGTGATGCAACGCTGGTTAAAATACACAACTTGATGCAGAAGACATTCCGTAACGCTCAGGTGTTTCCTTGCATCGGCAACCACGAGCCACATCCATTGAATGTGTGAGTACTGAGTAATATACGACTCTCATCCGTACTGTTTTGAAGGGACAGTCCCTTCTTTTGGGGTAGTGTACCGTTGTCCTCACAACATTTTCTGATAGGTACCTACCTATAGTATTTGTGCCGTTTTTCAATAATAATGAAAAGAATTAAAGACAAAATAGAATTTTGAGTAAAATATATACATACCCAAGCGAGAATATTGTTAACTGTTTATTGCGCAAGAATAGTATTTACTAAAGGCCAGTTTTAAAATGCTCTGCTAAATTTTAAACTGTTGAAGCACGATATTGCCAATGTAACAAATATGTTCATTAAAATAAATAAATAATAATCTTCTTCACGTTCCGACAATGTTGTCAGGTCAGACAGTGGGAGCTCCCACTGTGTCTAGGGCCTGCCTCGGATCTCTTCCAAACCGGCTGACCAGGCCTGACGTTTCATCCTCCTCCTCTTCTTCATCCTCGTCAGATTCCTCTAACTTCACCACCAGCTCCCTTCAGATCCTCCTGTCCTCCCACCACTTATCTGCTTCCACTTCCTGCACCTTTGCTGCCTGTCCTCCATGTCTTCTCTGATAAGACCACTCCACTTCTCTCTTGGTCTCCCCACTCTTCTTCTTCCCACCACTGTTTCTTCAAACTCCTGTCTTGGGATTCTTTTGAGATCCATTCTTTTCATGTGTCCAAACCAACGCAATCTCTCTCTCTATACCCATCTTGAACCCCAAACTTTCCACACCCAGCTCCTTAATTAAAAATTAAATTAATAAATAAATTTTAATTAAATAAAATTCCTTAAATGATCAATTAAACGTAACTACTAGTTTTAACAGAGTATTGAAACATCACCTTAAATAGTAAACACAAACTGTGAACAGCAAACTTTCAATTAAATAAATGTGCTGATTGCAGACTACTAAAGGAAAGGTGAATTATTGAAGAAAACACTTAGAAATGGACCAAACGGACTAGCATGGCGAACCCTACACCCAGCCCAGATCCTTTTTGTTTTTGTGGGTATTTTTTAAATTGTGGGTATTAACACTAATTATTAATTAGTTTATATTATGTATAGATTAATGGTCTGAGAGCAACTTAGTGGAAGAAATATTAAATAATATAGTGAAACTGAATGATATAGTTTCATATCTGGTAAAAACGCAAAATGCAGGTTGACGCAGGTCGAAGAGTTGGAGTTGGCCGAGTATTTTCAACGGCTGCGATGTTTTGACGCAGGTCAATGCTAATTGGCCGAGCATGGTTAACAAGTCAAATGTGTTGTGAATATCGAAGGTTGACGCAGGCATGGAAAGGCAGCAAAAGATTATTTTTCGAAGGTTCCCACAAACATTTGTATTTATATTTGTTACAGTTTTGCTCCATCTGAAGTGACCCAAGAGAATGTATCAACATTCTGGCTCTACGAAACGCTAGCAGATCTGTGGTCTGCTTGGCTTCCTGCCGATACGCGAGAGACAATTCTCCGTGGCGGGTTCTACACAGTTCTCGTTCGACCTGGATTTAGAGTTGTTGCTCTCAACAATCAGCAATGCTACTCTAACAACTGGTTCCTGTGGTACAACCAGCAGGATCCAGATGGCCAACTACAGTGGCTGATTGAAGTTCTGTTGGCTGCAGAGGCCAATGATGAGAGAGTGCATCTGCTGTATCACATCCCGCCTGGGAAAAATAGCTGTTACTATCGATGGAGTAGAGAGTTCAACAGGATTGTCGACAGGTAAATTACATGCATTTACGGTACCAAATATTTTTTTCACGCAACAATTTTATTAGAACACCCTTTATAATTGCTTGTTTTGACTTTTTAAGTTATTAGTTGAGGTACTGATTAGATATTAAATTTCAAATAAATGGCAACAAAGAAAGTAAGTGTGTTGTTTTAAATAAAATCTAATTGGGTAGTTTTATCTGATGATCATAGCGGTAGGTCAGGTCACAAGATCAGAATCTCACTAACGAGAATATAATGCCAGATTTACCTCTTTTTACTATACAGAGCAATGTAAACTAAATATGAGGAGACAATTATCCAAAATGGGCAGTATATAAATTAATTAGCGAATTTTTAGTCGCCAAAGTCATGAGGAACATAAAGTAAAATCTATAATTTACCCAATTTCTACGTATCCCGACAATTTATTGAGCTAGCGTCTCCTTTTGCACTCTTGGCACAGACCATTTTTTTATTTTCTCTCCCTTACCGACCGGTATATACAGGTTGCACTTTTTCACCGATCAATCTGAAAATTTGCATTCTTGTAAGGACCAACTCTGCGGTTTTTACAGTCAAACGTTTTGGAAATCAGTTTATTAGTTAAAATAAAAATAAATAAAATACATTTCTCCTAAATGTCTAAATGACCGTAAAATGGTCCGATCAAGTTCAAATTTGGATGGCCATTAAGACTGCCATTTTCTCTTATTTTACACATTTTCAGCCCACTCACTAATCAGTAAAGAACGTACTAGGTATGCTCTTATTGAAAATTTTCACTTTTTGAAATAGCTGTCATAAAAATGATGGTATCGAAATGAATGGGAATCCACTGCAACATGAGCTTCTTTTCTTTATGTACCTACCTAGTTTCAATAAAAATCAGACAGTTGTATGTTGGTTGAGTGGATCATGGATGTTTGTTCTCTATGCATTACGGAATTCCGGATTGAGATTTTGTAGGCGTTCATCAAAGTGCTACACTGAATTCTTTCCTAGTAAAATGCACACGCTGCTACAAGAACGCACAGTTTATGTGTCAAACTCAAGAGTTTAATTGTAATTAAATGCGTTCAATATCAGGTAAAATAAAGATGGTCGTTGGTAAAACATTTTCAAATGATTCAAACAACCTTAAAATGGATTGATAGATGGAATTACCTAGTTCTCTTTTAACCATTCAGAGGGTTTTGTCTGAATTATTGAATATCACACAACATTAACCAGTCATAATTAATGGGTTTCATAATAATTCATGTATCCATATTCCAGGTTCGAGAGTACAATAACAGGTCAGTTCTCCGGTCACACACACAACGATGAGTATCAACTGTTTTATGCACATGACGAGCCAGACTGAGCAAACAGTGTATTGTTCGTTGGTGGTAGTCTCACATCCTATAGTAATGTTAATCCCAACTACAGGCTCTACAGTGTCGACGCAGATAACTGGGTAACTAACTCTTGCATGATATCACAAACCAACCAAATGCTAGACAAATGTTAAAGAACGGAATTTAATTGAAACTGTTTTCCAGAACGTTGTCGATCATGAAACTTGGATTTACAATATGACTGAAGCAAATCTTGGTCCAGTTGACAAACTACGTTGGTTTAAGATGTACTCTTTCAAGAAGGCCTTCGGAGTTCAGTCTCTCTCTCCAGCTGACCTTGATGCTCTGGCTCATGAAATGGTGGTTGACAATAGTATATTGCAACAATACTACCACTTTTATAATCTGAACAGTGATCCAACAACAGATCGGTTCTGCGATCTCAGATGCCAAAACCGTCTTCTGTGTGCAATTGTCACTTCTGACAGCAGCAATTCTACACACTGTGATCAAATTATAACAGAGAATGTAGCTCAAAACATGAAATTGAACTGAAATACTCAACATTTACTTTTAAAGTAGGTACCTACCTCCTTCCACCGACTGTCTTTGATATATAGAAATTCTTCAACATTTCCTGTAATATAAGTATCTCAAAAAGTTACAATTAATGCAAATAAAAAATAAAAACAGTTATGGAATTGTATTAAGAGGTATCTTGAAATGAAATCTTAAAATTTCCCTTAACCCGCCAGTAGTCACTTTTTGTACTGCGAGTGGTCACCTGGAGGGTTATTCTTAATTCGCTTGTCGTCTCGTATCAATTGATACGGCGTCACTACCGTGTCACTAACACTCCAGTGTTTAGTGAGCCCGTATCACGTGAAACGAGACGACAAGGGAATTTAGAATAACCCCCCCGGGGTCTGACAGAGCCCATTTACCTTTGACTTTTGAAATAATTTTGAAATACTATTTATATTTATATCCTTTCTTACGCTACTGGCCTTCCATTCTTGTACCATATAACTATTATCATTGAACGTATGGTATTACAACATCCTAAATAATCCTGATAAAGTCCTTCACACCCTACCAACAGGGACCCTACTTTCGAGATCGTTCGAGTGCTCATATAATGTCACTTAAACACAAAGAAATATAATTCAAGTCTAAAACAAGAATATCTTTTTATTCGGTCTGACATCAGGAGGCCGTGAATCCGTATAGCAAAGCAAATTGATCGATCTTGAAAATTGCCCCCCTGGATAACTCCTCCTTTCTTAGTGTTTGGTGGCCGCTAGTAAACGAAATAGGAATTTTATTTTATTTACAAAGCCGTAGGCCCTAGTATAGCACTCTTCAAATAATACGTTCGACCGCATCCAGTGGTTAATTTGGAAAATAAGAAGTGGGCGGACGCTCGGCGATGTCATGGGAAACATATTTGCTTAGAAAACAATGGGGGGTTTGGGGGAAGGGCCCCGCAATGCAATGCGGGTCTGGGCCTCATAGCCCCAAGAAAATTTTGATTTTCTGGACCAAATTTGGTGCCTTTCTCTATGCAATTTGTACACAATTTTAAGTAATTTTTATTTTTACAAACAACAAGTGGGCACACGTCTTGAAAAAAGAGTGAGTGGAGTGAGCGCCCTCATCCGCCCCCAAATTAACCACTGACAGCACCATAAGGATATGATATTTACAAATAGAATAAGCTTTTCGGCCTCATAATAAAAAATAATATGTATGATAATTCAATTTCTCAAAGACAGGATTTAAAATCAGAGACAACTATAGTTTGTAGCCTCTTAGTCTTATTAATAGTTAATAAAATAATCACAGATAAGACACTTGAGTTTGGAACTATCATTTCACATTGTCTCTAGTACACCAGAGTAATCATAGTACAATGATTTCCACAAAATATATTAAAATTGATAAGGCAGCTCCTACCTAATTCCCCTCTTCACTGCTTAATGTGATTGCCCTTCCAAAAGTATGTTGTACATTAATTAGTACATTATATCAATTATAATTCAAGTGCAAAAAAGAAAGTAGGAGTCCACCAAGTCTTATCACATTGGTATAAAATGATATTGTAATGTAATATCAGTTCTATTGCCTAGCCAAGAATCAGCCATGCAGTCGGCTGGGGTTCTTGTGGTAATATTAGGATTGTTTGCTAGCGGAGGGTGCTCAGATGGTTAGTATACTGTGTAACATATTATGATATTAAGCTTACTACATTTGTGTCCTAAATGAATATTTTATAAATAATATTTAAAATGGAACCAAACATATTCTAGATGATGTAGTGGAACAATTTAAAACGGAATTCAACATTTTCCACAAGACTGGTGTTCAGACCGAACTATTTCAAGACATACTCGGCAAGTACGCACTAACGGATGAGTTGAGGAATAGTAACTGGCAATTTGGCAATCCGCTGAAGCCTCGGATTGAAAATTGTGTGCTGTGTAATCTAGCCGTATCAACTGTTCTCGAGGCATATGCAGCGGGTGTGCCAGTTGATCAGATTGCTGCGATTTGCGTTGACTTGTGTGTTTCACTCAACATCCAACCGGCTCGGGTTTGTGAGGGTGTGATCGATATCAACGTTGTAAGTATTTGGTGGCTAGAGAAATATCTCAATATGTTTGGCAGCGTCTAAACTACAGACTGTTTCTAGAATTCGGTTGAATACATACTGAACAACACGGCTCCAGAATATCTTACTACAAAGAGAATCTGTAGTATAGTTTTCCAAGGAGATCAGTGTGGAGAAGATGATCCCAGTTTGGAATGGTCAGTGGACCTCGGTGACACAGAAAAGCCTCCAGTTGTTGATATTCCTACAGAGGTAAGTTCAGATACCTGCTTTCAGAAAATATCACAGCTTTTGTAAACTAGTTGTCGGAACCAGTGGTTGTGATTTCATTGCTAAGATGACAGTGGCTATAAATTATAACATTAGGTAGGTACTTAGGTTTTAAAAAACGTACCAATTCCCCGAGATTTCTTTCTATGGGAACGATCTACATAGAACCACATTTTTGAGTGAGAGTAGCTATAGTCTGCATTTGGAACTTTTGGAAACTTACCTACTTTGTATTATTTTTTTGTCCCGCCATTTACGCGATGTCATGCAAAACGTGCTCAACATGGTTGCACTTGACTTCACTTATAGGGAAGCATACAATAATTGAAATAACTCCAAAATTTCTGCATACAATGCTAAAAGGTACTATTTCGAATGAGATTGTATATAATATATAGAATAGTGTATAGTTATTATTTGAAGAGTTTGTGATTTTTTTTTTTTTAATAATATTTGATTTCTGCCCTGCATTCAAGCCATTATTTGGCTTTGTGGAGCTTCAGTTTTTTTTCACATTAGTGCAGTCCATAAACCGAACTATAGTGCAAATAGTGATAGAAAGAAACATGAAAATTTGAGTACTTACTAATTCGACCATGAGAAATCCAAAAATGTATGGACCCAAGCTGAATTCCTGCAACTTTCGGAGTTATTAACTAATTAAATTAAACAACTAAATGTCAAATGACAAAAGAAATGTGCGACTTTTTGGAAATTTTAAAATTGCTTGAAAACAACATGTTATTTGACAATTTTACTAAAAAGTATGACTTAATTTATTAATTACTCCAAAAGTTGCAGGAATTCAGCTTGGGGCCATAAATTTTTGGATTTCTCATGGTCGAATTAGTAAGTACACAAATTTTCGTGGTTCTATCACTATTTGCACTATTTACCCCTAAATTGCGGTTTATGGACTGCACTACATCACAAAAACGTTGAAATATGAAAGGTAACTAAGCAAATGAGGGAATATATACGTAATCGTTGCGCTTTAATCCCAAGAATTGCAGAAGTGTGATTTTTAATTATACTTAACAAACAGTATTCAATATAAATGAACAAGGAAACAACCTGAATCATTTTTCGCTCAAGTGAAAGTCTCAGTGAAAAGAAGTTGCATTTTGATTGATTTGAGCTGAAGTAGAATAGTAATTTTATTCTTTTTTTAGTTTCAAATACATTTTTTAAATGATAGAGCTTACTTCAAAGTATGTAATTCCACCTTTATCTCAAAATCGTTTTTTGCTTAGTTGCAGGTTGCATTTTGATTCCAAGCTCCTCATATTATATGAAAATGGTAAAGTTGCAATGAAAAACATAAATAATGTAGTAGATATCTATGATTGAGTGGATCTTGTTTCTTTGAGATGTTGTACGTAAAGATGTAAAGATGTTGTCTCATTAATACATTTTCATTTAGTACAGTGCTACTCAACCTGCGGCCCGCGGGACTAATTTTTGTGGCCCCCCAGTTGATGTTCACTGTGAAAATAATATTTAAAAAAAAAAACTCGTTTCATTTGAGAGAAATTTTATAGATGTCATGTTATTTATCCACTCATCAAGCTAAAAATGCGAAGAAAGCTAAATGTAACTTCATACTTGTTAACGAAAATCAAGCATTTTACCAATTCCGAAAATTGTAAAAGAATGTAGGTATTGTTTTGGTGTGTGAAACATAGTTCAATTCATTTCCTAATAAACAAAAGACACTGAATGAAGCAGGCTCGTAGGAAGCAGACTGCGAAGTGCTAGTAGGGTGCTAGCTGACTGACCCCCCACTCTCCGTACAAAATTAAGTTTAGCGTCCCAGAATCACTTAAATTGCTTCAAATTCTAAAAAAACGCCCTGCGGGGCAACAATTGTAGGGTAGTTTGCTTTAGTTTGTGTATTTTAGAGCCCCAGAATCAATTTAAAATTGTTAAATTCTTAAAAAAAGCCCTGTGGGGCTAAGGCTGAGGGGCTCCCCCCCCCATGATAAGAGTAGTTTCTACGCGCCTGGAATTAACCTACCTGATCACGTGAGCATTATTGCACCTTTTTAAAAAGTGCGGCCCGCCAACAAAAGCAAATTTTTATTATTGGCCCGCAAGTCTAAAAGGTTGAGTACCACTGATTTAGTAGGTACTAATTATTATACATTAATCACATTAAGGTAAATTAGAGAAAACTGTAAATAAGATTTTGGTTTTAAACTATAGCCGCGAGATACGGTCTCCATCATGCATGTCACAGACATTCACTACGATCAAAACTACTTGGTTGGTGGCAATGTGGATTGTGGAGAACCAATGTGCTGCCGCTGGGACCAGGGTATTCCGGAGTTTCCTAACGTGACGGCTGGGAGATGGGGCGATTACCGAGGCTGTGACATCCCATGGGAAGTTGTAACAGATGCCATGGCTCATATTGGAGCCACTCATGAGGCAAGTAATAGACACTAGTAACTGGGCTTCAAGATTTGTTCAATGTTATCAGGCACACTACTTTTAATTCAAAATTGAAAAAGCATATCACTTTATTTTTTGGCACTTATATGAAAATTGAAAATTCGCAAACTTTTTGAACAGACTACGTTTGGAATGAATTCTACTAACAATAGTTTGTTCTATCAGGTTGACTACATTTACATGACTGGAGACTTTGTAGATCATGGCGTATGGGATACAAGTATACCATATAATAATGCAACGCTGGTAAAAATCCACAACTTGGTGAAGGAGACATTCCTTGGCACTCAGGTGTTTCCTTGCATCGGCAACCACGAGCCACATCCATTGAATGTGTGAGTAATAGAAGACTTATATATTATTATACACAATTGGATACTTCACTCGTCTAATCTACAGCCTATATTAACGCTTCTCTGCTGATTAAGCCATCCAAAAATAAAATTCGGGTTCTGTTTGAGACCAACGGGGTTGAGACTAATCCTGATTAGGTACTCTACTAACATTTATTTTAATACATGTTCAGAACTTTAGAAGATTGTTCACGTAAAATTGATTACTAGTACTTAATACTTATTAATAATGAAGTGATTGAAATGTAATTTGAAATATATATTGAAATTGAATTGAACAATCAGATTTGGAAGCACATTAACTTGGATGGCACATGCTTATTAACCTGCCAGTGTATCTTGTTCAAATATGGGTTACAAAGAATTTCAACACTGTAGGAATCACCACTGATTCTGTATTTTAAAAGGACAACAAGAGGCAGCCCCACCTGGGATGGGTGATATTGTAACCAATATGTGAGATACAGTAGCAGTGTGATTTCAAAAAGGTTGAGGTCATATCAAATAGCAAATATTACAAACATAGTCGATTTAACGATATTTCTAAGTTATAACAAAGAGCTACATTATGAACTATGTTTTTTAGTTTTATTCTGTGACAGTTTCCACCAAAATAGGTATTATCAAATTCAAACATTTTGCATTAGCACCGGCAAGCACTACAATTAAAAAATTGTCCCCCTGGAAAATTCCCTGGATCAAATCACATTAAATTTTCTTTTCCTCAGTTTCCTTTCCAAAGGTTCCCACCAACATTTGAATATATATTCTTTCAGATTTGCTCCATCTGAAGTGACCCAAGAGAATGTATCAACATTCTGGCTCTACGAAACGCTAGCAGATCTGTGGTCTGCTTGGCTTCCTGCCGATACGCGAGAGACAATCCTCCGCGGCGGGTTCTACACAGTTCTCGTTCGACCGGGATTTAGAATAGTTGCTCTCAACAATCAGCAATGTTATGGAAACAACTGGTTCCTGTGGTACAACCAGCAGGATCCAGATGGCCAATTACAGTGGCTGATTGAAGTTTTGTTGGCTGCGGAGGCCAATGATGAGAAAGTGCATCTGCTGTATCACATCCCGCCAGGAAAAAATGACTGCTACTATCGATGGAGCCGAGAGTTTAACAGGATTGTTGACAGGTCAGTGTAAAGTACTTGCTGTCAAGTTACAATTTACAATTTTTTACTCACAAATATCTTAACACAACACTCTTCAGAATTGCTTGTTTTGACTTTTAGTTTTAAGATAATTAATTTCTGATAAGGTATCAAATGATAAAGAACATGATGGGCATGAAACACGATAAATGAGTTCTTGACAATCAAAATAAAGCCAGCATTATGTTTAATCTTGGTTACCATGGAACAGCCAATGAGCCCACCCATTTAGATGACTTATGCCCACTTAAAGTACAGTGAACTTTATTTTACTTTTTCCGAACATTGTACTAAAAAATTGAATAATAATATCTGAATTTTCCCCAACATTATCCAGGCCTAATCAATGGGTTTTCCTAATGTATGAATCTACGTATTTCAGGTTTGAGAGTACAATAACAGGTCAGTTCTCCGGTCACACACACAACGATGAGTATCAACTGTTTTACGCACATGACGAGCCAGACCGAGCAAACAGTGTATTGTTCGTTGGTGGTAGTCTCACATCCTATAGCAATGTTAATCCCAACTACAGGCTCTACAGTGTCGACGCAGATAACTGGGTAACTAAATCTTGCCATGAGTTCACAAACCAACTATTATCAATTGCTTAATAAATGTCTCCAATTGGAATTTAATAAACATTGTTTTCCAGAACGTTGTAGATCACGAAACTTGGATTTACAATATGACTGAAGCAAATCTGGGTCCAGTTGACAAACTACGTTGGTTTAAGATGTACTCTTTCAAGGAGGCCTACGGAGTCCAATCTCTATCGCCAGCTGACCTTGATGCTCTGGCGCATGAAATGGTGGTTGACAATAGTAAAATGCAGCAATACTACCACTTTTATAATCTGAACAGTGATCCAACAATAGATCGATTCTGCGATCTGGGATGCCAAAATCGGCTTTTGTGTTCTATTGTAACTTCTGACAGCAGCAATTCTACACACTGTGACCAAATTATAACTGATACTTAAGCTCGAAACATGGAACTGAACTGAGACACTAAACATTAGATACCATTTTTAATGTGAAATTGAAACAGTATTAACTTCCATGAATCACTGTAGAATGCTTGTAAAGTAACTAGGTAATAAAAATGTGATACAAAATATGCTAAACATGATTACTATGTATAGTTATTTTCAGTAAGGATCATTATTATACAATTAGAACGACCGATTCACTATTTCCAGCACAAAGTTACATTAATTAAGTGATAGAGGCATGTTGGTAAAGTTACACAGTGGCAAGGCCATAGCAGGGCTGCCACTGACCAAGATCCTCCAAAAAAGTGATTTAAGTGACTAAAATTAAGGAAAAAGTGGGAAAAAGTGACAAAAATGTACAGAAAAAGTAACTGAAAAGTGACTAATTTTCTATAATTTCACGGCAGAATCGTCAATAGTCGTAAACTCTTTAACAAGCTGCATGTTCATAACTCGGAAGACCTTTTTGTTGACATTTGGACCCATCAGTGGTCGAATTGGATGTCAGTCCATGGGGGATTGTTTACTGGCAGGATTTCTGCCAGGGGGCAAGTGAAGGAACAAAATTTGAAACGCGTTAATGCGCGCCCCCCACGGTGCCCCACAGGGCGTTTTTTGGTTTTTGACATTCAATTTTGAGACGTTCTGAAGTGTATTTTAGTTTTTAAATTTTTCCCAGTTTTCACTCCATTAAGGTGTGGGGGGCATGCCCCAAAAACCTTGCCCCACATGCCATTTTTGGTTTTTTGTCACTCTGAAATCAATTTTGAGATGTTCTGAGGTGTATTGTGATTTTTTTTTTTTTTTTTATATATATAATATTTCCGTGTTTTCACTCCAATAAGGTGTGGGGGGCATGCCCCAAAAACCTTGCCCCGCAGGGCGTTTTTTGGTTTTGTGACACTTTGAAATCAATTTTAAGGCGTTCTGAGGTGTATTTTGATTCAACTTTAAAAAAAAATATATCCCAGTTTTCACTCCAGGAGCCCAAGTCTTGAAAAAAGCGTTTTGAAACCGTCTGGCGTTTTCATTGATCAAAACGAAAAAAGTTGAAGGCTAAGGTATAGTCGTCAACTTTTTTACGTTTTGATCAATGAAAACGCCAGACGGTTTCAAAACGCTTTTTTCAAGACTTGGGCTCCAGATAGGTATACGAAAAAAGGGAGAAAAGTGACTAATCTTGTAAAAAAGTAAATAAAAGTGACTGGAGACCAAAAAAGTAACTTTAAGTGATAAAAGTGACTAAGTGGCAGCCCTGCATAGGTCATACTAGCAATCTCTTAATTAAATACCATGCTGGACCCCATGGTAACAGTATTATGTTCACACATTAGATAAGCATTTGATCTGCCTCATCATTTATCAACATCATGGTCATATCAATTTCTCAAAGACAGGTGATAGAGTCCATTCACTGTAAGAATGGCAACCTTGAAACATAAAGTTAAGCCTTTTATTTGATTGTCATCCAGCAATGTATTGGAAACAACTTATTCACATTATAATTATCATTACAGATATTATACAGTCATTAAAATCGTATTCAAAATTGAGCTAAATATCTATGGCTTGACAGTAGATTTCAAGGTTGCCATTCTTATAGTGAATGGAGTTTACCTACCTTTTATATGGGTCTGATACTTTAGCACAATTTTAACATAAAAAATTTAAGATAATACACTTGAGTATGGAATTATCATTACACATTGTCTCTTGTATACAATGAGTACTCCTACAACTATATCCACAAAATATAAAGAATTGATAAGCTAGCCCCTTTATCCCCTCTTCACTGTTTAACATGATTTTTCTTCCAAAAATGCTAGGCATTTTAATTATTCTATATACTAGCAAATAAGTAGGAGTCCACCAAGTCTTATCACATTGATATAAAATGATATTGTAATGTAATATCAGTTCTATTGCCTAGCCAAGAATCAGCCATGCAGTCGGCTTGGGTTCTTGTGGTAATATTAGGATTGTTTGCTGGCGGAGGGTGCTCAGACGGTTAGTATACTGTGTAACATATTTAGCTTACTAAATTTGTGTCTTAAAATGAATATTTTAGAAATAATATTTAAAATTTAACCAAACATATTCTAGATGATGTAGTGGAACAATTTATATCGGAATTCACCATTTTCCACGAGACTGGTGTTCAGACTGAACTATTTCAAGACATACTCGGCAAGTACGCACTAACGGATGAGTTGAGGAATAGTAACTGGCAATTTGGCAAGACACTGAAGCCTCGGATTGAAAGTTGTGTACTGTGTAATCTAGCCGTGTCAACTGTTCTCGAGGCTTATGAAGCGGGTGTGCCAATTGATCAGATTGCTGCGATTTGCGTTGACTTGTGTGTTTCACTCAACATCCAACCGGCTCGTGTTTGTGAGGGTGTGATCGATATCAACGTTGTAAGTATTTGGTGGCCAGAAACATAACCAAATAAGATAAGCAGCGTCTAAAATACCGTCCGTTTCCAGAATGTGATGCATTACATATTGAACAACACTGCTCCAGAATATCTTACTGCAAAGAGATTATGTAGAATTTCTTTCCAAGGAGATCATTGTGGAGAAGATGATCCCAGTCTAGAATGGTCAGTGGACCTTGGCGACACAGAAAAGCCTCCAGTTATTGATATTCCTACAGAGGTAAGATCAGGTTTAATAAGAAAATATTAAAATGTTTCTAAAAATTGGCTGTACTAATTGTGTGATTTCTTCACTGCACGCGCACTAGAGTGTCCACTACTTCCTAATAAGATGCTAATTTTTTACGCTAGTTGGGATACTTTTAGTGCCAAATAGATTTACTTATTATTAATTATTATACATTTATTGTAAGACGGTACCTACTGTAATTTTAAAAAGTAATTAATTAGTATTTTGTTTTCAATTATAGCCGCGAGATACGGTCACCATCATGCAAGTCACAGACATTCACTACGATCAAAACTATTTGGTTGGTGGTAATGTGGATTGTGGAGAACCAATGTGCTGCCGCTGGGACCAGGGTATTCCGGAGTTTCCTAACGTGACGGCTGGGAGATGGGGCGACTACCGAGGCTGTGACATTCCATGGGAAGTAGTCACAGATGCCATGACTCATATTAAAGACACTCATGAGGCAAGTTTTAATCAATGTAGCAGGGCTTCAAGATTGTTCAATGTGCTATGTGTGTGCAAACATTTGAAAATTTTGAATAATTCGAATGAATTTGGGTTGAATATTTGATTTGGTATTCGAAAATAAATTATTCAAAATTTCAAACATGTACTTCAAAAATTTAACTATTCCAAAAATTTCGAAAAACTTAGAAAATTTGAATATTCAAAAGTGTTTGAACTGTTAATGATTTTTAAATTTAATTCAAAATTATCCTGTCATTTCTCATATGGGAGTGCTTTTAAATGCTGCCAACTGCTGCAAAACCAACCGAAACAAGTCATGGCTGTCATTTTGATTAAGAGGGAATATTATTTTGTAGTTTATGCTCCTCCAAGTTCACTTTCTTCCTACTCAATAATTTTTTTTTTTTTTGTGATCAGTAGTGACAACAATATTAATTTTGCATATTACATCATAATAAGTACCTACTTTCTCACTTATTTTTCAAATATATGGGTTAAAAATAAAATATCTTTTGTTCCTATTCGAGAAAATAAGGAACAAGATTGTCCTCTGGTGGATTCTTTGGTACAAGCCGTAGGGGGATCATGGAGGATATCAGGGGCATATTTATATAAATAAATTATATTTAATTTGCTTTAGTTGTTTGTTATGACTGAAAAAGTTAACTTGTAACTAAATTTAAATTTAAGTTGTTTCTCCTTTTTCACTGCCCTAAGGAAACACGAATATCAAAATAAAAAAGTGCATCTAAAACGTTTCCTGCCAGAAGTGGCTCCGTCACGTATCGCTTAATTGTTCGACTTAGAAAAATGAAAAGAGTTTGGTGGCCTTTTTCTTGATATTAGGTATGTCTTTGATTTAGGTTCCAAATATTTGACATTCGAAATATTTTTGTAAATTATTCGATATTCATATTCGAAGTCAAAAATCAGTAATCTCTATTACCACACCCCTAATATCCACCATTAAAAATATATCTAGTGGAGCGGTCGCTCCACCCAGCCAAGTCGTACTGTACACTCACACTCACTCAACATACCGTAAATGCCTAATAAACAGAGGAGCAGACCAAACACTTTTACTGTAAGCAATAACATGGCATTTTCGGCCTACTGGATCACAAAATTGGGAAATCTCACATTGTTGCGAAATATCTTAATTTCGAGCTATGGCCCACCTGACAACATATACCAAATTTGGGAACAATAGGTTATGCCATTTGTGAGCTAGAGGGCCGTGAAAACAGTGAAATTACACCACTTTCTGATTCTGATGAAGATGATGATTCAGATATCAGGAAACACCGCTATCACCGCCACAGCCTAAACGGCTACACCGATCGATCTGAAATTTTTACCACATGTGCACTTTTGGCGTCTGATGTGCCTTTTTATAAAACCAACCGGAAGCCGCCATTTTGAAACCGTAAGTGACATCATATCTCGAAAATGGCTAGACCGATCGGAATGAAACTAGCACCAATCGATTCAGACGGTTCTCTATATGAAATATCAATAGTGAAACTAAAGCTGTCTAATTACTGAAACCGGAAATGACGTCATAGTTCTGCGAAATCTGCGAAAATTCACTTCTCTGTTATATAAAAACCTATTAATATCTATTCAGAAGGCTTATAATGATACATACCATTTATAGAAATAAATTCTAGGTGGCAGTTATTTCAGCCGCCATATTGAAATCCGGAAGTGATGCCATATCTTGAAAACGGCTGGACCGATTGGAACGATGCTTTCGCAATTCTTCATGGAATATCCCTTTAAGCTTATATTTAGAACCAAACAAAACTTTTCTTAGTAACCAATTCGTAAATGGCGTATTTTTTTTAAATGAATTAGTCATTCTCATTTTTGCTCCGATATGTCTTACAAGTTGTGTTAATAAACTAAAAAAATTAGTGATATCCCCATAAAAAAACACTCCGTGTAAAAATACCAGCCAAGTCTCTTCAACTATATAAAAAATAGAAGAAATCTAAAAATTCAGCACTGAAAAGGAGTGATATCAAAAAATGGGCCAAGTCAAAACTTAATTTTAAAAACTAAAATATACTTGGCGCATCGTTTTTACGGCATTATAGGGTAGATAGATTTTATGTACATTACACATCTGGCCTATACTTCTAAACGATCTATATGCACGATGCGCCAAGTATATTTTGGTTTTTAAAATTAAGTTTTGACTGGGCCCATTTTTTGATATCACTCCTTTTCAGTGCTGAATTTTTAGATTTCTTCTATTTTTTTTATAGTTGAAGAGGCTTGGCTGGTATTTTTACACGGAGTGTTTTTTTATGGGGTAGCTACTACAGTGCACTTGGACAGCAATGTGCATCACCGACAAAATATAACAATGGAAGAGCGATGTTAACACCCCTTTTCTAAGGGGTGTTCAGCAATTTTGTTTTAATTCAGGCATTTGCCCTCCTGCGCTGCATAGTTCATGTCATATACTCTGTAGACTTGCTTACGTTTCATTTCAACTGAATAGGTTGTTCTATATCCCAGGTTGACTACATTTACATGACTGGAGACTTTGTAGACCATGGCGTATGGGATACAAGTATACCTTATAATAATGCAACACTGGTACAAATCCACAACTTTGTGAAGGAGACATTCCTTGGCACTCAGGTGTTTCCTTGCATCGGCAACCACGAGCCACATCCATTGAATGTGTGAGTAATAGCAAGCATTGAATTAAATAGTCAAAGAATTCACCAGTGAAATCTACAATAAGCTTGACATAATTTTGAAAGCATAGGCGTGCACAGAAGATACCCCCCTTGCTACAAATGTGTCAGCATGCACCAAGAACTGTAAAACGTCGTATTGTAGTGTCCCAAACTCGTTTTAAACTAGCTAAAATAAACAGTTGCCCTGTTGCCCTGCAAACTGTGTTGGCTCAAATCCCACCTCTGCTCCAAAAGTGTGACAAAGTGTCAACGTCAATGTGTGGGTTCGTTACTAATAGTCCATCGCCTGATAAGGGTGGAAGCTTCCCCCCTAAGCGGACTTGGTGTGACTATATTTTTTTGATAGAGGGTTATATTTGAAGTGAAAATTCACTTGTCTGCACTTTGACCCCTGGTGGATGTGGTGTACAGGGGGGGTTAAAGTGCCATTTTTGGACTTTTTTGAGTACTTTATTAATTAATTGTGACAGGACGGTAAGAGATACAGTCTTTCTGAACACATATTTAGAAATGGGATATGAAACTACACTGCATAATATTTTTTTAAATCCCCTTCTGCCGTCAAGTCAAAATTTTGACTTTTTTCTTAAAAAATTAAAATGCTTTGAAAATGAAAAAAGTGAAAATTAACCAATAGAAGGTTACCTTGGAAGATATTATGAGATGGTTAAATACCCTAATCAGTACTTACGTAGCTCCCAAAAAGCCTAAAGGAATTTTTTATTGGAAATTTTCAAAAATATTTTTTACATGTGTGTTCAGAAGAAAATATTGTGAGTTTATTGATCACATTCGTGAGGGTTAGTCATTAAGAGTATAAAAATTATTTTGCATATGCCCCCGAAACCAACATTTTGATTTCTTCCACTTTTTGGGGTTTCTCAACTATGTTGGGCGGAATCACCACCACCCTATGGGGATTTTCAGCGACCATATTATTTTGATAGACGGTCATATTTTAAGTGAAAATTTACTTGTCTGCACTGTGGCGCCTGAGGGGTGGGGTGTGTAGAGAGGTATAATTTGGCGAATTTTTGAGACGTTGTACAAATAATTGTGGCAATACGATAATATATTTTTATATCTCTGATTTGATATTCGTAAATGGGATATAAATATACACCTTTCTGTATATTTTTATAAAACGGTTTCCCCCGAGGTCAAAATTTTGACTTTTTCAAATATTTTTGAAAAATAGTGTTAATACATCTAAAACATCTGAAAACAATTAAAACAGATCATATTAAGTAATGTTTGTGGGTTTTCATGCTCTACTTCATCGATTGACGAATTTTGAACTTTTAAAAATAAATCCAAAATTATACCTCAAACCGCCCCAAAGCTACCCCAACCGACCGCAAAATTTAATACTAGTTAAATTTTACTGAAATTATAATGCTCAATCAAAAAAATAATAGGTTTCGAAACTCCGTCTGGTGGGGGGATTTTTGCCCACTTGCCCTATTTTGGGGGAACATCAACTTCTTAGTTCAAGGTCACACAGAAAATAATGGGAAATAAAATTTGTAGACATTTATCATAGAAGTAAATTCCTGCAAAGAGTGTTGAAAAATATTTATTCGTTCGTGAGTTATTTCGTTTCTAAAATTTCCCCCTAAATTTGGCTCCTTTCGCTGTTCAAGGTCACAAAAAAAAATGCACCATACATTTTTTTGAGATTTTTTATTGTTGATTTTGGATTTGAAACCTGATTTTAAATCGTGTGCTTGCATCAAAAGATATTCGGGTTGGAAGATTGAATAATTTTGACTTTTCGGGCCCCCCCTAACCGCACCCACCAGGCGCCAAAGTGCAGACAAGTGAAATTCTACTACAAATTAAATGATCTTTCGAAAAAGTATTGTCTCCATGCGTCCGCAGAGGGGGGGAGCTCCGGCCACCTGGGCGATGGACTATAATTATATTTCCAAAAATCTAGTTTAATATTAGGAAGGTACTCAAATAAATGACCTTGATACAAACATTTCTTTGTACCTCTATATATGTTTGAATGTTTGTATAAATGTTTGTAAAAAAGTTTCTTAGTAAAATCCTTCGCTGTAAAATGATTATTGATCGTCCTTGAAACATCAAGTCAAGCTATTTATTAGATTGCCATCCAGCAATCAATTATAAACAATACATTACAATAATATCTAGACAGTTTTTTCAAGTCATTAAAATTGTATTCAATGTGGAGCTACATGCAAAAATGACAATGCCTTGACAATACGTTTCAAGGTCATCATTCTAACGGTGAATGGATTTTAGGTTCCCATCCACTAAAATTGTATTTGTATTACTATTTCAATTTGTTACAGTTTTGCTCCATCTGAAGTGACGCAAGAGAATGTATCAACACGCTGGCTCTACGAGACTCTAGCAGATCTTTGGTCTGCTTGGCTTCCTGCCGATACGCGAGAAACTATCCTCCGCGGCGGGTTCTACACAGTTCTCGCTCGACCAGGATTTAGAGTTGTCGCTCTAAACAATCAGCAATGCTATGGAGACAACTGGTTCCTGTGGTACAACCAGCAGGATCCAGATGGCCAACTACAGTGGCTAGTTGAAGTACTGTTGGCTGCGGAGGCCAATGATGAGAAAGTGCATCTTCTGTATCACATCCCAACAGGGGGTAGTGGCTGCTACTATCGATGGAGCAGAGAGTTCAACAGGATTGTAAACAGGTTTGTGTGATTTGCCAGAATTTCAAATAGTAATTATTTTCACACACATGATACAATCTTATCCCAACACTTCAGAATTGTTTGTTTTGAATTTTAAGTTATTAGTTGATTACTGAAGTGATAAGATATGAAATGACAAAGAAAGGGTTAAACACAAGGTAAGTGTTTTGTTGACGAGAACATTGTTTTAATTCTAGTGTTTTATTTAAACAAAATGTTTGAAGACATTTCCAAAATGGGAAGCATATAGTACTTACATCTTTTCTGGCCAAGTCATGCCATTACTAGAACAAATCAAAATCTATAATAAATAAAAGTTGCAACTATTCTCTGCAGATTATTGAGATTATGCCCGAGAATGCTCACTGCCTTCGGATCGTGTAAAGTTTGCTAAGACAGTAGGGGAGTGGGGGGACCATTTGGACACATGGGGTAGATGTGGACTGCAAATTTCATCTTAATTGCTTGTTATATATATGAGATATGATACATTAAATAAAGTTTTGGTGCATGCAAATTAAATTTTGCATTATTGTTTATCTTAGGCCGGGTTGGACCAACTCTGGATTAAGTTAACTATCGATGGTTAACCAATGAATCAAGTTGGCGCAAATTCCACAGCCAATAAGATTAATTAATTTCCACTAACCATCGATAATTAACTTAATTCAAAGTTGGTCCTACCCGGCCTTAGTGAAACATGTTCAGCGATTATTATTTCGAAGTAATTATTTCAAAAACTATGCTTCATTATTGGTATTCAAATCTATTCTTAAAATCTTATTTATCACTTTATGGACATACGAAATCCCGTGGAAAAGAAAAAAATAATTGTCACAGTCCCTAAATCCCATTGACTGCCTTCAATTTGATTTGTGTGATTGATTTAAATGGTCCCTAATTGAATGAGAAAAGTACCTTCATATCTCTCTTGACCCAGTTTGACCCAAATCGTGATTTATATTTCTGGTCAAGTTCTGAGGAAACTAATTTGTCTCTTCATACTTCAGGTTCGAGAGTACAATAACAGGTCAGTTCTCCGGTCACACACACAGCGATGAGTATCAACTGTTTTACGCACATGACGAGCCAGACCGAGCAAACAGTGTATTGTTCGTTGGTGGTAGTCTCACATCGTACAGTGATATTAATCCCAGCTACCGACTCTACAGTGTCGATGCAGATAACTGGGTAACTAAATCTTGCCATGCGATCAGAAACTAGCTAGTATCAAATTCTAGTTAATTTCACCCATTGGAAATTAATTGAAATTGTTTTCCAGAATGTTGTAGATCACGAAACTTGGATTTACAATCTGACTGAAGCAAATCTGGGTCCAGTTGACAAACTACGTTGGTTTAAGATGTACTCTTTCAAGGAGGCCTACGGAGTCCAATCTCTATCGCCAGCTGACCTTGATGCTCTGGCGCATGAAATGGTGGTTGACAATAGTAAAATGCAGCAATACTACCATTTTAATAATCTGAACAGTGATCCAACAATAGATCGATTCTGTGATCTGGGATGCCAAAACTATCTACTGTGTTCGATTGTGACATCTGACAGCAGCAACTCTACGCACTGTGATCAAATTATAACAGAGAATGAAGCTCAAAACATGGAACTGAACTGAAATCTTCAATATTTGACACAATTTCAATGTGTCCTAACCGATTCCTAATTGAACCGGAACTAACGTTCATGGATCACTTTATAATGCTGATTTCATAATAAAAATGTAACTTAGAACTTAGAACTTAGATTAGGTAGAATTACCTAATTTAATTATTAATTGTAGGAGGTACCAATAATGAATAAAAGAAAATGTGTTACCTAGGTACTTCTTAATAATAAAATAATAATAAACAAATAAATGAATACCTATTAAGTAGGTAGTATGCACTATTAGACTTAGTGTGTCCGAATATACAAACATTTTGAATAAGGTACCTATTCGATAAAATTTATATATTTGATTCGATACAAGAAAAAAGTGTACTTAAAATTTCGAATAAATAATCGAAATGATTCGTTTTCAAATCTCATTATTATCCCGCTATTACTCGTATTGGTAACTTTCACTGTATTTTTCACTTAGATTTCAAAGACATGATTATTGAACGAGCGAAGCGAGCGTCTCCTTTTGGCTCTTTTGGCACCAGGTCACAGTTTTTTTTTCAATCAAGCTAAAATTTTGCACACATGTACGGACCATTTCTGGGCGTTGCAGACCCTAATTTTTTTGACATCCATTGATTAGTTCAAATTTAAAAAAAAATTATCTTTTGATTGGTTGTTCCGATCAATTTGAAATTTTGACAAGTCATTAGGACCAACATTATCCCCAATCTTACAAAGTTTCAGACAAATCCTCCTATTGGTTAAAATTTAAACCCATCTTTACTGTGATTTTTGAAATTAAAACTAGAACCGTTTGACCGATCAACTTAAAACTTTGCATGGTCATTGGGACCAACATTATCTGTGTTTTTGAAAATTTTCAGACAAATCTGTGTTTAAATCCAAAAGTTATTGACATTTTACGGACATTTTGCTTGTTGCTATGGATCACGGCCAATTCAATTTTTCAATTTCAATTTCAATTATCTTTATTTGCATCTTTGAGTACAAAAAGACGACATTCAGCAATGTGGGAATCGACTGAGAAGCTCAGCGACTCCCTGCTGATCTGCCATGTAACCTTTTACGCCTCAGACGCCTCAGTTCCAATGTTCCAAGGTAGTTAGAAAAGAAACTTTCAAACGCATATGACACTAATAATAATGAACATATCGATCTGATGTGGTGTACACACACTAATATCATATGAGTGATCCCAGGTTTATTTTTTGAACGAGATCCTGTGAGTTTTGAAAATTAACAAGGAACCGTTCAATCATAAAGGTTCAATCGATCAAAACTTTGCATGGTTATTGGGACCAATATTTTTGGAATTTTAGAAGATTTTCTTACAAGTCTGTGACGAAATTTAAGAATTATTGGCTTTTGATGACATTTTCAGTAGACAGAATTTCGGTTCGAGGTGTTGCGCCGCCTGCGCGTATCCGTGCTCGCTCATCAACGCGTTACACAGAGCGTTTTCCTAGTAAAATGTTTAGTTCCTGCAGTTCCTACCTTGACCATCCTCCATTCTTCAAATTTAAAGAGAATTTTACTTTGATATTTCATTCTGAATTTAGGTTCAACTATTCAATATTCGATTCAATATTCAAAATATTTTCAAAATATTCAAAATATCGTATTCTAAGCAAAAACCACTATTTTCCCTCTAAGTTGGTGTATATTTTAGATAATCCACAGCAGATATTGCTTAATATTATGTCCCTCCTATTTACAAAAGGTAGGTATCCATCTGGTCTTATTCAAATAAATATAACTCTCACAATCATATTTTAACAAGAATTTTATTCTAGGTGTTTTTTTCAAGTCAATCATACAAGGATTAGGTGCAACAGTATTAGGGCTCTCTAGTATTTCTACTTTATATTTGTGGGATATAAGTTAATATGTACATAAATTACACTAACTTCAATGGAAGCCTAAATTAAATATCAAACTAATTGATTTATAATGAAAGTAAAGAATTTTAGGTATCGTCTAGTTTAATCCAATGTACGTCCGGTCTCAGAAGAATACTTTTTGATGGAAGTTTGTCCAACATGCCTACCTGGAAATGGACATTGCCACATAAAACATTTATGTAAAACTGATGAAAAGTCACTTTGCCTAAATAAACTCACATTCGAAAAAATGTGACATATGAAAAGAGCCCAAGGCAATGAAAATTAAAAATATGAAGTCAAATATAGTCAAATAATCAAATAGTCAAACGAAGTCAAAAGATGATGTCAAATAATTGTGGAAAAAAACTCATCTTCATTACCTAATGCAATTACCTATGAAAAAAACGCCTTCGAATGTACAACAGTCTACACCATGTAAATTGTAGGATTGTTTGAGATTGTGTCTTACCTGTTTCCTAATGTAGTGGACAAGCAACTCGACACTTTCAGGCTGGTCGCAACTGCGCTGTAAGAATCTTCGCCACACGGCTCCAGCCAAGACTCGATCATCAGAGAGAAGGCCTTCATCGTAGCCAATTAATGCAGCTTGGAACTGATGAGAGAGTTCCTGTACTTGTTCACGTACACTCGAGGGATTGGCAGCCTACAACAGAAATAAAGTACCTACATCAATATCAGAAGTTAGCAATTTGGATTTGGTGAATGTAACGACACTCACATTATATTGCATTGGGGTAGTGATGTGGTTATGTGGGTAATGTGAGAAATGGAAGTGAACTATCTACGAGTAGCAGACATGAAATTCTTACGGATTCTGAAGTGTCAAGGGGATTGGATCAAGTTTGGTGCAAGAAGAGAAGGAGCGAGTTGGGTGTAGACAAAATTCTAATGAAATAATCACTTTCGTCAGTAGTGACCCAGCACCAGGCGCGTAGGAAGGGCCCCCATCACTTGAGTTTAGCGATTAAGTTAAGTTTAGCATCCCAGAATCACTTATAAATTGTTTAAATTCTAAAACAATAGGGGATTGTTTGTTGTAATAGGGAAGACTCCATAAAATTAGATTTCAGAATAATAGTTATTTTATGAACGTTAAGATGTTGCTGATAGGGGTGGGAGGTTTAAACGTTTAACCGTCAAGCGTGTGTTTAAACGTTGGTAAACGTTTAATCGTAAAAAGTGTTGACATTTGTAATACTCAAAACTGTATCCAAGAATACCAAACAACAGTTGTTTTGTCTATTTATTATCTTTCTGTTTTGTCTATTTCGTCAGAATGCTGAGATCAGCTGTGATGCTTTTACCCCTCCCCCTCAAGCCCTATCTCACGCCCACCCCTACAGTACGTGTCACACGGAGTTGTCCGCCAGACTTGGCCCCTAATGTTGCAAATAACTGGTTTTTTGTCCATCCTCAGTCGATGTGAGCGATCGCGCAGTCTTCCGAGACCATCACTCTCTCTCGGACAAGGGGTATTCAAAATATCTTAGCGGACAATTCCGTGTGACACGGACTGTAAGTCACTTCAAGGCTGAAGCTAGGACCCTTATTTTTTTGCTGGCGCGACATAGCCTCTGGAAATATGAAGAAAGTTCATATCTTCACAGTAGAGATACGATTATATGGTGATCGCGAAATTTTCGAAGTGTTGTAAATGACTCATATTTCTAAATATAAATGCATTTCCATATGTTTCTGGCCCAAAAACACTGGAATCCTCTGAGCACTGCTAAACACCACCAAACTGACTAAAATGCGTAATATACCTACCGCGAAGTATCATCAAATTGAATATATTTCCTGTTATTTTGTAAATTTTGCAGTTGCTTTTCTAATTTTTCTCAGGATCACCAAGGTAAACCCCAATATTCAACCTCTTTTATTTCTAAAATCAGTCAGTGACCCTCCCCTAGACAGAAGAGCTCTGACCTTGTAGAAAACTACTTGGGGTTGCTTAGTGGGAGGAACAGTGACCTCGCATTATCACGTGAAAATAAAGTTGACATAATATGTCTTTTACAGTCGCAATATACATAAACAAACAGTATGAAAAAGCATATAATAATTTTATTTTTGATATTGCATTGTGAAAAACCAAGGTGGAAAGTCAAATGCTGCACTGCCTTTCCTAGGGTTTAAATTTTTGAGTGATATAATATTGACCCTTTTAGACCGCGAGAAAAATTTACCTAATGAGTAGTAAAATGGAAAGACGGGGAATCACGCGTCATCATACGTAATTACAAACCCATATTTATAGATCAGTCGAGATGCCGGAGTGCTTGTTTCAATAAACAACAAAGTGCACGTTATGTTGAAAAATTATTGCATTTAAATTAAAATGTATTTTTATTTTGATCAGTTGAGGGAAAGTTTTGGGCAGTGTACAATTTCAAGAAGTGTTGACAAGCTCTCAAGAATGACACGGTCTTGAAAGTGGTTGCACAGGGGGAGAGGCAATAATATATCCTTTATCATTTTTATGCTCACTAAACGTTTAAACGGACATTTTGAAAGCGTTTAAACGTTTACTAAACTGCTCAGTTTTTCCCAGCCCTAGTTGCTGAACACAGATTTGGTATTAATTTTGGTGTGAGAAGAAAAGTTTTCAAGGAATTAATTTACAAAGATTGATATATTTCTTACTTTTTTAAAACAGGAAAATTGACAATGACATCACAATCTGCTATATTGCCATAGAAACAAAGAAATCACCATGGTAACACATTGTTGGAGGCTTGGAAATGACATCACAATCCTGATTCTCGTTGCCTGCCGTTTTTCCCGGCCAAAATATCCAATGACATTTAAATTTGATTTTTATGAATGAAAATTTTAAATTTTGCTGATGATAAGTGTGTTCATTGTTATTTATGTTCATATTTACAAATTAACTGGAATAAAATTTCACGAGACTTCCCTATTTGAGCAGTTCAATATCCCGAAACCACTTTTAAATTGTTAATATTCTGGGGAAAAAAATGCACTGAGTGGCAACAATTGGAAGGTTTGAAGGAGTGTGCGTTGTGAAAAATATCCGACCGAACCGGGGCTGGAACCCGGGACCTCTCACTTGCCGGGCGAGAGCTCTACCAACTGAGCTACCCGGTCGGACGGACGGACATTAGACACAACGCACTGATGAGGGTTAGAGATCTCCGAGGAGAATGGAATGAAGGTAAAGAATGCTCACTACGATCTGTTATACCACCGGTGACGTTATTGAAAAATATGTGAGGTCGTTTTTTTCCTAAATTCTCCTTTGTTGTCAAAACAAAGATAATGAGACCACATGCAACTCTGTCGAGTGATACCTACTGATAGGTAATTGCGGGACTTATTGCAATCCCATTGAAGGAGTGATATTCCGGCAAAACATTTTGGAAGGGAAAATTGTTGCTACGTGAAAAAGGTCACTTGAGTTTAGAATCACTTTTATAATGACTAATGAGGAACAACCGTTATCACAATTTGGAGTGCAGTAGTTTGGCCAATTTCGTTTCATATTTATAGTCACGTGGTAGGTATCACTCAAATACCCTTAAACAGGGATATCTCTCTAGTTGTAGAATGGATTAAAAACATGAAATATTGAGAGTATACGTCCTGTCTAGGATGTAGACAAACAAGACAATATTATTGTGGAATGAATAGTTTTCAAGTAATTGATAGGTACAGAAAGATAGATAGAAATCTCCAAATTTTAAAATGAATTCACATTGTTTTAAAACAGTAATATCAGGCATTGATGGCATGGGGCTCCTCAGCATTGCCATGGCAATAAAGGATTCACCATGGTAACACATTGTTGTGGACGTAGAAATTACATCAGCGGGCTCACATACGTCACACATGGATTTTCCCGCCAAAATGTAACGACATTTTCATTTAATTTCTTTTGAATGAAAATGTTAATTTTTTGGGTGAAAAGTGTATTTATTTGTCATTATTGTTTGTTGGCTTTTAAAAATTTACATTTAATTTTTTTCAATGAGACTTCCCTATTGTTTAAATTCTAAAAAACGCACTGCGGGGCTAAAACAGGGGGCTTTCAAGACTCTTACCTAATACCACCAAACGTTGGTGCTACGATGGTGCCGAGTTCAAGGTAGGTTCTACTACGGGTTATTTAGATAGGTAGCATGGTGCTATCTAACTAGTAATAGTAATTGAATGTGCCTTATATACCACTTACACCCAATTTCTTGGCTCTTGTTGACACGTCCTGCCACATTGCTTCAACCAAACTATTCCGTGTGAAACGCCCTTCCTCACCCTCGTTCATTGTCCGAACCATCAGCATCCACACATGTAGCTCAGTGATTAGGAACCAAGAAAAGAATGTGTCAGGAAGATGAAATTCCGCGAAAAACTTTGCATAAGGAACTTGATCTGCCACACTCTCATAAAGCATGTATCCGGAGGCTTTTAATCTCTGAAATAGAAACAAATATCATTAGTCACCAGTCACCACTCACCACCACAGTCAAAAACCCAGGTTAGGGAAACTTTGTGTGCAAGCATCTGAAGCATAATATCTACCTAATTGACATACTACCTAGGTACTAGTTGTATTTTATTTAGTGTTTAGGCAGAGACGTTTAGAAGGTGTGTAAAGTACCTTTGCAGAGACGTGTAAAGGTAAATAAGGAAATAAAATTGAAATGTAAAAATCAATTAAGAACTAGTGTGCTCAGTCACTCTGTACAGTCGGGAATGTTCGTCCCAAAGTAGCTGGATTGTATAACGGTTACACTTTCAATGTAACAAAACATCTAAAGTAATAGGTAAGACACTTGGCACAACTAAAATTGATCGTTCAATAAATCTGATGACTGAAAATGTTAGATCGCACTATCAGAAGTAAGTCCAAGCGATCTCCTTGTCCTTATCTCACTCTAGTAGGTGAACTCACATTTTTCAATGATAATAACAAGCTTTGATTGCTATGGAAAATGACCGGCAGTCATTCAAATTTGTTCACCGATCAATTTTTGTTCTGACGAGTGTTCCTACCTACCTACACATACAAGAGTAAATTACATTGAAAAAACTTTAAATTGAAAAAAATTAAATTGATTAGAAAACTTTGTGAATCTAATAACAGATAAACATCTCTAGTAAAAATGTATTGTTTTGTTCCTAAGAACTTGCTTCCTTCCTTTAACTACTTCCTATAACTTACTTTCAACCTACCTAGATATAAGTTCTGTAAGTTTCTCCTCATAGTGAGGGTTGTTTGCACAAAAAGCAGAAACTTCCCCAAAAACAGCCAAGGTAAAATAAAATTCTTATCACTAAGTAGTACCTAGTAATTCACAATATTGTGAATTTGTGCGTGCCAATTAGTGGCGGTTGGTGCCTTGTCTAGTAGGTGGGGCGCAATACCGAAGTTGTCCTCGACCCCACGGGGGGTCTGGGGGGAACCCCCAGCCGGCGGAGCTAACCCGCCGGAGGCGGAAATTTTTGAAATAATGAACACTATCAAGTCATAAGTTAATGATTTGTGAGCGTTCCATTTAAGTTTAGTGTTGTTGAGAAATCGCACTTATTAAGTCGTGCAGTAAGTAGTTTCTTCTGTCATCAAAAGCATAGCCGGGTTTTCTCTGATTCCGCACCAAGTAGAAATAGTTATTGGCGCCTTTTTTATAATTGTTTCCCCGTAGCCGTCTCATTTTCATCTTGCATATGATTCCATTTTTTTTTTCCATACTAATATTGTTGTTGATTCTTATATTGTTGCCTAGATATATTGTTCCATGAATTCATTAAAGAAAGCATTGTTGAGTTGACACTCAACTCAACAATGAGTCTGGTAGCGATTGGACGGGTTTTCCTATTGTTGTTAAAAATTCGTTCTTAGTGCGCATACGATATGGCATTTTCGACGATTTGGGAAAACATTGGTTGGCTTATATTTCTATTAGGTAAATAAAGAGCAAGCAGTGAAACAAAATAACGCGTTTATAGTTCACAACCACACATTCATGTGTGCCATTCCATCCAAAGATAAAAACATTGATTTGAGAATTTTGTGTACCTACTAAGAAGACACACAGCTCGACAAAGTCGATGCGCCACTTACATTATGAGTCTAGTAGAGTAGGAGACAATGATGTACCGATAGATACTGATGAACAAAACATAATTTACACTGATAATTATTTAATTTATCTGAAGAAATCCATAAGAAAAACATTAACGCTTCCAAACGATTAGCGGGAACGTTGACTGATGGACGAGAAGTATGATCCACGAGCTAAAAGCATCAAGCCCGATGATTGCCGAATGCCGTCGGCACAAAGATTCTGTGCCCCAACACCGCGGTTCGGCTCGAGCGCTGCTATGGCGAGAACGCAAGAGCGCATGCGTCAACTTTTAGAATGACGTCACGAGTGGGGCACGGTATTAGCTGTGCCCCTGGTTGCCTACCCAGCCAGGTGCCGCTAAGATTTCAAGCGGGCGACGGAATATACAGTAATTTCATTGATTTGGAGAGCGTATGGCTGGGAGTTTCAACATTTTACATTACAAATTGAACATTTAAATTGTTCAAATTGAACATTTAATTTGTTCTCAGAATAATTATTGGTTGTTATTTGCAGAATATTATAATAAATCATTGAGGAATTCAATTATGTTTTTTTATTTATAACCTGATATTTTAGGTAGGGCACGTGCCCCTGTGCCCCAATGCACCAGCCGCCACTGGTGCCAATTGTTATGTACCTATCGCAGCCCTCACTCGGACTCCCAGTTTTTCACAATGTTTCTTTAAAAATCTTGATTTTGTTAGCATCTACGTTGTCTATGTATGAGACAAACCTACTGTTCGTATTCAGTAAAATCAGCAAAAACTAACCGATTTGGAGTGATCAAGCCAACCAGCTTTCAGGAAAAGCTTTTTTAAAAATCCACTTTCTGCTGATGGATGTTTAGACACCACTCCCGACGAACTTTGCCGCATAGTACTTTGCCATGGATGGTTAAGCAGTCTGTTTTCATGTCTAATGAGTAAACCGCCTTGTCTATTACATCCCAGTCGTAAGACGTTGGTTGGTAAAGACTGTGTAGATACTGGCAAGATCTGAAAAGATAGAGGTACCAAGGTAGGGTAACATAGAATGAAATGAAATGTGAGCTTACCTAAAGTGACCAGCAGTCGATCTGTGGATTGGAGAAGGGTCATTTTATTTTCCCGTCTCCTACTTTAACTGCGTGCGCACCATGCCCCATTGTTATGCCGAACCTTCTCTTGGGTTGAGCTCACTAAGGGGTTCGTAAAATACCTGTTTTTCAAGAAAATCCCAATCCACAGATTGGTTGCGGGTCACTTTACCTCAGAGTTGTTATATTTCAGATTTTTTTTAAAATTATATTTCTCAGAATTGGCTTCTTTCTCTTTTGTTTGTTTATTTTTTGTTCGCATCATCCTGGACATACGGATCAACCAATCGAGCTGAAATATTGCACTCACACTTAGACCTGTAGGTAGGTAGTGTTTGAAAAATACTCATCCACACACATTTAAAAAAGTTGATTGTTTCTCGTTTTGAACGCCATTGCCACAATCAGTGTAAGTAAGCGGACACTAGGCGATTGTTAGGGGAAACTATTTCTATAAGAAAGCAATAAGGGGTTTGGGTAGGGGCCTCTCAATAGGTACAATGCAGGCCCGGGGCGCATAGCCCCGGGCTATGCGCCCCGGGAAATTTTAGGAAGAAATTTGATGCCTCAACGCGAAATTTGTATGTAATTTTAAGCCAATTTAACATAAAAAGTGAAAAGAAAATGAAAAAAGAGTGGAGTCCCCAAATTAACCACTGGCAACGTCAAACTGTAAACAAAGATAGAGATAAAGCCCCAACCAAGCCCAATTGACCGTAGGACATACGAAGCTTCTGTAAAAATAATTTAACGATGTCTCGGCATTATGTTCATTGTATACCTACCAGGTAATTGAAGCAATAACCTTCGTCTGCTGTGTGTATATTTCATCAAAAGCACACGTTACGGTTAGTTATGGAGCAAATAGCAATCGATAAACATGTGGGCTTTATCCTAATGTACGTTCCATGACAGAAATGTATGTTTTTAAAATCAGAGTAGTTACGATGCTTTTTCATCTACAGGCGTAGAAAGGCATGAAACGTACGTATTTACTCGCGTATCTATTATAAGGCGCAGGATATTAAAAAATTTGCAATTCAAAAAGTGGGGGTGCGCCTTGCGCCTACACTACTAGGTAGGTATACAGTGTTTTCCAAGATTAGGTTTCTCAAAACTACACTGCGCCTTATACGCGAGTAAATACGGTAGGTAGGTACCTATATTAGTTTCGAGCAGAGGATTCCTCACCATTGTGAAGTTATAAACAATTGTAAGATGCCTAATAAAAATATAAAATAAATATCAACAGCTCTCGTGTGTCGCACGCACCAATTAGTAACAGTACGAACAAAGGATGCTAAAACATTAAAAAAAACAAATACTTGACCACTGCACACTTGAGTTGTCAATCTATTTATAGAATCAAAAAGTATGCTTTTGTAGTCTTGGATCTTTCATTTTGTAGACCCAAGTTTTGTAGCACATTTCGAGGTAAGCTGACTGTAATAGAGAAAAGGGTTATGTACGTTCAGTGTTATGTAGGTACTAGGTACTTACCTTTGCTAGGAATAATGTTGTGTGGTAATTCATTGAACAGCACTTGTTTTATATGAATAATATTTATGTTAACAGGGAAATTTGATTCGTAAGTTCACTGTTGATTTAATACTGTAAGATTTCACTTCACATGATGAAAATAATGAAAGTGCTTGCAGCACGCTCTACAGTAGTTCTCTGAAACCTCAACTTGTTCTCGACCTTGGACGCGGGGAATGAAGAAGAGAGAGAGAGGGAGCATTTCAGATGGCGAGAAAGCCAATATTGTCTTTGTGTGTAATTAAAGGAGCTAGTATTTCTGCTTTATTTGCTTCATATAACGTAAGCATTTAGGTGTTAATGCGTTAAACAGGTTTTGATATTCGTATTGTTGTTATTTAAGACTCATTTCAAGAGAAATATTAACGTTTAATAGTTGAAAACATAGGGAGAGACAGTGCATGGTTTGGGAGGTGACCTTATCCAAGTGCTGGGCACCCTGAGCGTACTCGTAGTAAGCTCTAGTCCTACTTTTCTAGAGAGTTATTTTAAATCTTACTACGTTCTTGGAATGCAAAGCACTTATTGTACTCTTACTGCTAATGTGTTATATCAGATTTGATATACTACCTACCTAAGGGATAATATGAATGTGCAAACCACTGAACATGCAGGATCAGGCTTGTGACTTTAAAATTAGGCATGTTCCTTCACACCTCATCAGTATATTTGCATACCTGCACCTTGACATCCCTGAATAATAATACATTATTTATATTTCTGATTTGTGTTTGATTACAGAGGAGGTAGCCTATCCAACGACCAGGAAGTAAAGGACAGGACTATTTACCTTGTTCCACGATTCTTCATCACTCTCGGTGTTATGGAACAATTTTCACAATAGCACAATTTGCTTAATAGACCGGTACGTATACAGTCACAACAAACTGTCTACCGACTTATTACAATGAAAGCTCGTATAATTGCAATTGCCAGTGAACAAGCTTCCTATTATACTACCTACGTAGGTTGGTAGGTATTCCAATAGGCTATAATTTACGAACCCTGACTAGCGAAGGTATAGAAACATAAAGCCCTGGTTAGTTTAAGTACAGACTAGGCAATATCCTAATGCCAATTGAGTTATAATTGTGGTTTTCATTCAACTAGCCCCAATGAATGCATAGAAATTCCTTACCACCTTGTCATAACGTCTGTAAAATGATCTGCTGATTTGAATACAAATTGAAAACATTTCAGATGCAGTTTAAATGGATGTAAAACCATCATCGAGCACACTCACAACTCAAACTTTTGAGTTCTATGGTATCACCCTCTCTTCAAGTCTATACTAATTTCTCTGTTTCCTTCTCCTTCCATTCGTAGGGATTGTTTTTGTTTTTGTCCGTCATTAAGAATAGACATACATTGCAATGTACCTATCTACTATAGGTAGGGTCACATTCAAAAGAAGCCGGTCAAATCCCCATGTGGGCATAATATGGAAAACCGATATAGGAAGTATTGAATGTGGCTGTAGCTAGGTACCTAATTCCTGCTGTTTGTTGTGGAGAGGGGGGGGGGGGGGATGTAGACCAATAGCAACCAATAGTTAAACAAATTAAGCAAGTGTAATGGTGTTTGAAGCAGTTTGATTTTGTCTTCATTGTTTTTTCTAGCTATTTTTTGGAAATTTGTAATTATCGCTTGGTATCGCTTGGTAGGTACCTACCTGGAGATCTTTCAAGGCAAAATTTGGATGGTAGTTTATCTAGTATAAGTTACGATTCTATAAATAGATCAGAAATTCCAAAATGCTTGGAAGATCGTACACTTTATTTTTTGGTTGGCTATTTTTAATTTTTTAACATTACTTGTCGACCGAAGTTTTGATAATTGTTTCGTCACACGAGGGCTTATCGTACTACCTAATGCTGTAGTAGTACCTGACAAACAGAATCACAAATGTTTCGCACAATAGGTTATAGCCTAGAGGTAACATTTTGAAATTAGTCATGAGTTCTTAATATAAGTAAACAATGCAAGATTGTTGAATCTAGAAAAATGTGAACATCTTTGATATGAGAAAGGTACGTGTGATATCCTATTCTTATTCATGTGACTTGAACAGGAATATTAGGAGCTCGTTCCTTTATTAGCTCCGTTTTCCTTCACGGCCGGGAACGTGAAGTGAAACGAAACTAATAAAGGAGGCCGTGGTTAGGAGTCTTTGATTGTCAATTGTCCACTATACCTAGTATCTTTCACTTCAAGCGTATTATCGCACCATTTTGTACTTCCCTCAGAAAGGTGGAGTGGGGATGGTCTGTCGCAGGAAGTGTCGGTAGATCTCAGCCAAATGCAATAGAAGGGATGCTAAAAACAAGGGGTTTTACTTTTGAATGATTTCGCCAAACGTGATCTAATACGCTGGCAATTTCCCCCCCCCCCACCCCCCCCACCCCCCCCCACTCTTCATTACCCTCAAATCAAAACCTTACCTTCACCTTATGTAGAAAAATAGTTCAATACCTTTGACTATTGCATCTTCCTTTTATCAGAAGCTAGAATTCTTATCGTGTAAATAAAGTTTTTCTCTGTGCACTCATGGCTCTTCTACCCAAGCAATTATTATTAATCCAATAATAATTGAGCGAGCGAAGCGAGCGTCTCCTTTTGGCTCTTTTGGCACGGACCTCTGTTTTTTTTTTTTTTTTTTTCTGTTACTGACGATATACAGGTCAGAGTTTTTCTTCGATCGAGCTGAAATTTTGCACACATGTACGTAACATTTCTGATTGTTGCAGACCCTAATTTTTTTGAAATCCATTGATTGGTTCAAATTTTAAAAAAAATAACTTTTGATTGGTTGTCTCGATCAAATTGAAATTTTGACAAGTCTTTACCTCCAACATTGTACCCAATCAAACAAAGTTTCAGCCAAATCCTCCCATTGGTTAAAATTTAAAACCATCTTTCCTGTATTTTTAGAAATTTAAACTAGAACCGATTGAACGATCAACTTATAACTTCGCATGATGGTTGGGACCAACATTATCTTCATTTTTGACAATTTTCATACTAATCTGTGTTTAAATCCAAAAGTTATTGACATTTTACGGACTTTTTGCGTGTTGGCTGTCAAATTCACGGCGACTTCGAATCTTCAGTTCAAGCAAGGTAGTAATAGCAGAAACTTTCAAACGCATAATGAATCTGATAATGACCGTTCAACAGTCGATCTGATATTGTGTAGACTTACTTACCTATATCATATGAGTGGTCTCAGGTATATTTTTTGAAGGAGATCCTGTGATTTTTGAAAATTAACACGGAACCGTTCAATCATAAAGGTTCAATCGATCAACTTACAGCTTTGCATGGTTATTTGGACCAATATTTTAGGAATTTTTTGAGATTTTTATACAAATCTGTGGCGAATTTTAGAATTATTGGCTTTTAATGACATTTTCGATAGACAGAATTTAGGTTCGAGGTGTTGCGCGTATCCGTGCTCGCTCATCAACGCGTTACCCAGAGCGTTTTCCTAGTTTATTGTTTATTGTTTATTTATCTTTCCGTGGATTGGTACATAGTACCAATATGGGCATCATATTCCAAACCAGTAATTGAGAATGAGCACTAGGTACGCCAAAATGCTGGGATGTGATCACATCCTGGTCCTTTTGTTTATGGCTCTAGTCTTTCTTTATTATGGGATATTTAAATTTTTTGGGGTTTTTCACTTGTTTCCGTGCCTTTTTTTATACTATTTACAGACCTTTTGCCATGTTGCATCCCAAACCTTTAGAGATCTAATATTTGGTATACAAATTAATGACCTAGCCAGGGTGTATGAGCTAGTTCTAGGGGACTGTACGCTGTATCTCTACAATGCTGGCAATGTGGTCAGTTAAGTATCCAACTTGAGCCTTATTCCGCCAGGATCTCTAGGGTCTTGGTGGCCAATGATTTTACGTGAGATGATGGCTGTGCTTAGAGGAGAAAAAGAATATTTTTGATGTATTTGAAGAATTTTATTCATTACACATGGATAGTGATTTATAACATTACATGATAGTGCCTGCTTCACATTAACGGGAGCCTAAATTAAAATCTTATTCTCACTTATATCTAACAACATCAATCATCGCCTATTGATAGTGTAGTGGTTAGAACAGTAAGAACTCTCTGTACAGTAGGGTCCAAGTTCGATTCCCGCTCTGGAAGATTGTCACCTCGTTCACGAGGTGACATCACAGTTGCGTGGAAGCCCCGCCTACCATGCGCAATGGGCTACCTTGTAACTTCCAAACAGTAGTGAAGAACAGTAATATTCTTCTACCATGAGTTCTGCCCATAATAGAGATTATTTTAATTTTATTTATAGTAATCTTTTTATGAATACTTTTATGTTCTTTGCAAATATAATTTGTTTTGTACCTTTCCATGACTGATTGCAAAAGAATATTATAGTTCATTCAAAATAATGCATTCGAAATGCCGCCAATTTCGTGGCCCCCTATACCCGTGAGACACTAGCGGTGAAAGGCTGAACCTGTATACTTACATGACCACTGTTTTTCCATTTGTTCAGTCACCTGAGTAACTCATACACCCTGGACCTAGCCTACAACAACTTAAAATAATTGTTTGTATTGGATATATTTTAATTTTCACAGACCAGAGATGGCGAAATCAAAAAGAAAACGACACGGATTGAAATCAAATGTAGGGGAAGATCCTGGACCGGACATATCTTTGCTCAGTAGACCATCTGCAACAAGCGTGAAAGGCATTCGCGATGTTTTAAAAGCGTTTGAGGAAGGAACAGCAGAGGTAAAATCCAATAACATTCTTCAACCATTCTATGTAGTATGTAATCTTGGTTTCTATGTGAATATGTATCTAACATTGATTTTTTTATTACAGGTTCATCATTTGTTGAGCAACGAATGCGAGCTATTATATGAATGTAGAGTCTGCAGGAGTTTGTATCGAAGCTTCCTCAATTTCATTACTCATAAGAGAATCTACTGCCAGCAGCAGTACACATCTGGAAGTCCAAAAGTTAGCCATTTCTTCAACGATGCACTGGTATGTTTTTTTTTTAAATATTAAAGTTTTTTTATGGGTAGCAATTGAGCCATTTAGCTGATAATTGCCTTCACAGGAATCACTTGCTCAATGATAACTTTAGGAACATTGTGGGATGGTTTATCAGTGGAAATTAACCGATGTAGTCTAATCAAGGTAGTACTCCTACCAACAAATAACAAGCTTTGATAAGTTATTTTATGGGACATGACCAGCAGTCATTCAAATTTGTTCAACGATCAATTTTTGTTTTGCCGAGTGTATTGCGAGTGTTTTGCGTTAAGTGGCAATACCTACCTCTACCGTGCAAGTCACTTTTGAGAGTACATGTTCTGGAGAAACTTTCCAATGTAAAATAATTAGGAAAAATGTTTGGCAGCTAATTTCATAGTACTCATTATAATTTATAATTATTAGGTACTTTTAATAATAATAAAAAAAATCCATCCCTGGTTCCAATTGAATGGGTCAGGGGGTGGGTATTCCCATCAACACTAGCACCGCAGGACTCGTGGAAACTGGCTGGCCACGCCTGGCGTTTCCTCCTCTTCTTCCTCCTCTTCTTCTTCCACATCTATTATTGTTCCACAAATTTCTTCCACCCTGTTCTGTCGTCCCACTGTCTCTCAGCCTCCAACTCACTCCACCTTCCTCCTCTCTCCAGCACATCCTCCTTGATCAGTCCAATCCACCTGTCTCTTGGTCGCCCCACTCTCCGTTGTCTCCGTACCTACATGTATATTTTAAAGAGTCAATACTCAGTATTTCCTAGTACATAGTACAAATTCTCCACAAGTTATGGTGTTATGTGTTTATTTTCACAAACAAGGTTAATATTATACATTTTAAATGATAAACATTGTTTACTACAACAAGTAATAGTAGGTACTTTTAAGTACCTGCTATTGTATCCATCCGCCAAGATATATGAAATTAAAGATAAAGATCGAGACAACTCGAACATTTAAAAAATTGATCAGAGTTGACATCTTAGTGAAAACGACATTTGACTTAGGTACAATTTTTGGCTTGATGATAATGTTCTATTTATAAATTAAAACTTATCAATACCTAACCATAGATAATTACTAGGGCTGTGCGAGTTTGATATTTTAAGGTCGAGTCGAGTTCGAGTCGAGTCAGTGAGATGAATCGAGTTTTTCGAGTCGAGTTCGAGTCATGTTCAGCAAATGTTCACCTATGTACTATTAGGTCATAAAATTATTATTCGACCATCATCACAAAATGAATAGAAATATTTACATTAAATTAATCATACATCATCTATACATTGTAGGGCTGCTAATTCATGTAATTTCTTATTATAAGATAAGATGTGTATAGGTAAATAATTTTGATTCTCATACTACTGGGGTTTGAAGTGCTACTACTAGAAATTTGTAGCTTGGAATGACAAGTAAAGATCTAAGCTTTAACAGCTACTGTATTTTGGGGGAAAAAATCCATGCAATCTGCAACTAGAAATAGGTACTACTAGGTACTAGGCACTACATAGAATGTAAAGGCCAAAGACTCTAGAACTTCCTTAGGCCTAAATTCTGGGTTTTTGCATTCCTAGAAGTATTGTCAGAAGCACTTAGACGAGTTATGTCACTTATCAGCAGGAATATCATATCCCAGAAAAAACACTCCGTGTAAAAATACCAGCCAAGTCTCTTTAACTATAAAAAAAAATAGAAGAAATCTAAAAATTCAGCACTGAAAAGGAGTGATATCAAAAAAGGAGCCAAGTCAACGAATTTTCCAAATTTTAATCGTACCATTGAAATAAAAATATCAACCCCCGAGAAATACTTAAAAAAAGGACTTGGCGCATCGTTTTTTTAAAGACACTTTTCTATCCTAAAAGTATAGGAAGAACTCTACAAGTATATTTTCCTGAGTATATCACATTCATTATCGACGAATCATACTACGTTTTAATATAACTAGTACTCTTACCTACTGGCAGTTTTGGTATTTTGTCAATATTCAGAGGAAATAAACGGATAAACGAATAACGAATAAACGGAAGCGGCCTAGTCTATTCGTTATTGCCACTATTTCTAGGGTCATATTAATCAATCATACTTCTCAATATCGTGACTGAGGGAAATAGCGAAAGCGCTCATTACAAGAAGGCCGTCAATGAGATTTGTATAAGTGACTAGTGCACTGAGCCATGCTGCTCAAATAATTACTGACTAGATTTTTATCTAAAGTAATACGTTATGTAATTTATGAATTTTTTTGGTATAAAATGTTAATTAATAGCAATTAATTACACGGCGAGAAGGTTCAAAGTATAATGCTGTAGTAGGTATGTTGATGTACCCACAAAACTATAGGTACCTACCAATCACAAACACAACTGTTCTGTATTTATTGCTTGTAAGACAATGCTATGTTTCTTTGCGTACTTATATTTAAATTTAAAATATTTTACAGAATGTTCAATATTTAATTTGAAAGTTTTGTCCCAATTTTTCTAGGCATTTCTGAACTACGTAGTATGTGAGTGGCATAAGCTTAAGAATAGAAAAATGTCTTTAAAAAAACGATGCGCCAAGTCCTTTTTTTAAGTATTTCTCGGGGGTTGATATTTTTATTTCAATGGTACGATTAAAATTTGGAAAATTCGTTGACTTGGCTCCTTTTTTGATATCACTCCTTTTCAGTGCTGAATTTTTAGATTTCTTCTATTTTTTTTTATAGTTAAAGAGACTTGGCTGGTATTTTTACACGGAGTGTTTTTTCTGGGATATCACTTCTTTTGTTAGTTTATTCATACAGCTTGTAGCACATGTCCGAGCAGGGACTAATTTCTTTAAAAAAATACGCCTCAACCGATTTGGTTACTATGAAAAGTTGCGTTTGGTATAAGATGAAAATGATTATCCAAGAAGAATAGCTTAAGTTTCGTTATAATCGATCCAGCCGTTTTCGATACATGACGTCACTTCCGGTTTTGAAATAGCGGCCGAATTCCGGTATAGGTAATAAGAAAACAATCTAGTTTTATCTAGTTGATACCTTCATGAACGACCATCTGAATTCCTAATCCCTATATTTCCGTAAAATCGGTCATGCCGTTTGTAATATATGACGTCACTTCCGGTTTCATTTAGTGGTTCCTGCCGCCATTTCCGGTACCATTAATTTATTTATTCATTTTTCACAATTGATTTTTCAAATAAATAGCAGAATGAATACGCAGGAGCTAGTTCAGTTGCAATCGGTACAGGCGTTTTAGATATATGACGTCACTTCCGGTTTCAGGAATGGCGGCCGAGAACACTGCTACCTTGAATATATAAATTGTATTGTCTATGTTACAATGTAAGTTAATTATGTACGTATTTTAAGTATAATTTGTTGAAATAAGTTAAATATTGCGTATTTATGACGTCACTTCCGGTTTAGAAAATAAGAAAATAATATTTTTTTTATTGATACTTCATATAGATGACCATCTAAATCGAATGGCGCTAATTTCGTTCTAATCGGTCCAGACGTTTTTGAGTTATGACGTCACTTCCGGTTTCAAAATGGCGGCTTCCGGTTGGTTTTATAAAAAGGCACCTCAGACGCCAAAAGTGCACATGTGGTAAAAATTTCAGGTCGATCGGTTCAGCCGTTTAGGCTGTGGCGGTGATAGCGACGTTTCGTGATATCATCAGAATCATCATCATCTTCAGAATCAGAAAGTGGTGTAATTTCACTGTTTTCTCGGTCCTCTAGCGCGCAAATGGCATAACCTATTGTTCCCAAATTTGGTATATGTAGTGGGGTGGGCCATAGCTCGAAATTAAGATATTTCGCAACAATGTGAGATTTACCAATTTTGAGATCCAGTAGGCCGAAAATGCCATGTTGTTGCTTACAGTAAAAGTGTTTGGTCTGCTCCTCAGTTTATTAGGCATTTACGGTATGTTGAGTGACTGTGAGTGTATAGTACGACTTGGCTGGGTGGAGCGACCGCTCCACTAGATCCCCAAATCAAATCTCGACAATTTCATCCAACAATGCTTCATTATTATTTCATTGTGTGACATTTTAACAGAAATTCATGTGTTCTTGTGAGTTGAGGAGTGGATTATTGATGGAAGAAGTAGGTAGGGGTCTGTTAAGGATGTTGGCAGGATAAATATTGTCTTAAAAAAAAAAAAAAAGAAAAAAAAAATATTTATTTTTATTTTTGAAAACTCGAAAAAGTCGAGTTTAACCCTTTTTGACTCGATTCACCCCCCAAACTCGACTCGAACTCGAAATTTCGAGTACTCGCACACCCCTAATAATTACCCTAGGTAGAGTAGGTAGAACCTGCCCCAGGTTACTTCCCCTGCCCCTGACCCAGAACCTGCCTTAAATCTTGATTGCAAAAATGTATCTGTAATTCAGGTTCTAGACAGCAAATGTTTCTATTGCTAGAGAGCACATAATAACAGATTAGGTATTCAAATTTCAAATTTTGTCCCCAATTATATCTTATACCACCGTATTTATTGTATTTATATCTATTGTTTATTTTCAGGACGAAGATGAAACCTTGGTAGTGCAGGATGAACCTGTACGAATCACTCGTCAGACTAATAATAGTGCAGGTACTAAACTTGAGACTGGAATTGCAACAAAAAGTGGTAATGCAGCTACCAAAGCAAAACCGGTCCCACGCAAAAATCTTACTGAAATTTTGGGTTTACTTTCACAAAAGGCCAATAATAGCAACGAGGGCTTGAAGAGAATAATCAACCTGGACGGTTTCACAGCAATGACAGCTAATTCGAGCAGCGAATCATCAGCAGGCTTCAAAGGTCGTACGCCAAGGCAACATCTCCTTCACTTGGAAAACTTAGAAAGCACAGACGTGGCTCTGAAGCAGACTGTAACACTTGGCCCTGATGGGAAAATTCTACCTCCTGCAATAGCAGCCAATACCGGAAACAATGACGTTGACGAAAATGCATCTAGTTCCCAACTAGATGGTAATCAAAATGATATGGAGATTGATTTAGTGTGTACAAAGTGTATACCAAATGCTACATTTTCTTCCCGCAAGACGTATCGTCACCATCTTAATTCTCAGCATGATCAATCTCGGACCTCTTTCGTTTGCCCTTGCTGTAGGCGTCACTTTGCCAACAGCTGGAGTGTTCATCGACACCTGAAGACAATCCATGGAAAGAGCACCGAGCAGTTACGTAAGCTACGAGATCAGATCCAGACAGTGAAGATAGATTTGACTCAAGATGAAGTTCCCAATCCAAAACCAATTAGACAGCCATTGTTAAAATTGGAAGATATTGCCAAGAAGAAGATTGAGGGAGATTCTACGAAGAAAACGGAATTAGAAATATTTGAAAGAGAAATGAAAAGGTGTAGTGGTTGCAAGAAGAGGTTTGACAGGCTTGCTGCATTTAATTATCATGTTCGAAATTGTCAAAAGCGACATACTGTTTTGAAGAGCAAAACTACTCGCAAATTACCATTGCTTAGGTCTTCCAGTACTACGAAATTATTAACTCCGCTGAAAATATCCACTATAAAGTCAGAAGTATTAGAAGCCATGGCTGCCTCAGATAGCGATAGCACTATTGACCCAGGCAGAGATGAAACTTGTGTCTCTGCTTCTAATGTAGGAATGGAGTCCCGTGAACACCGAAGTAACACTTCAAGGCCAGAACAAGTTGTAACAAAGAAAATCGAGATCCAGCTCCGTAGGGATTATAATAAAATTGCAGTATCTGTTCCTAATGATGTACCATCCGCAGCAACCCAAGATGACACCGTAATTACTGCAAATGCCACCAACATTCTGTTACCTACTCGCCCAATACTCATTACTAGCAGCAAGTTGCTTGAAGAGGAAGTTAATACTGAAAATGATCTAGAATTTGCAGTACATGATCCAGTTGATCATCTGCGATTTGAGAATAGCTCTACTTCTACTTCAAGCAATAGTGATGTGTCAGACGTCTCAGGTTTTGAATCTGAACAGGGAGGAGGAAATAACATAGATATTGAGCCCAATTCTAATTCATCCTCGCACCGAGCCCCTGAAAGCATCCACAGTGAAACACTTGAACTTTCTAGTGCAGAAGAAGGCGAATCATTACCTACCAATTCCGATGCGGTTTGTGCAACTAGTAAGTCTGTTGCCTCTATAGAGGAAATACATCCTGATTGTCCTGATAACGAAATATTGCAATACGTTCAGTTGAAGGACATCACGATTAATAATGTAGTAACAGATGCTCAACTGCCACAAAAATCTATTTTGGAAGGTATTCTCATGAAAGATAAACAATCCCAGGAGCCCATCCCAAACATTACGGAGAGCAGCATAATAGACGCAATACTTGATCAGCGTAAGAAACCATTCAAGAAGCGAGCATCAATAAATGATTGGAACGGATTTGAAGAGAATCACAAATCTGTGCAGCTGACGGAACTAGAGACGGAACCAAAGAAAAAGCGATTTAAGGAGATGGATGCACTGCTTGAAAAACCTTTTGCAATGCTGCCTCACAATGGAAGTTCGTCTGACAAAAATACACCATCAATGTGCAGCACAACTAGAGGTTAGTACTTAGTATTCAACATACACTACACTGATTAATGATAATGAATGTTTAAATTCAGTTTCAACTTTCATGGCATTTACATAATTTATTTTACTATAATGATCAGTGATATACAATTCTAAAAACTCCTCTCATTGGTCGAAACATATCTTGGTACCCCTGCCAATCCCAGCAGGAATTCCGACACAAGCCATATTTAGTACCTATATATATAAATACCTACTTAATTGGGATTCACAGTTAAGGTCACAACTCACAAGAGCCTTGGGTTGGGCAAAAGCAAATATCTGGTTATAAACATCTACCTGGCAGTATTTGAGTATATTTGACTGATACTTTGACTCTCAGTCTCAACCAAGAAGATTTTATTTTGACAATAGTTTTAAATAACTGCAATAAATAACATATGACAACTCAACAAATCGAAGTACCTACCTACCTTAAACATCACAAGTCCTTACTAATTGTTGCAATCTTATTCTGGAAGGCATGCAGAAGAATGATTTTAAAATATCACTTTGCGTACCTACAAGGTCTGTTTGTTTATGTTGCCAAAACCTGAAACATTCTTCACATCATCTAAATGAGGTGTGTAGGTTAGAGATGGGACATCGAATGGAAAATATCGATATATCGAATCGAAAGCAAAATATCGATTCAATCTATTATCGAACCAAAAAAATCGATTTATCGATATATCGAATCGATTTTTAGTTAGAGCAGTCAGTGCAAAATTCAATAATTTTAAGGAGAAAACTGGCAATAAAAATTCAAAGTTGATTATAAGTCAGTGTTTTTGTTTCTTGATCCATAGAGCAGACAGATGGAACGAGAGTTGAGACGTCACAGATCAGATTTATGCTTAAAAAAGGTGGCGCGAGCGCTCGGATTTGATAGAAGAACGATTTCAGTACTCTCCGATAGCTCGGAACAGGAAAGAATCACACCCTCGGAAACAAATACCAGATCAAAATAAAAAAAATAATCTAGTCCAAATGTATAACTAAAAACTGCTAAAAACAATGAATTATTAACACTTTTGCGAGGTCTGTGGTTTCGATTCGATTTTTCACTGAAATTAATCGATTCACCGATATATCGAAACGAAAAAATCAATTCAAAAAATCGATATATCGATTGAAAAATATCGATATTTCAAAAAATCGAATCGAATGTCCCATCTCTAGTGTAGGTGCCTACCTATTGTGGTTGTGACAACATCGTACATTGTAGTTTGTAGTCATACTCTGTAGCAAGTTGCGGCAGGTTTTGTCAGCAAATACAAACAGATTTCCATATCCGACAACTGACAAGAACATTCACAAATGCAATTAGTAGCCTAATGTGGTCTTCACCACTCCTCATAGAGTTAGCCAGAAGAATGCTAGTGGGACTTAATACAGATGTTACATAGAAACCAATGGCCAATTCCATGTGGACTGGAGTGTACCTACAATTGTACCTAAACTTAATTCCAGATCTTGGGGAGGAGCCTGCTAAAATCGTGGACTTGACACAAGTCACCAATGTGGAAATGACGGTACAAGACTCAGGTAATAAATGATAGCAAATTTTAAATATTACCTTTATAACTATTAACTAGGTAAGAAAACGCTCAGTGTAAAGCGTTAATGAGCGAGCACCGATACGCACAACATCTCCAACTAGAATTTCGTAACGCACAGAAAACGTAATATAGGTACTACACCCATTTTGAATTGAAATATGACCCCCCAATCAAAATAAAAGTACCTGTTTTTAATTGAAACTGAGAATAGCCATATACTCTAGGTGCATAAAAGAAAATCAGATCTAAATGGGCTTCCAAATTCCCAAGATTGGTTTTTGGTACTGATCTCCGTTTTTGTGTGTTTTTTTCTGCTACTGCCGGTATACAAATCACAGTTTTTCTCCTATCGAGCTGAACTTTTGCACACATGTTCGGACCATCTCTGGGCGTTGCAGACCCTAATATTTTTGAAATCTGTTGATTGGTTCAAATTTAAAAAAAAAATCTTCCGATTGGTTGGTCCATTTGGTTGGTCTGATCAATTTGAAATTTTGTCAAGTCATTGCAACTAACTTTGTCTCAAATAAAACAAAATTTCAGCAAAATCCTTCAATGAATTTCAGTTAAAATAATATCTTCTGATTGGTCGAAAATCAAAATGCTCCGTTTTAGTTCAAATTTGGCATGGTGATCAAGACCAACATTATCTAAAATTTTACACATTTTCAACTCAATCGGTCAAGTATTTATTGTCATTTTAAGAGTTTAGAATGGGTTGTCAAAAGAGATTTCTGGAAAAATTGCATAGGTCAAGTCACGACACAATGTATCTGTTATTAGCCAGGACCCTTACCTAATATCGTGTTTTTTCACGCTAAGACCACGGTAAGACCAAGAAATGATGGTCCACGGTAGTCCCGGCCTAGTCCGAATTTAATATTAATTTTAATGTCACGTGACTGGTGCTACGACTGTCTTACCGGCGGACTAGACCTCTAGCATGCTTTGGCGGACCGCGCTACGACCTTTTTATATTAAATCGGGACTAAGGAATTGTCTTATCTAGGTCTTACACTAAGAGGGTCGTACTGTAAGACCGTCGTAGTGAAAAGATTTTATTAGGTAAGGGTCCAGAGTGTTTAGGAGATTGGAAAGTTGCAAAGTAAATCGTATTGTGTCGTATCGGGTATCGTGTTTGGCTGGGTATGTTGCAATATCTTTGCTCGCTCATCAACGCGTTGCACTGAGCGTTTTCCTAGTTATAATAATGTCTAACTGGCTTCAACATCCCAGGAGGCAGCCCTAGAAGATTGTAGAGTTATAGTCCGCACCCCAACCTGCAGGGCCGGACTGGCCCCTGGCGGCTAGGCGGCGATCGCCGCCGAGGCCCCTGGCTATTGAGGCCCCTAGATTATGTATAACATACATTTATCATCAAAAAATCCATTTAAAGATACCATAGAAGTAAAAAAGGCGCCCTGCGGGGCAGGTTGGGGGCCTCTTCTATGTGTAAACCTATCTTCCATTTTATGGTGAACATTTTGCAGCAAAATAAACATTTTTTAATTCCCAAAAACGATTTTAAAATTACAAATATTCAAAAAGCGCTCTTCGGGGCAGGCTGGGGGCCTCTTCTATTTAAATGTTTCTCCCAATAACAGCATGTTGAGCATTTTGAAGCCATTTTTGGCATACGATTTTGCAATCTCAAAATCAATTGAAAATTAACAAAAATCTAAAAAAAAAGTCCTGCTCGCCAGTGTGGGGCCTCTTAGTGTGGACATTCATTTAATATCATATTTATGTTGTACATTTTGCAGCCCAATCAATTCTCATTTTTACATCAAAATGATTTAATAACTACAAAATTTGAGAAGCGCTCAGCAGGCGAAATTTCATTAACTTTGTGTTAAGGTGGCTCATCCAATCGGGCATGGTCTCAGATTTTCATAATTTTTTGTCTACTTATTGATGATCATGCCATACACAATCATTGAAAAAATTAAACACTTCTCGTGTCTAGTTTCTGAGATAAATTGAGTTTTCTTCCCCATGTTATCTTATGGCAGACAAGTAAAATCGTGTCACATTTAGGCTAATAATGAAGATCTAATTTTTATGTAGTCCCAACTTTGATCAAAAAACTTTTTTTCTGGTAGATATATGGATATCCTATTAGGGAAAAAATTGAAAACAATACCAACGTGTGCTATTTTAGAAGTTATAAGCCAAAAACGCAATGATTTTCCTATACCTCCTGTGTTAAAGTTTTCTTCATTCTCGGAAGGCAATAATTTTAAACCTCGCTGTAAGACAGGAGTTGCAAGTTAAATGACATTTTATTATTTGTTTATACTTAAATAGAGTTCAAATGTTGGAAAAAGTAATTCATGATGGTAATTTCAAAAAATAATTATTTTGGAATGTTCGATCGGTTGAGCCACGTTAAGCATTATGCAGTAAAATTCCTACACATTTTTACAATCCCAAAAACACATTAAAAATGATAAAAGTTCAAAAGTGCCCTGCCGGGCTGGCGGGGGCATTTTGTAGTAAAATACACGATTTTACTGATTTAACAATCCCAAAATCGTTTGGAAATTAACAAAAATCCAAAAAGCGCCCTGCGGGGCAGGTTTGTCGCTTTTTCCATTAATTTAATTTTCCATTAAGTTTATATTTGACATTTGGTGCCAAATACACATTTTTAGATCCAAAAATCGCTTAAATAAATACAAATGATCAAAAATCGTCCTGCGGGGCAGGCTGGGTCCATTCTTTAATTTCAATTCGTTGTTAGCTAAAATCGTTTTAAAAGTGACTGAAATTGAAAATAATCCCTGCAGGGCAGAATTTGGGTACATTTAACTTAACTTTCTGTTAGCCACCATTCTGAAAAAATACACGTTTTCAGAATCCCAAAATCATTTTAAGAATGACAGAAAATCAAAAAGTGCCCTGCGGGGCATAATTGGCGGGCCTTTCTGTTATGTTTTTCTTGTGAAAAAATGAACTTTTAAAACCACCAAATTATTTTTACATTCCATTTTAAAGTTATAAAAATCCAAAAATCGCCCTGCGGGGCAGGTTGGTGGGCTGCTTTCTCCCAAACACATTTAAATAGTAACAATAGCCGCCGAGGCCCCTGACGAGCCAGTCCGGCACTGCCAACCTGAGATTGTTGGAGGAGGCATGGATTATTCGTAGTAATTTTAGAAAATTACCCACCAGCAAACTTTATCTCGAAAGAAGGCTTTTTTTGGCCTGAAATTGGTTTTAAGCCATCAATCATGTATTCCCCCACTCCTGTTGCCATGCATACCAGTTTGAGCAAGTGCTTTGCAAAATTCGAACAAGTTTTATTAACTTTGTCATTTCAGATCTTAAATTATTGTAGTACCTAATTTAGTAATTCATTTTAGAAACTATCCAGAATTACCAATTCAAGTTCTCATCCCTAATTACACATTGTTTTAACAAATTTTAGGTGGAATTGCTGATATTAAGGTAATATTGCTGGATCCAAATCTTGATGAGACTGAATCATTTGAGCAAAGCGACAGCGGAGTGTTATTGCGGAATGAAGACGACCGAGTCCTTGCCACAGCAGCAAAGGAGGAACATATCCTATTGGAACTTGGTTAGTTTTACTAATAATTTGGAATAATCTGAAAGTGGGTGTCATACTCAATCCCAGCCCTTTGTTGTCTATGTTAAAAAACTATTATTTTTTATGTTGCATTTTTAGTTTTGCATAAAATACAAATGCAATCAATGTCTGCAATACAATTATTAGCTGTGTAACTCTAATTTCCACACTGAACTTTGATTCACCGCAATATAGTACGGCTGTAGGGGCTGCAATAATCCTGCAATTGTGATCAGAAGATGCCACTTGGCACTCATGTTTATTGGACCATTAGTAGTTAAGAAGGGGAGCCACTCTGAAATTGCATGCAGAGACTCGGAGGCTGCATTTTCCAACATGTCTTATTTATTTTAGTATTTTTTTACTAATTTCATTGAAAGTTATGTTTTAGGAATGGAATTTACTATTTAGTCAATAAGAAGTAGAACTAAAAAATAGGAATGTACCAATTGAAAAATTGCTTTTAAATTGCAGAGTTGTTGAACGTATTGATCTCAAATACATTTGGAGAGCAATACATTTTGATATTATATTAAAAAGTATAAAGAAATTTGGGGGCAAAGCCTCCGTAATTTTTTTTTATCAAAGGCATATGGTTTGGTGCAATTTTGAGACACATTACGTCCAGCATTTAGGAAATCAACGCATGCCGAATGTATTAAAACTGTACTTATTTCTAAACAGATAGGAATAGAATAGAAGGACAAAGCTGACTGGCTGCATCAAAGTACCTACGTTGCAGGCCGTAGTTTGCCCAGGCCTGTCTTACACAATGGTTAATTTGTAAAATAATAGGTGGGTTGATGCACAGTGATTTTCAGGCTAAGAAAACAATGGGGGGTTGCCATGTTCCCATTTCAATGCGGGTCTGGGGCGGATAATCCCAGGTAAACGTTGAATTCAGGAATGAATTTGGTGCCTTTCTAGTTTCTACACGATTTGTAAATAATTTTAAGCCACTATTTACACCCACAAAAAATAAGTGAGTAGAGCATCACAGCATCGTCCGTTAACAAAAGATATGGCCGTTTACATTAGAGCGGTTTTGCTTTATGCGTTTTCTCTCTCAATCAATTACAAGTCCAGAAACCACTAGCGGCAGCCTTGTGATTTTACAAGTCCAGAAAACGCTTGCGGCAGACTTGTGATTACGTACTGGTTGGTTAAGGGCGGTCATATATTTTTTCCCGCCAACAGGCGGTTTGGAGCGATTTTAGAGAGAAATACAAAATTTAAATTGCCATATTTGCCAAATGGTTATGAATATCGATGTCACATCGGTCTTGCTTTTTCGATATTCATAACCATTTGGCAAATATGTCAATTTAATTTATATTTTGTATTTCCCTCTAAAACCGATCCAAACCGGGGAAAGTATAACCGGTCTTAATAGGAAAAACTGTCTTCTGCACTTATAAATGTGAACGCCGAATAAAGGGGATGCCGCCATCTTCCACCCCCAAATTAAGCACCGTGTGCTTTTAGATAAGATTAGTTTATTTATGGTTCTCAACCAATTGTTTGGTAGGTACCTAATTACTTTGTGCCATTTTGAACTATTGACTTTGTTTGTTTGTTTGGGAGCCATTGTTTGCTGCATTGTTTGTAACAAACAATCTTTTTTTTGTCAGACAGATAAAACTTCCACTCTATTCAAGAAAAAAAACGGAACAGGTTGGCTGAGTGGTTAACTCTCTGAACTTGTATTCCGGAGGCCCGGGTTCGATTCCCGCGACATCCTTCCTGACTGGGTTTTTTTCGTGGTATTCCCTCAGTCGACAGGCAAATGCTGAGAAGGTACCCTACTAATAGGCCACGACTGCCTCCTTCCCACCTTCCATTACCTACTCTTCACCATCATCTCCAAATCATCATCATAATCATTCATCCATCGCCATTAGCCTCGCTGCAGAACAGTGCGACGTTAAACCCCAGACAAAAAAAACTATTCAAGAAATTTGGCTACCACATCCATACATTATTTCTGGAATCGTCTGAATTACTATTATATATTATGATACAAAATTTTGAAGTAATCGTTCTGAAGTGTTCTGAAATCGTTCTGAAATTTTGTGTACCTACACAGTTTATCAGTGAATCATGATGTTTAAATTTGTTGTTGTACCTACCTAATGCATTTTTATTGAACACGACCGTGACTTTCACTGATGGCATTATGATTTATGAATGAAACATATTTGCAGTATGGTGCATTATATTTAACTTAATTTTAATGCATTTAATTTCTTTTACAGATGATTCAGATGATATAATTGAAGAAACTCCAATCGGAAATAGTAAGGCTGATATTGATGCTGAAATATTAAAAGTAATATTTGAAGAAGAAGATATTTCCCAAACCTCTTCAGTGCGGCACAATAAAGGCACTATTATTATGGAAAATGGAACATTCTCACTTCATCCCAATACCTCAAAAGATATAGAAACAAGAGCTACTTTACCACAACTTAGCACAATGGGAGAGTCTAATTTGCAATTGAAACCAGCAGCTATTGACATAGAACTCGTGGTTTCAACGGAAGAGGAATGCGCCTATGCCGAAATTAACTCGGACACCAGACCAATGTCAGCACAAAGTTTTGCATCAGTAAAAGAAGAATTTCAATCAAGTTCTACAAGTGAGAGTGAATTTCGTGACTTGAGTTTGTCTTCCAGGGATGAGGAACCAATTCGGCCATCTTCGGCAATGAATTCTGAACCTCGGAGTTTTACTCCTATAACTCCAGTAGTGAGATCCTGCTCTGCCATGGAAACTGATTTAAGTAACTCTTTGGATGATGAGCGTAAAAGGCAATCTCCTACGGAATCCCATCCATCATCATTGATTAGTGACGGAAAGCGGCGGCAGTCTTCCGACTTAGAATCTGAAACTCCTTCATCATCGTTGGAAAGTCTCCTGACAAGATCTCGGCCATTCCGCAACAAGGCAAAAGCAAAAAATTCTGATTTTATTTACGATCTTACAGACAAAACTGTCTATGATGATGAGCGGCCACCTGTAAGATCAAAAGCATTTTCCAAGTCCTTCCAGAGACATCAGGTGACAGAAACGTCTTCAGTGCAGCCAAAAGATGTTGAATCGTTGATTGTTCCTCAGGTCATGCTGGTTCGATCTGATGACTCGAATCACTTGAATGTAGGGTGTGTGAAGACAGTGCCATCTGCATCAGGATCTTCGAAGAACAGCATCCCTGTGTATACGACCGGTGCGGCTACTCGAAAATCTGTACGTGTGATTACAAAGCTCTGAAATTGAACACTGTGGCACTCTGACATTAGATTGTACATATTATGCATCATCATAGAGTAGGTAAACTAGTTAGTTACATTAAGCATTATTATTGTTAATTAAATTATAATAATGTGTAGGTAGTTATAACAGTAAACAAGTTAAAATAATATGTACTACATGCCAAGATACGAAATTATTAGTTATATTTCAGTGTGCTGAGAGTCGAGTGTTGTTATTGTTATTTATTGCAGTCAATGAGCTCTCATAAATGATAAGTTCCTGGCATATTAATAAAATGTTCTGTTTAATTCCGGTGTTGTCTTTGCTACTTTATATGTGGGTATTAATTCTAACTTGGACCGATGATAGCTTTTGATTAAAATGCTGGGTTCACATGCTCAAGACTTGGGGCATTGGAGTCCCAAGTTCTCAAATAAATAAATCGAATGGTATGCTATAAAACATGGAACTCACTTGAACTGGATTTCAATGTTGCTAACTTGCAATTTCAATAAGTTTTATGACTTGTAATATCAAGGCTGCCTCATTGTATTGTAACATTATGTAATTTATTAAAATGTTATTTTAACTTTGTTTAATTTTAAATTGTCAATTGCGGTTCTGAAGCATGTCCGCAATGAACAGATTTATTTCAATTGGCACTAAAGTAAATAACAATTGAAAAATAAAAACTTTCCAACATTAATATACATTGCTTATTCATCATAATTAATATTTTTCATGAATGAAAAGCACGTCTAATAGAAGATATAAAAATAAAACTGGTTCATAGCTGTGATTTGTAGTAACTGTATATTTGGTGCATATATTAGTGTACTGATGATATTCAAACTCGACTTGTATGGAGGATTAATTTAAAATATTTACTATTTATGATTTTTTCTATTGCGCAATTATGTATACTGAACTCTAACCATGATTTCGAATAAACCTGCTTCTTGGATAGACAGTAACGACGATATTACGTATTTTTCTTTTACAAAAACCCTAATTTCTGCAATTTGCAAAAACGTGTATTAAAGAAATACGTGTTTTCCTCCATTAAATTTTCTTTCATGCCCCTTCCGTTCCAGCATCACTGTACAAGTTTTAATAAATACCACGATTATGGAGTTCAAGGCCCTCTACAGGTATAGTTCCAGTCATCGAATTTGGGGGGGGGGGGATGGCAACCCCCCATGGAGAATAAATATATTGATAATTCCACGCCAAAACAGCAAATCGATTTTCATAGTCGACTCCGATTTTGTTCCAATTTGGTGTACATGTTAGGAAGTCGAAAGAAACCCATTGATCTTTCCACATTTTTCCATATTTTGAACGGGGTCCGAGAAACGGGCCCCTCAGAATTTTATTTTTATTACCGTTATGATAGAGACTTAATTTTTTTTTAAGAAATGAAGATCTTAAAATGAATAATTTGATTATAATTTTATGTGTGCACACAAATTTAAAAAAATGGGGGGATGCCCAAATTTGTCCTTAAAACGCCCCCCCCCCTAAAATTCTTATTTTTTGATATTTAAAAAAAATGTGTTTCCTAATGTGTATTTAACAATTAACATCCTTGCATTGTTGTGGAGTGGTAACTTTTACGGTATGGAAGTTAAGCCGTAATGTAAAAATAGTACCTACTAGGTTTTTGCATTATATTCCACAGCCTTAGATCATGAGCCAGTCGAAAGAGATCCACCCTGCTACGGAATGTTTGAAAACTGTTTTGGGTGCCGTCCTGGAGTGACGGATGGCCCCCAGTCATAAAACAGTTTTCACCAATTTGCCTAGCTGGTGAAGGACTGAAGGTGTGGAGAAACTTGTCCTGCTAAGAACATAATCCTGATGAGATGATGCCAAATATATTTTAAAAATTGTTGAAAAAAACACTCCATTTTGCATAGAAAATATTTTTGTTAACTTCCTTTTGCAACTTTTTAACCGAATTTGCTATAGAGACATGCAGTAAAAAGTTTTACTAAAAGTAGTGTTACATGCTTATATCTAATCAGTGGTATTCAAATTTAGGGTGAAAAATAAGGCGAGAATTTTGAATTCTTTGTTGCAGAAAATTTCAATGGGTGACTTGGGTCACCATGCCTAGAGTCCAATGAAACGAAAAATAATTAAAAAAGACAATAAAATTAAGGAGGGATGCCCAAGTAGATTTTCCGAAAATATTTTTTGTTGAAATGTACGACTTTTATAAATTTTTTCAACATTTCAACTATATTTTTATGTAAAAGTTTCATCAAATGTCTTGTAACTTGCAACTCTCGAATTATATTGATTTTTCAATATGATGTCTTCGGAAGATTAAGAAATTTTAACACAGGAGGTATAGGAAAATTATTAAGAATTTGGCGCCTAACTTTTAAAAACGTACGGCTAGGTGTATACATAAAAATCTTAATAAATACCTCTATGTCTAATACACATAATATTAGTTTTTGGAAAAAATCTATCGGTGGAAATAGTTTAAATCTAATATTTACTAGGAAAATTACCGTGTTTTTTCGACTTACCATGTTAAAGATAGGGCTAACTCAAATTTATAAAGTGAGATATCTTGGAAATTAGTTCGGCTACCCCACTTTTTCTTGCGTTTATATGGTGCACAAGGAAATTATCTATTAAATAAGCATATTAATTCAAATATCTATCGGAGACCACTACTTGGGCATCCCCCCTTAAATATTATTGCCAATAAAATGTATTGTACCTAGATCTGATCGTGAAATATAGTCCAGTAATTCTAGTGAAAAAATCAGCATGACCCACCACTAATTGCAACAGAAGCGTTTTTGGTACCGTTTGATTCAGAAAAGTGTCCTCCTACAACATATCTAAAATCGCCCGAAATCGCTGTACGGAAAAAGGGGTTTAATGACTTTTTATGTTAATTTCCCATGAATTAATTCCATCTTGCAAAAAACTTTTTTTCATGTAACTCCGATTTTGACGAAACTTGGCAGAATGTTCACCATCCTAAATGAACACAAATAGCTCTCTGAGCGTTTTCCTCTAAATCTCATCGTTTGGGAAATATAATATGGACCTCGCAAAACGTCAAATTACACTCAAAGTGACCTAAATCGACGAAAACTGACTGAAATATGACTTTTCAATGGGGCATATTTCCCAAACGATGAGATTTAGAGGAAAACGATCAGAGAGCTATTTGCGTTTATTTAGGATGGTGAACAATTCTGCCAAGATTCGTCAAAATCGGAGTTCATGATTTTTTTTGCAAGATGGAATTAACATGGGATTAAAACCCTTTTTCCGTACAGCGATTTTGGGCGATTTTGGATATGTTGTAGAGGACATTGTTCTGAATAAATTCATGTATTGAAACCAAAGATTGAAACCTTCCGTTGCAATTAGTGGTGGGTATAATCACACAATTAATGGACATGATTTGTCATTTGAATGTATGTATAACCATGTATAACGTCCTTCCCCTTGCGTGAAGGACTTACGGAAAAACGTTAGTATTTTAATTATTTACATTTTTCTCTTTTGTTCGTAGAAAGTGTACACCCAAATCTATCTTATTCTCAAGTTTTTATTTATTTAAATTTAGTCAACTGTGAAAATGTACACTCAAACCAATAAAAATCGGTTATTATCATCCCACGAAGTCTATGCTAACTCGTTATCTAACTCAAGGAGGTAAGCTCTTATTTCATTGATAATAACAGGGATTGATTATCAAGGAACCTTACCAGCAGCCAATCCTTTTCTTTTCGAGTACCAATTTTTATTGGTTTGTTTGTACCAATTTAAAAGTTTTGACCCCTTAGTGGTGGGGTGACTATAATGTAATAAAAATATAACATGTTTTTTTCCATTTGTACTTGATTAATCTATAAATGATAGCTAATATACATGTCAACATTATGTAGAAAAAAATCATGACATTTGGTTGGGTAACTTTTCACATGGTTTCCAGTGGCGTGACTAGGACCCCATAAAAAACACTCCGTGTAAAAATGCCAGCCAAGTCTCTTTAACTTTAAAAAAAATAATGAAATCTAAAAATTCTGCACTGAAAAGTAGTGATATCAAAAAATTAGCCAAGTCAAAACTTTATTTGAAAATCAAAAAATACTTGGCGCATCGTGTAGATAAATAGCTTGGAAGTATAAGCCAATTATAAATTATACATGAAATAAACATATACATAGTATAACTATAATGCCCTAAAAAAACGATGCGCCAAGTATTTTTTGATTTTCAAATAAAGTTTTGACTTGGCTAATTTTTTGATATCGCTACTTTTCAGTGCAGAATTTTTAGATTTCATTATTTTTTTTAAAGTTAAAGAGACTTGGCTGGCATTTTTACACGGAGTGTTTTTTATGGGGAAATCACTACTTTTTTTAGTTTATTCTTACAACTTACGTGTGACACATATCACATGAACAATTACTAAATCCTTTAAAAAAAAATTACCCTTTACAATTTGGTTATTCTCATGAAAAAAACAAAGGTTTCATTCCAATCGGTCAACCCAGTTCCGAGATATGGCAACACGTCGGTTTTCAAAATGGCCGCTGAACTTTCTGCGCTGCCACATAGAATTTATAACTATAAATGATGTGTATCATTTTTATCTTTCTGAATATGTATTTATTGTATAGGAGGGGATTATAATGATTTATAAATTTGAATGACGTCATTTCCGGCCTCATAAATAGGAAAATTCTAGTTTGACTGTTCCTATTCCATAGAGATGGCCTTCCGAATCGTTTGGCACTAGTTTCATACCGATCTGTAAACCAGTTTTCGACATATTACGTTTCTTCCGGTTTCAAAATGGCTGCTGAAATCACTGACCTCTTGAATTATAATTTAAACATGATTACATTTTATTATAAGCAGTCTCAAATAGTATATTTATTGCATCAAAATGTAAATTTGTGCGATTTTTAAAATGTGTGACGTCATTTCCGGTTTCAGTATGGGAAACTGCAAATATTATTGATGATAATACATAAAGTTGACCGTCTAAATTGTTTAGCGCTGGTTTCGTTTAAATCTATTAAGACGTTATTAAGATATGATGTCATTTCTGGTTTCAAAATGGCGGCTTCCGGTTGGTTTTATATCAAGTCAAATAAAATCACAAAAGAACATACGTTACATAAATATCAAAATAATTGGATCAAATTTGTTGCCGAAATGCCAATCGATGAATTAAATTTCATGACGTCATTTCCGGTTTCGTTAACATAAATTTTAGTCTGTTGCTATTGATAATTCATATAGATGACCGTCCGAATCGTTTGGCGCTATTTTCGTTCCAATCGGTCCAGCCGTTGTTGAGATATGACGTCACTTCCGGTTTCAAAATGGCGGCACAAAAAATTCATGGGTTGAAGGTTAAATCAGACGCCAAAAGTGCACACGTGGTAAAAATGTGATATCAATCGGTTCAGCCGTTTATGCTGTGGCCTTGTTACCGGATTTGAATTCCAGGAGACTACTACTGAGATTATTATTATTATTATTATGAAAACCGCCCTAAAACACAGTTTTCACGGTCCTCTAGCGTGCAAAGGGCGTAACCTATTGTTCCCAAATTTGGTATATGTTGTAGGGTGGGCCATAGCTCGAAATTAAGATATATCGCAACAATGTGAGATTTTCCAATTTTAAGATCCAGTAGGCCGAAAATGCCACTTTGATGCTTACAGTAAAAGTGGGTTTGCTCCAGCCTTTTTAAATGAGTGTGTGCGCGCGCCGTACGACTTGGCTGGCGTGGAGCGACCGCTCCACTAGATTGATGGACGGGACCCCTTGTAAAATATTCTTCTGATGCTCCCCCCCCCCCCCCCAAATATATTTTGAGAATATTGAACTGTACAAGAACAATATTTTCAAAAAGACTGCCAAGCACGCACCTTCTCACCTAAAAGTATTGAAATCTAAAGTTGGGTCCATAGACCGTTTTTGCGTTTTCCGGTTTTTTCTATAAATCATTCACAAGTCAGCAAAGAGCGGTTTCTGGACTTGTGATTGGCTGTAGAAAAAAACGCAAAACGCAGAAAAAAACGTAAAACGCAAAACGTCTATGTGGACCTAGCAAAACGTTGTTAAAACATGTTCGCACTTAAAATTCGTGAAATCATTTAACCCAGATACTGCCGCCAAGCACTATACACTTAATTTTGTGCCTGACAAATTTAAAACATAAGCCGTAATCGAATCAGATAGAATCAATCAGAATGTTTCACACAACACAGAACGGTCCGAGATTGGAATGGTTTAAATAAGAATGATGTTGTTGGAGCTGGGTATTGGAAGATTGCGATAGGGATGGATGCTGATGTTTTATAGCTTGTATCTAATTTTGTTTATAACGTAATTGTGAATTTGAAGTTTATGGTTTGTGATTGTTTTCCTTGCCACATAAAATGATTTTTTTTATTCCAAGATGTTTTAAATAAATAAATGAAATAAACATACATATTATTACTCGACTTTGGAAGCAACCAAGTTGAGTAAAAATAAATATTATGAAAAATTTATTTGGAAAAGTAAATAAAATTCTGCTTTATTTGAGAAGTGACCGTGGTGCCCCCCTAGTGCCTGGGCCCCTGGCGTTTTACCGCCCCAGCCACCAGGTAGTTGCGCCACTGTTGGCTTCAAATTTTCCACAAAATTGATTCAAGTCACCTCGTTTGACGGTACCTCCACTCCACCGTGCTCCACAGCAAGCACATTTACACTTTGACTTGCTTGACATCTGTGCTGTCGTGGAACAACTCCCCGAGCTGGGGGGAAGGTCACATTTTTACCGTTTTCAGACAGGTATTATTTTATTGTGAAACAAAGGTGCAAGATAAGTTCAATCAACTTCCATATTGGAAAATACATTTGCAAATTCATATTTTTTGATAGGGGCAAAACCATTAAATCAAAATTTTGGTAATCATGGGAAAAATAACCCAAATAGTTTGTATGGTAGATTATGGGTAGATAGTCAATCGATCCGCATTAATGTTGTTAGTGAGTGAATATAAAATCAAGTTTATAACATTTTGGGTTTACAGCCCCTTTCAAGGAGCTTGAAGTGATTTTTGATAAATTGTTTACTTTCGGAATTTTTGTGAGCTAAGGATAAAAGATAATTACAAAAAAGTAGCATAATATTTAATGGAATGACGATGGTAAATCTATTCTTATTTTATTTTTTTATTGAGAGCTAAATCTTTTGATTTTGTTTCTGTTTCGATTACGCACGATATCCCAAATTTTCAAAATGAATTGTACTTTAAAATAATATAATTTACAGAGAATTTGTCAATTTGTCAATTTGACGCAATTTGTCGAGATAAAATCGCGTAGAAAATACCTAACAAGACCTTTTTTATAATTTTGGAAACCATTTTTTACCGGGGCGCCGGACCCGCATGGTGCTGGGCGCCGGACCCGCATGGTGCTGGACCCGCATGGTGCTGGGCGCCGGACCCGCATGGTGCTGGGCGCCGGACCCGCATGGTGCTGGGCGCCGGACCCGCATGGTGCTGGGCGCCGGACCCGCATGGTGCTGGGCGCCGGACCCGCATGGTGCTGGGCGCCGGACCCGCATGGTGCTGGGCGCCGGACCCGCATGGTGCTGGGCGCCGGACCCGCATGGTGCTGGGGGCCGGGGGCAGAGAATTTTTCTGACTTCGTAAATGGGACGTAAATTGACTGTAACAAAAACTAATAACTTACTTATTTATACAAATAGAACTCTGATTTAGAAGTGTAGTATACATACTGTGTTCTGACAGCTATACATCAGTAAAATGAAGGATTTATTATAAGGATTTAATGTTTTACTCTCGAGGGTTTTCACGACCCCAATTTCATCCCAGAACTATCGTGAATGACATTTGATATCATAATCTAGTTTACCATTTATTTCACTTCCAAAATGTTAAAACTGGAATTTTATAAAAATATTTTTTTCTCCCATTTACGAAGTCTTTGCTAGAAAAATATTCGCGCCCGGCGAGCCCTTCCACAGTTTCCCCCCATGGACCTGGTGCAAATGATGTTTTTTGTAACTATACACCATCCCCCCATGGACCTACTTTCAATTCGATCACTGGGTAGTTACTAGTTAGTTGTGATGCAATGAACGACGAAGGGTGCATCGTAAAGAATGCACAGAACCGAGCGTCAGTGGCAGCGTGGACTGGAAGAGGGGGCCAAGAGTGGCTCGATGGTGGGGAGAATACAGCACAGAAAGCTGCCTGTCAGTCGAGGCGACTCTCCGACCAACCGTGCAAGCTGCTCGCAGCTCATCATCAAAACAAGTTTGTTCGGTCTCGTGAACCATCGTAGCAAGCTGGAGCAGTACACACATTCCTGTGCCGTGCCTTTCTACACAGCAGGTAAGGAGTCCAGTATAATACGGAATTCGCATTCAGCATGTAAGTTATTTAGTCAATTTCTGAAATTGCCTGAAAAGAGAATAATTAAATTGCATTTGATTGAGATTTGACCTACCTACTTTCTTAGTAGGTAACCCTTGAAAGGTACCGACGTGCTAAGGTATGCACAGGTCGCAGAGAAAATAATTTCGACTTAGTGAACGTACAACATAGATTCTACAAGGTATCTTCAAGCCAGCTTCATCGTTGTGTCTATTCTTTTCCCTTTTTAAAGCAGCTAGCATTTCCATTTAATTGTCATGCTTTGATTTTGTTACGTAATGAAGCGAACCTACAATTACACTTGTTGCTTCTTTGCTCTTGCGTCGAGTACACCTTGCTGTAGGTACTCACCTTGCTACTCACTTTGCTGTGGAATGACAACGTGACATCAGTCAAGTGTATTCATAGCGACTATACTTTATTATGGTAAAATTAGATTATAATAAATTCCATACACCCAAGACAAAGCATAATTATTTATGCTTAAGGGTCACTGACAATGCTTGTACACATTACTTGTAATGTTGAAATGGAAATAAACTTACTTACTAAACTTACTTACTTACTAACGAAGAAAGCTGTAGGAAACGTGTGATTTCTAGTGCAACAAAAATAATTCATTTTGCCCTCATGTAGCGGTGCATTAGCTTGTATATTTCTGTCTTGAAAAAAAATATATTGAAGTGCATATCTGCTGTGAGTTCTTTCTAAGGGGTAGAAGCAAAAAGACTACTTGCATGGGGTAAGAATTATCACGTCGCGAGTTACATCATTATTGGTGATACAGTGACTCTTATTAAATATGTACCTAATTGAAAATTGAACCGCAAGACGGCGGGGTTAATATTGCACGTCGCGGAGGAGAGGGATAAACGTGAAGATCAAAATGACTTCAAAAACGTTCTCGCCTTCCTCCCAAGATAGGTGGAATATATTGCCTCCTCCCCCCCCCCCCCCACCCACACGGTGCGGCGCTTACATTACGCCACTGACTGGGAGCTTAAAAAATATAAAAATGTAAAAGTTTCAGTATCCATGGTGTTTTGGGGATGTTAGCCTAAAAATGTGAAAGTGAACTCTTTCCATGAAAGGTATGTACACCCACCTCCAAGTGTTCGTACTGTGTTTCTCATAAGAGCACAAAGTATAAAACGGTAGGAACACTTGGAGGTGGGTGTACCTACACTCAAACCAATTAAAAACGGTACCTACTTTGCACAAAACAGATTGGTTGCTGCCTGCTGGTCAGGTTTCTTGACAATCAATCCTTGTTATTATCAATGATGAATTCAAATTTCTTTCGAGGTAGGTACCGTTTATTATTTGTTCGAGTGTACTTACTCCCGTTCCTGGAAAAAGGAAAACCTCCCCCCCTCCCCCTCCCTCTGTGAATGCCGATGATGCTTACTAATTAGGCTACTTGGAATCGCGAAATGTATGACAGAAGATGTATTTGCTGTCCTCGTTGTTTTGCAAATATCTTGTTTGTTTATTGCTTGCGGTAGGTTATTTGTCATTGCTGTGATTCCACACCGAGTTTGTGTAGCAGGGCCACTGGTATTTTGGTTACCAATTCCAACAGGGCAGGCAGTGATGATTATTATCCATTATTCCATCCATCCATCGCCCACTCCACTTCTCCCGGGGCAATTGAGTTGGTTAAAAACTTCAACCTTGGATCTGGAGATTATAATCCTCTACGAGAGAATCCAACACTAATTAAATAACAACACGGCTGTGTTTTTCTCAGATCTTCCACGGACTTCAATTCATGCCGAGCGACTACAATAGACTACAAAAAAGAGACACGGACGTGAAAATGTTGGACTGCTTCGATTGTGTGGCCAAATACGTTCTATGTTGGTTCAATTTCTTATTCTTTGTAAGTAGTTTAATCCGATACACATTTTATTTGCACAAAAAGCTGAAAACTAATTTATGTGTTAAAACTTGCAGTTGGCTGGATCCGCAGTTTTGGGCGTTGGTATTTGGATTTCGGTGGACAAACATTCATTTATTTCTGCGACACAACTCATCAGTAACAAAGAACTGCAGTTACAGGTAAAGTGAGCTTTTACAATATTACCTCCAAGCACGATAAGTGTCAACACACCCGATCCCATGAAACTTAATACCATTAGCAATGTTCACAGCGCATGTAATAGTATGGAGCGATATAAAAAATAGAACGCGATAAAAAATTAATCAATCGAATATGCCGTTGTAATCTTAACATAAAAAAACACTCCGTGTAAAATAACAGCCAAGTCTCTTCAACTAAAAAAAAAATTATGAAATCTAAAAATTCTGCACTGAAACGTAGTGATATCAAAAAATGAGCCAAGTCAAAACTTTATTTGAAAATTAAAAAAATACTTGGCGCATCGTGTATATAAATAGCTTAGAAGTATAGGCTAGATATAAATACATATACTTATAGTACCTATACCTACAATGCCCTAAAAAAACGATGCGCCAAGTATTTTTTAATTTTCAAATAAAGTTTTGACTTGGCTCATTTTTTGATATCACTACGTTTCAGTGCAGAATTTTTAGATTTCATATTTTTTTTTTTAGTTGAAGAGACTTGGCTGTTTTTTTACACGGAGTGTTTTTTTATGGGGATATCACTTATTTTTTTAGTTTATTTACACAATTTGTAAAACTTATTAGGGCAACAATGGCTAATTCCTTTAAAAAAATACGCCATTTCCGAATTAGTTACTAAAAAAATATTGTTTGGAGCTAAATTTAAACTTAAAGTGATATGCCATGAAGAATTGCGAAAGCATCGTTCCAATAGGTCCAGCCGTTTTCGAGATATGGCATCACTTCCGGTTTTCAAAATGGCGGCTGAAAGCTCTTACACATTGTAGGTATTAATATGTACCATAAAAAACACTCCGTGTAAAAATACCAGCCAAGTCTCTTCAACTTAAAAAAAAAATGAAATCTAAAAATTCTGCACTGAAAAGTAGTGATATCAAAAAATTAGCCAAGTCAAAACTTTATTTGAAAATCAAAAAATACTTGGCGCATCGCGTACATAAATAGCTTGGAAGTATAAGCCAATTATAAATTTTACATGAAATATACATATACATAGTATACCTATAATGCCCTAAAAAAAAACGATGCGCCAAGTATTTTTTGATTTTCAAATAAAGTTTTGACTTGGCTAATTTTTTGATATCACTACTTTTCAGTGCAGAATTTTTAGATTTCATTTTTTTTTTAAGTTGAAGTGACTTGGCTGGTATTTTTACACGGAGTGTTTTTTATGGGGATATCACTAGTTTTTTTAGTTTATTTACACAACTTTTAACACATATCGGAGCAACAATGACTAATTCCTTTAAAAAAATAGGCCATTTCCGAATTGGTTACTACGAAAAAATGTGTTTGGGGCTAAATATAAGCTTGTTTTGATATTCCATGAAGAATTGCGAAAGCATTGTTCCAATAGGTCCAGCCGTTTTCGAGATATGGCATCACTTCCGGTTTTCATAATGGCGGCTGAAATTACAGCCACCTAGAATTTATTTCTATAAATGTTATGTATCATTATAAGCCTTCTGAATTTGTAGTTATTGTAGTTAGAGGTGATTCAAGTCTGATTCTTCATTTTTATGACGTCATTTCCGGTTTCGGTAATAGTAAATGTATATTTTGACTATTGATATTCCATAAAGATGACCGTCTGAATCATTTGGCGATAGTTTTATTCCGATCGGTGTAGTCGTTTTCGAGATATGACGTCACTTCCGGTTTCAAAATGGCGCCTTCCGGTTGGTTTTATAAAAAGGCACCTCGGACGCCAAAAGTGCACATGTGGTAAAAATTTCAAGTCGATCGGTTAAGCCGTTTAGGCTGTGGCGGTGATTGCGGTGTTTCGTGATATCATCAGATGAAGATAGGTTTTAAAAGGGGTGTAATTTCACTGTTTTCACGGCCCTCTAGCCCACAAATGGCATTACCTATTGTTCCTAAATTTAGTATATGTTGTCAGGTGGGCCATAGCTCGAAATTAAGTTATTTCGCAACAATGTGAGATTTCCCAATTTTGAGATCCAGTAGGCCGAAAATGCCATGTTGTTGCTTACAGTAAAAGTGTTTGGTCTGCTCCTCAGTTTATTAGGCATTTACGGTATGTTGAGTGAGTGTGAGTGTATAGTACGACTTGGCTGGGTGGAGCGACCGCTCCACTAGATATAAATACTAATATTTCATTATAAGCCTTCTGAATATATAGTTGGTTTTTATATAAAGGGAAGTGAATTTAAGCAGATTTCGCTAAACTATGACGTCATTTCCGGTTTCAGTAATTAGAAAACTTTAATTTAACTATTGTTATTTCATAAAGAAGACCGTCTGAATCGATTGGCGCAAATTTCGTTCCGATCGGTTAAGCCGTTTTTGAGATATGACGTCACTTCCGGTTTCAAAATGGCGACTACCGGTTTGATTTATAAAAAGGCACCTCAGACGCCAAAAGTGCACATGTGGTAAAAATTTCAGATCGATCGGCTAAGCCGTTTAGGCTGTGGCGGTGATAGCGGTGTTTCCTGATATCATCATCAGATAGGTTTTAAAAGGGGTGTAATTTCACTGTTTTCACGGCCCTCTAGCACGCAAATGGCATAACCTATTGTTCCCAAATTTAGTATATGGAGTGGGGTGGGCCATAGCTCGAAATTAAGATATTTCACAACAATGTGAGATTTTCCAATTTTATGATCCAGTAGGCCGAAAATGCCATGTTGTTGCTTACAGTAAAAGTGTTTGGTCTGCTCCTCGGTTTATTAGGCATTTACGGTATGTTGAGTGACTGTGAGTGTACGGTACGACTTGGCTGGGTGGAGCGACCGCTCCACTAGATTAAATTTGATGAATTTGAAATTTAAATTTGTATATATTTTCAGTGTAGACCAAATGACCTGTCCCCAGTGTGATGTTGGCTAGAACTGATGATCTAGAAGGCAGTGCCAACAGGAAGTGAACATAGTCTCTAGTGTGACTAGAGTGGTTACATTGTTAGTTGCTGGCTGTTTTAGAATAAAGAAGACTACCACATTATATTCTTATAATTATCTGTTTCAATTAAATAACTTATGTAGTTTATTAAGTATTGATTGATAACAACACATGGTGGCGGCGCGTGAGTAAGAAAACCAGTAAATTTACGCAGTATTACGTTATTTTCGGTGTAAGAAAAGCAAGAAAAATGGTGCTCGGAGATGAGGCCAATGTTCATGTTCAACAACAGCCATTACCTCAAGCCGATTCTACTACTCAATTACAACCACCTCCAAAATTCGACTTCACCGATCCACAAACATGGACCAGGTGGATTCGGAGATACGAGCGTTTCCGTATTTCAAGTTGTCTGGACAAAGCAAGTAAGTCAAGACAGGTCCATCATCTCATTTACTGTATGGGAGATGAAGCGGAGGATATCTTACTTTCTATGGAGCTCACTGCCCTAGAAGAAGATGATTATGAATTGGTTGTAGAAAAGTTTAATTCTCACTTTGTCAAAAGGAGAAATGTGATATTTGAAAGAGCCAAATTCCATCAGAGGAAGCAAGAAGAGGGGGAATCAGCGGCTGAGTTTATAACATCATTGTATACATTAGTAAAACATTGTGCGTATGGAGCACTACAGGAAGAACTTATCAGAGATAGGTTAGTGGTAGGTCTTAGAGACACCAAGTTATCCGAAACTTTGCAAATGGATGCAGAGCTAACTTTGAAGAAGGCCATCGATAAGGTCCGAGTACATGAAGACATTCGAGGTCAGCAGAAGATCCTGAGGGGGTTAGAAAGCAATGATGCGAATGTTGATATGGTTAAATCAAATAAACCTAAGTTTCAGCATTCAGGTGCCCGTTCTCACCAGCAACAGGAACATTTCAAGCCGTCGAGCAGCTACAGTGGTCAGAATAAATCTGCAGACCGCTGTACCAGATGTGGACGCACACCATCTCACCCGATACGAGATTGTCCAGCGAGGGAGGTGAAGTGCAGAAGCTGTAACATCATGGGCCACTTCGAGAAACACTGCCGCAGTAAGAAGAAGCAGTCAACGGTACACGAAGTGCGAACCGGAGGCCAGCAACCCGAAGTATATCTAGGTACGATAGACGGGGACACCACCGACGACCCATGGTTCGTGACACTACTAGTAAATGGTAAGCGAACACAATTCAAAATTGACACAGGTGCCGATGTAACTGTACTCTCGGAAGAGGAATACAAATCCAGGTTTTCCAAGCATAAGCTTAGTCCAACGACGAAGACACTTCTGGGACCAGGACGAGCAACCTTAGATGTCAAAGGTCAGTTTAAAGCAACATTTCAAGTAAAACAAAACAAGTCTGTTCAAGACATCTTTGTGGTCAGCAACCTAAGCAGTGCACTACTGGGCCGACCAGCAATCAGAAGTTTAAACCTAGTTCAGCAGATCCACGCGGTAAAGCAGATTGATCCACTGAGCCAAGGAGACGTCAAGAAAGAATACCCATCTCTGTTCACGGGATTGGGTGAATTGAAAGGCGAGTACAAGATACGGCTCCAAGCTGGAGCAGAACCATTCGCCATCGCCGTTCCACGTCGAGTAGCAATACCACTCTTGCCAAAGGTAAAAGAGGAACTTGAGAAGATGGAGAAAGCAGGTGTTATCTCCAAGGTCGACGAGCCAACAGATTGGTGCGCAGGAATGGTGGTAGTGCCGAAGAAAAATGGAAACGTAAGAATATGTGTAGATCTTACACACCTGAATAGAAGTGTCCAGCGGGAGCGTCATATTATGCCTGCTATGGAAGAAACCTTGGGACACCTAGGTAGAGCAACTGTGTTCAGCAAATTAGACGCGAATTCGGGATTCTGGCAGATCAAGCTTTCCGAAGAGTCACGTAAGCTCACAACCTTTATTACTCCCTATGGTAGGTATTGGTTCAACAGGGTTCCATTCGGGATAACTTCGGCACCAGAAGTGTATCAAAGGAAAATGTCGGAACTACTCGAAGGACTACCCGGAGTAGTATGTCACATGGACGATGTTCTTATCTTTGGGGAAACAAGGAAAGAACACGATCAACGACTGTCAGCAGTGCTTACAGCAATCAGTAATGCAGGTGTCACACTGAATGAAGCAAAATGTGAATTTGGTGTCAGCACAGTCAAGTTTCTGGGTTACATTCTAGGAGAGTCTGGAGTGAAAGTTGATCCCAGCAAGACATCAGCAATAAATCTCATGAAAAGTCCGAAAGATGTTTCAGGCGTAAGAAGACTTCTGGGGATGACTAACCAACTAATGAAGTTCGTTCCTAATCTGGCAGTAATGACAAAACCAATTCGCGAACTCTTGTCAGGAGACAACTTTCAGTGGGGAGCGCCTCAAGAAGAAGCTTTTACAAAAATCAAGGAGAAGTTGACGACGACCCCGACGTTAATGTTCTACGACGTCAATAGGGAGATCCGTTTAACGACAGACGCATCATCGTTTGGTTTGGGATGTGTTCTGGAACAGCTGGACGAGTCCAATGTTTGGCGGCCAGTAGCGTACGCATCCAGATCACTCACCGACACTGAAACCAGGTATGCCCAGATCGAGAAGGAAGCTTTGGGAATTGTATGGGCATGTGACAGGTTCCAGAATTTCCTCATAGGTAAACAGTTCCATGTACATACTGATCATTTACCTCTTGTTCCCATAATGCTAAAGAAGTCTCTGAGCGATCTGTCACCAAGAATTCTGAGAATGAGAATGAAATTGATGAGATTTGCATTTACTATCTCGCATGTTCCAGGTAAAGATCTACATACGGCAGACACTCTGTCCAGAGAGCCGGTAGAAATTGCTTCTGCTCAATGTTGTGAGTTTGAAGCAGAGATAAACGAATGTGTTGACCAGGTCATAGGAGAGCTTCCAGCAACGGATGCACGTCTCGACGAGATAAGGAAAGCCCAGCAAGAGGATCGTACATCTCAACAAGTCAAAAGATACATTGCTGACGGGTGGCCATCGAAGCGAGACCTAGCAGCCAATGCCGCTCCATTCTTTCAAGAAAGAGGTAACCTGACTGTCCAGCAGGGACTTCTGATGAAAGACCAACGACTGTACATACCAGGAAGTATGCAGAAGGAAATTCTACATAGAATCCATGAAGGTCACTTAGGGATTAATAAATGTAGAGAGAGAGCCAGACAGTCAGTGTGGTGGCCAGGAATGAGCCAGCATATTATAGATGTAGTTAACAAATGTCAACATTGTTTGGAACACCGGGAAAATCCACAAGAACCGTTATTGACAACACCTTTGCCAGAGCGAGCATGGCAGAGAGTAGCCATGGATTTGTTTCAACTCAAGGAACACAAGTATTTGATAATTGTAGATTATTACTCAAAGTTCCCTGAAGTATTATTGTTGGATAAAACCACCAGCAAGTATGTCATCAATCGCATCAAGTCGGTATTTGCGAGGTATGGAATTCCGGAAGAAGTTGTTTCAGACAACGGACCGCAGTTCAGCTCAGACGAGTTTCGAAGATTCGCAACAACCTACGGATTCAAGCATGTGACCAGCAGCCCAAGATATCCAAAGGCGAACGGACTTGCGGAACGGACAGTGAAAACCATGAAAGGTATCCTGCAGAAGTCAGAAGATGTATATCTCGGAATGCTAGCATACCGATCAACACCACTAGCATCAGGGCGTAGTCCGGCGCAGATGCTAATGAGCCGACAGCCAAGAACAACGCTAGTAACTGCTTCGGACAACCTACTACCTAATCAAATCAACACCCAAGCGTGGAGAAGGAGGGAAGAGGCTAGGAAAGCGAAGCAGAAGCACGATTACGACCGAAGACATCGTGCCAGAGAGTTACCACCGTTAGAATTAGGTTCACATGTATATGTTACAGATCAGAAGAAATATGGCCAGGTGATAGCAGCCGGTACCACTCCGCGGTCATATCATGTAGAGACATCAGAGGGGACACTCAGAAGAAATCGAGTCCACCTCATGCCATCACCGAAACCAGATGTGCCCGGTCCGGCAGCAGCGGACGAGCCACAGGATGAACCACAGGATGAACCAGCAACACCACCCGGAGCATATCGTTCTAGGCGGGGCAGAGTCATTCAAAGACCACAAAGATTCAATGATTATTAGCATTGTCTAATTCTAACATTTGTACTATTAGTTTGAAATTTCATAAGTTGTATTCATGTTTGTTAGTACCCAAAAAGGGGGATGTGATGTTGGCTAGAACTGATGATCTAGAAGGCAGTGCCAACAGGAAGTGAACATAGTCTCTAGTGTGACTAGAGTGGTTACATGAAAAAACAGAATTCGTGTGCTAATAGTTATCACCACCACAATTAAATAGATATCATAACTAAAGCTGGCCAATAAGACCAAATGGTCAAGTGCCAATAAATACGCCGAGTGAAAAAGTGAATTTAAAATAAATATAAGCTGGCTTATAGGACTCAAGTCTTGGCCATTCAACTTCGATCGACACGTGGTGATAACTGATATCCTCCGTAATTCTGAATTTTAAATAACTACTAAGTATTTATCAATAACTAAAGCTAGCCTATGTGCTAAAATACAACGAGTGCAAAATATAAAGCATAATAATAATTACATATTATTATAAAACTACATTATCGAATAGGTATATAAATTAACGCTGGCCAGTATGACTCAATGTCGGTGCCATTAAAACCGGAAGTGAAGAAGAAGAAGAGTGGTTACATTGTTAGTTGCTGGCTGTTTTAGAATAAAGAAGACTACCACATTATATTCTTATAATTATCTGTTTCAATTAAATAACTTATGTAGTTTATTAAGTATTGATTGATAACAACACACCCAGTAATATCCGTTATATATTATTATTATCTACAATGGTTTTGTGGTCAAGTAAATGCGGAAGAGAGCAAACTATTGATATTAAGCTGACCAATGTTGATATAACAATTCGACGAACTGACACATCTGATTTTATCACGGCTGGGGCTAAATCAACCCTTGTCCGAGGTCTGAGGTGGTTGACACATTACTATACGTATGGTACAATTTGGTACAATACACGTGACTACCATAGAACTTATCTAACTTTATAGAAATACATTCTATGTAAATCGCCAAATGTCAAAAAGAGATCCCGCATAATCGACGCAATTTCCATTCTAAAGGTACCTACTTTCTTTTGTAGGTATGTTACGTAGCAGTAGCAGTACCGGAATAACTCCCAACACGTTCAGTGTATAGAGAGAGTATTTCCGAAGTCTCTTTTGTTCCGTATTGAAATGAATGTATCCTCAACCCCAACTAGAGAATATAAGAGCCACAAATTCCCCCCTTTCTATCGTGAGATTATTAATCATTCATAAAGCAGAGGGGAGATTTGAATCAATGTTCAACAAATAAATGCACGTCTTTAGCCTCTTGTGGTTACACGAGGCGAAACCCTGCGCTGTAAATAAGAATAAAATTAAATCTAAAATCAATAATATATGGACGTATTTTTAATTTCTCGAAGTTCTAATGCTTTTTATTGACTACATTGTCTATAAAGGACGAGTTAAGTCCTGACAGTCGATGCTTGATTTAGAGCTGTCACGCACAAAAGGAGTTTCATAAGGACGACATTTTATTTCTACGCAACTTTGAACAATCTACCCCTAAATCTAAACAGTAATGTACACTTGGCCAAACAAAAATTGAACGTTCAATAAATCTGATAGGCTGATAAATGTAAGATCGCACCATCAGAAGTCAGTCTAAGCGATCTCATTTCTCACTCTAGTAGGTGACCTCACATTTCAATGATAATAACAAGCTTTGATTCGTTATGGGACATGACCAGCAGTCATTCAAATTTGGTCAACGATCAATTTTTGTTTTGCCGAGTGTACATAGTAATGTCTTATTTCAATATGCGTTCCCACTTTCAGTTTTAGAATGGTATTATCTATTGACTATTTTCCATCATGTAGTCATTCTAGAATAGATCATCGCGTGAGGTATCGGCTCTGGCGAGACCCAATAATTACCAACAATGCAATGAACAAAGAGTAGTTACAACTCCATGCGCTCGAGCCTAGTCATGTCACGTAGATAACAACACGATTAATTGTAACTCTGTGTTAAATGGCCCCACGTAATTACATTAGTGGGAGTTACACATCGGCTCGCCACTAATTGCATTCAAAGTAGATATTACTCCACACCATTGTAATGTCAGTTACCCTTCCTTCCCCTGGCTGGCATTTCATAACAAACAACACATTAGAGCCACAGCTAAACAGAGCGGCATAAATTATTAACATCATTCTAATTTCACTTGTTGATGATCATGGTTTCATGACTGTGATTCATGAGCATTTGCAATTGCTGTTTTTTTTTGTCCGATTTGTGGGGCTGTCGTTATGCATAGTTGAGAACCAGGAAATGAGGCTTCCAAGTGTTAGATATCGACTAAAATTGTAAACAAATTAGATAAATGCACGGCGCACTCATTTGACAACGCGGAAACCGGTAGCTTCCTTCCTTCCTATCAAATCAATATAGTAATTCAGGTTTGTTTCACGATTGATTTTACCACACAATTTGGGCACTGTATGAAATGGATTATGTTGTTTATTTTATTGACTTGTGGTTACCGACATTAACATGACTTCACAAGGTCGTAACAAAGGCTGTACAGACACTTCAATATGTTCTGATAAAAGCTAAGGATTTAAAGTTTTTCAAGTCCTCCCTCTGTATTACAAATATCAATTATTCTAGTTGGGCTAATTATGTAAGTGTACGACCTGTAGTAAGCGCTGTAACGGGATGTTTTATTAAAACGTGGTGAATGTGAATGGTATGGCCACTCCAGTAAATATTGTTCTCCTGCCTTTCCATAAGCCAAACATTGTTTACATTTTTTGCTTGCAGTTTCAACAATTCACTCAGCCCACAGCTATAGAACAAGTGTCCTACATCTTAATTGCGGCTGGTGTTTTTGTCTTCGTCGTCAGCTTTTTGGGCTACTGTGGAGCAGTCCGTGAATCGCGATGCCTACTTACAGGGGTAAGAACTGAAAGCCGTTTAACAAATTTCTCCTCATTCATTTGATATGGTCGACTGAGTTGTTGAAATTACGACAAACACACAGTTCCTTGTGTGATGAATAAATATTGCTAACACTTAGCAAACATTTATGCTACTATGCCCAGGCCATGTGTTGGCAGAAGCTCGATAATAAAAAAGGTTTCGTCCTTTAGATTTTCAACATGCTTATCATAGAGAGCGGGTGTTGTGTATAAACAAAGTCGGGTTGACATCCTTTAGCGAGTTTTTGCTACAGTTCAGTGGCCAAATGAAATGAAAAAGAACGATTGCGCTTTTCACCCATGACTATAGAGCGCGTGATGACACAGACCTTGTGTTCTACTTGTTTGCAAACTGTGCAGATCAGCGATCTTATCAGGGTAGTCGTCCTTTGATGGCTATTTTTATAATACGAATTTAATTAAAACAATGCTTGCTCAAAGCAAACGCTTCTTATAATTTGTTTTGTGATAATGGTTGAAGTGATCAACCTTTGACAGAACGTAAACATGACCTTGAAGAGTCGGCGTATCAAAATAAATATATGATATTACTGTATCCATCTGAGTATTTATAGACATTTAACTAGTTTCCAAACTTCCTTATACTTTTCCAAGGAAAATCAACTATGATATTTGACTTATTTGATTGATACTTTCTCTTGCAGTATGTGGTGTGTCTCTTGATAATTCTCGTCTTGGAATTAGTGGCAGGAGTTCTGGCTCTGTACTACAAAGACAGGGTAAATAAAAACAACAATTGTGATGAATGTTGTCGCCCATTTCTGCTCTTAGACCTCACAGTTATTTATATTTTAGGCGGAGATCGAAGTGCGTGGTTTCCTGAAATCGTCCATCAGCAAATACTACACGACGCCAGATAAAACCGATGCCGTTACACTTCTCTGGAACTACTTGATGGCCCAGGTAATGCGAATAATTTTTAATCCAAAAAAATATCCTTCTCGCAATACAATATATTCTCATTAGACAGGATAGATGCAGATTGGTTTATATTTCCTGCAGTTGTTGAGCCATTGCACTGATGGCTACTATATATTCCAGGGAGTACCATGTGACTGACAGGACTCTTAACTAGTCTTAAGTGATTCATAACTTCCAAGATAAACGAAGTCATTAGACTGTTATATTAGGAGAGGTCAAGGTCTTTCTAATACCAATTAACTTTCTGCTGATTGGTTATATTGCGGAATGAGTATAGTTTATTGAACTTGTGTTCCTAAACCTTCAATGAGACCTGGGTTCCTCCTTTCTTCAATCTACGGTTCCTCAAACCCTCCAATAAATGGTAAATTACTAGATTTCCACTAGATTTCATCAGGCAAATAATTTTTTAAAAAAACGAATAGAATGAATGAGAGATTTTCTAAAGAAAATTTTTACTGAGTGCTAGTGAAATCTAGAGGAAAATATTGTTATTCACCACTTTTAAAGTCGGAGAAGAAGTTAAGGTGTTCAATAATTTAATGTGAACTGAAATTAAAGGAATTGCGTACGTAAGTAATATACAGTAATGTAATGAACTGAATATTAATATTATTTTCCTATTTTTTTATGTACAATTTGGTTGGATTGATTTTTTCAGCAAGCAATCTTTTCATAAATTCGAACTTCGGCATAATGTTATTTTTTTATTCATAAAAATTATTAAAAATACAAATTACATTTTATTGCCCCGCTAAACCAATAGGCTTGCTTGTCTGCGGGGCATCACAAATTCACAGAATGGGACTAATATTTTTCAAATATTGCTGCATGTAAAAATACGGAAATCCGAAAAATATAGAAAATACAATAGAAAAATTAAATTGTATAAGATGTTTGCTCTTTTTCCATGGAAGTAAAGCTCTTGAGCTTGTAACTGAAAATTTGGGGCTAGTTTTGAAAGATTTGTATGGAAATATTATGCTTGTTCAAAACATTCAATTCTAAACAAAATTAGACCACTGTTTTTGTTTATGATTCTATAAAAGTGGGAAAATACAGAATAAATCGGAAGAAAAACATTTCAAGGCTTTTTGGTATGTAGAACACAGCTCAAACTTTATGCTTGTGTCCAAAACGCACAAAAATTCTTCGACTCGAGTTCAAATTAAAACTTGTGGGACCGTGCTCTGCATGTGCTGCGTCGGCATGTAATCTGCAGACACCCATCTGTAAGGTGTACAGTCCTGATGGAAAGAGGCAACATTTTTGTTACAGTTTTAGCTCAATTTGATAACTTATATCAAAAAAACTTGTTTGACAACTGAAAATCTGAGAACTGAAATGTGTTGTAAGTGAATCTGATTTGGAATTTAAAGATTTTTGAATACGTACCTCATTTCTGATTGGTGCTACAAGCGCTGTTGGTGCTACAAGCGCCTGGCTGCTGGAGCAAATTGAGAGGGAAAAATTGTTTCATAGGTGGGTGTAACTTTGATAGGATGTTCACATGATCAGTCTGATTGTATGTTAGAAGAATTTTTTTAGTTTTGCTTTATCCCTTGTTGAATATGAGCCGATAATTCAACAAAACGGCTCAAAACTATGAAATTTCCGACAATTGGAGACCAAACATGTGAACCAATTGATCTCTAATATAATTTTACAAGTGTGTTGTTCACAAGGACGAACTTAGGGTTGTTCCTGGGCACTTTTTAAAAATAAATTTTATACGGCACCCAGCTATACAAGGAAATTTCAAATTTTTCACCAAAAATTGGCTAATTAACTATGCAAAAAATTAAAAATTTACGAAGTGAAAACCCTAAGTTTGCCTAATCAATCGTGATTAAAATTTCAAATCATTTCGTCTCCAATCGTATTAAAAAAAGTGTCTACAAAAAGAAGCAAAATCACTTGCACTTGTATCACCCTAAATTGTGCTTTCTAATCATATCTCCAGACACACTGCTGTGGTGTGGACAACTACAAAGATTTCCCCGAGGCATCACTCGGCAAGAAACTGGTCCCAGACGCATGCTGTGTTCTCGTTGGAGATATCGCCAAGTTCCAGCCAAAAGATCCAGCTTGTCCGTTTAAACCATCATTGTCTAATTCCTATTATATGACGGTAAGGCTCGACTTATACTTTCTTAGTTACAATTCTATGCCAGATATTAGGATCTGAGTAGCTTGAAATGTTGCTATGGTCGGTGATAGGCAAAGATGAACCCAGTTTAGCATTGCCAGGTATAGGGCGGCCTATGCTAGAGCGGGTTCATCTTTGCCTTTCACCGACCATAGTAGTCACTAAAGTTCGTTCACGTTAAGAATATTTCTGACGTTTCGTCGTTCACTGGTCGTTCACTTTAGCACTGCCCTGTCAATGGCAAGACTTTCTTCTTTGTATAGGTAATTGAAATTGTATAAATTATGTCAAATACACAATTTTGAATAGTTTTTTTTTTTTTTTTTGTCTGGGGCTTAACGTTGCACTGTTCTGCAGCGAGGCTAATGGCGACGGATGAATGATTATGATGATGATTGGGAGATGATGGTGAAGAGTAGGTAAGGATGGAAGGTGGAAAGGAGGCGGCCGTGGCCTATTAGTAGGGTACCTTCCCAGCATTTGCCTGTCGACTGAGGGAAAACCACGAAAAAACCCCAGTCAGGAAGGACGGCCGCGGGAATCGAACCCGGGCCTCCGGAATACAAGCTCAGAGCGTTACCACTCGGCCAACCTGTTCCGTATTTTGAATAGTAGTAAATATTATAAAAGTTCAATAAAATTTATTACTTTTTATCTACAGTTTATTATACACATTTTTTGATTATTATATTGATATGTATTTACATGTTTAGGTATACGTTCGCTTGATTACGGTAGTACACGGCCTTGATATTCTAAACGTGAACGAACTTTAATTCCATATGTGGCTGTGATTTGTTTGCATCAGTTTTATGGTTTGCAATTTTACCAACCATTTTACTTTTTTAAATTGTTTGAAGAGTCCTATTACTTATGAATCTGGGTATTTTGCCAGGTCCCATCCAGTGCCTTTTCAGCCCAGTATGCTTCTGCTTTCCACATTTATATTATGACTTAATAAAATGATGCATACTTTTATTTTTTTAAACTCGTGTACAATGTCATAGAAAAGCCAATGCAACAGAATATAACACTTACAGTTCATTATAATATTTTCAGGGCTGCTACCAGACACTCCTGGATTTGGTGATGGAACATGCAAACCTGGCAATCTGGGTCGGGATTGGTTTAGGTCTCGTTCAAGTAGTCGTGTTGGTCCTTGGTTGGTGTCTTTGCCGAGCTCTCAACCCTCGCATCAAGTAAACATTCTACCTTTTCACTCATCGTTGTGTGCCTTACTTCGTAGATTTTTCTATCGCCTCAGCTTCAGTGGATTTAACTCGTATGAACTAATATGAATTTAACATATATTTTCTTTCTTATAAACGTGACGAGAAAATATAATAGTCTCATGTACAAAGTTGTAGTTCCAGTATAGTAGGCAATAAGTTTGCTGATATTTATTGGATGTGTAGATCATGTTATAATATTTAAGAGGGACCATTGATAATATACCTAGAAAAAGTGTGTACCTGATTCATAGCTAGTTGTTGTCCATGCAAACTTTTCTACATTAGTTAATGGCGTTTGAATAAGTGTTGTGAGCTTTGTGTAATAAATTTGTATTTGATTTTTTAAGGAACTTTGTGATTTATGGTCATTATATTTTTATTTATGTTGTCTGATGTCTAGTACTAATTAGTTACACATTCAATGCAGACTACACAATTTCTCCATTGATCCTAGCTGTTGATTATACTTGCAGATGGACAAGAATGGATTCAATAATTAAACAAATTTGTGAATGTATTCCTATAATTGTTTTATACATTTCATTGTGTGTATTAAATAAAGTAACAGGTAAAAATCATTTTCTTTTCAACAATGGTTTTATGAGGTCTCTTATGACATAAATAATAGTACCTAGATGGATTTAAGTGTGTCACTCGTATATACCATCAAATAGATGTTCTAGTTTTATACCGAACTTGTTCTTATGGCCAACCTGCAAATGCTGCAATTATTTACTCGCAATGAAGATTGTCAAAATAAATTATGTTAGTGTATATTTAATTGCATACATTTATTAGCAGCAAATGTTCAATTAGCCTATTTACAACAGGGCAGTAATTCTATAACTTTAAAAATCCGGATTTGTCCCGAATTTGATTCACCGCCAAATAACATTACACCGAATCTGGATATTTAATGTTACAGAATAACGGTGTGTCTACTGGGCATACAAATTAAACACCATCTTAGGTATGTACACCTGCAGTGACAAAAATGGCTTGCAAGATTCCTAGTCCTTTCTCAAAACTTGATTAACCAGACAAAAACACAGATTTCGAGCATGTGGAGGGTTTGAATAGTTTACTTGGTCCAATGTTACATACATTCAATTCTTTGAAGGAAATATAGGACCGGTTATAAATGAAACGTACTTTTGCTTGAATTTCGCGTCTACACAGTTACATTCATTGAACTAACGATTTAACTCATTGAAAAACATTGAACGGTGTAAACTAGGCTTAAGAACTAACCAACCATGTAACTTGTAATAATTATTTCTCCATTCAACAAATACATTTGCGATAATTATTTAATAATAATTAACTTGCAAGCAGGATGCCCGTGTAGGGCGCAACAAGAGCGCCCTCATATTTGCGATAATTCGAGCTCCAACTTAATAGTATTTTTCTCTTTGAAAGTATTATCGCCCTATTTTGTACATCCCTCAGATGGATGGTCTGCCTCCTTCCCACCTTCCATCCTTACCTACTCATCACCATCATCTCCCAATCATCATCATATCATTCATCCGTCGCCATTAACCTCGCTGCAGAACAGTGCGTCGTTAAGCCCCAGACAAAAAAATACATCTGTTTAGTGTTGACATTTGTGTGGAATAGTTAGATGGCAGGTAAATACCATGAAAGAAAGGAACACACTCAATAGAAAATCTAAAATAAAACAATTTTCTAAAATAATTCAGACAAGTTTTAAGATTATGTCTTAAGATTCAAGTTTTATTAAGGTAATCAAATCATTGATCCGTGTAATTTAGGTTTAATTAAGGATGCAACCAAAGATATGGTCTTAATTAAACTACCTAATATCTTGCATACTTCCAATTTCAGATGGCAGGTTGATTGTTGCACATGCAAGGATTTAAAAATGAATATTACTTGAGTGAGCATGTAATCAGAGCTCATAGGTTCAATTTCTGGTTTCAACTTAAAATACACCACATCTTCAATTTTTCAATTTATTTTATTATGTACGTTCATTATAAACTATATGTTCAACCAGTGTCACAACTGCTTCAGCCGACTATGTATATAATAATTTTGAATTATTGCGGTCCCATCATTGGATGCTGACCCATGGGCATTGGCATGCCTGGATACTGGCCTTGGGGTATTCCCGGTTGTTGTGGGGGTCCAACTGACTGCTGGGGCATGCCCACTACGCCCACCTGCATTGGGGAATGCATCTGGAGCGCAGGTGATGGCTGCATTTGTGGTGGAGCGGGCGAGGATGCAACCTGTAATGTAAGCAATGTATGTAGTAGGCAATACTTTGAACTTTCACATAGTACATGCTAATTCCCGACTAGCCTGATGAAAAAGCCTTATTGAAGTCGACTGCCCGCAGGTTTAACTTGGAAGTCCAGGCAAAAGAGACAGAAACAGCATGCGATGACATAGCAAAGAGTTCCAGGACTTTTTGAATTGCAAGATAATTAATATAGGTACTTAGTGAGATGCGGTTCGTAACATTGTTCACTGGATACTCTACGAAGTCACCTCACATTTATCGATTCTCGATGCTTCAAATAGTTGCAACAAAAAACTATGATTATACTTGTACCCCCCCCCCCCCCCCCCTCGCACTAGTCACGCTAACACCACTCTAGACAGGTCTGAAGTTGGATGAAATATAGTATTTTTGTTTTAAGAACTTTTAGCCATGAGTTAACATTGTCAATATAATAACTGGACTGACCATTTATGTAGCCCTGTCTTTAAGAAAAATAATATTAGGTTGTCCTGGATCTCTAAGAGTCATTCATTGGAAACAACTTAAACCAAGATTCTGATTATAATTTCTCCTAATTAAATACTGAAATGAAATATAAATTACACTGTTTAGTGTTTGAATTACCTGCGAAGGTGGCTCTGATGGTAAAACGAGAGTGGCAAGTAGATCACGAACAGCAGGGAAGAGTGAGCATTCGTGTGGGCTGACTCCGAATTCCGCAAATCGCTTGAGTTGGATGCTAGCAGCTGTCAGAGCCGATGCTGGGCCAGGATCGCGCTTCTCTGCTAGCTGGGTGAGGTTAGTAGTCACATCGTACACAAGAGGTAGCACCAGTGATGGTGGCTCCATGTTGTTGGGGTACTGAATGCCGACTCGGGTGATCTGAAGCTGGAGACGAGCACATTCATTAGCTTTTATATTAATCACGAAATAACAACTGACATGCAAATCAGAAGATATATATTATTTTGCACAGACACTTCAATTAAAAGTGAACTATAACTGAGTATAGGAGGCTAGTTTCACCCCCTCTGTTTACAACTTAAAATGGTAAAAGGCTCCTCCCCTTACCTTGAAAGCTTGAATTATTTGTATGAATAGCCTGAATAGGCAATACTGATCCTCATACAGAGTGCATTCCACAATGGAGCGAGTTAAGCGTGTGACGTCACCTTAGGATTTACGGGTTAAATCAAACTTGCCGCATCAACAAACGAGCTCTAACCAGTGCCCAATAAGCCACAACTAAAAAGCCTGGACTTTGTGATCACGACATTATCATTCATTCGACCAAGATTTGTCTCAAGGTTGAATCACAATATCACGTGACGACAATAAAGGATAGGGAAATCTGGACCTTTTGATCATAAATAATACAGTATAGCCATAATATGCCAGTTCAGAATGCTCATTTGAAGAGAAATATTTCCAATTATTTATTAACATTAAGGGGGTCTGTTCTACGCTGATATTGTGAAACAGCTGAAGCTACAAATAATTCTAAATATCACTTGCAACAAGTCTAAGGTTACTTACGAAGAAGAGAATCTTGTTTCGACAGATGAGGACAGCTGCCATTCCCACCGGACATATGGGAGTAGCAGATGGTGGGATCCGTAGACTCCACTGCACGGCCCACTTTAGTTGCTGTTGCTGAATCAGACTTGGCACGAGCTCCAACTTCATGATTTGTACAAAGTCCTTTAAAACGTTCAGAGGGACATTTAGCATTCTCCCAAAACCTGGAAAAAATTGTTTCACATGTTTAATATTAACCATGCATACAAAATTAGACATTTAAAGTTCTTTAAGGTATCATTAAAGATCCTCTCAATTAGCTATTATTACTCACCGGTGAGGGAGTTTGGCTTGTATGGAGGTGCTGCGGCTCGGGTGTCGAAGAACTTCTCTATGATCTGCATCTCCTCGGCGGTCCACTGGTCCTTGGCTTCGGGCAACGGGTTGACCTTGATGTGCAACGACTGTAGGTGTTGAGGGTTCAAACAGACTCGACCTTGCAGAGAGTCCACGTTGAAGTGCACGACACCAGGCTCAGTGCTCGAGATTGCTGTAAGCTGGAGGAACAAGTCACAAACCAAACTGTTCACTTCGTTTAATTTAAGAGGGACAATGCTGAAAATATTGTTGTTATTGGTGTAGAAGTCAATTTGGAATTACCAAAGTTATAAACATTATTTACTATTTAGCATGGTGAATATTTTCTCAAGTTTATAAAGATTTTGTGCAGACATGGCCTACAATCTGTCCACAAAAGTAAAAATGTGTGTAGTATAGCAATATAATTGGACTCTACAGTGCACTTACGCAGTCCTCCGTCTGAATGAAGCGCTGCAACTGCCGGCGCATATAGACGCATCCCAGGAACCTTTCTAGAGGGGAGAGCTCTGGGCCGGGCAGACCTTGCGGGTGGGGCGATGGTGAGCAGAGTTGGTCGAGAGCTTCATGAGTGAGCAATGTAGGCACAGCACCGGCCCACGAGCGCTGGGGGAGCACTCGCGATGGGTGGCTCATGCCCATGCCTGCCAAAATACATATCAGTTGTTAGCAATCACATGGTGACTACTGACTACAAGTATCCTGAAGTTGATCAACAAATTGATTATAGGTCCAATTATGTACATTCTGCTCTGCTAGCTCATCATATCCCCCTCATATCCTTGCTTTAGAGAACAGTGTAGACCTACAGTTCCAAGAGTTTAGATGTTTTTAAATTCGACACTAAAAGTACCTATAGGCATCCTGCGTGAGAAAAGGTTGCCATAGTAACCTATACAAAAGTATAGGGAAAAACAAATCTGACAGCGGCAATCCAAATCTCATATTTTGAGTGATTAATTGTGAAAGAAAGATATTTAAGTAAGTACAAGCTAATAATAATAATACGCAATATTTATCTTTACTTACACATGTTCAAGTTAAATATTCATCTGATAAATATGATTTACATATTGCTATTATTTAGAGCTTTGACACATTTCCCCTACCATTGCAGCCTCCATTTTTCTACCACTGTGACGTCACGAGCAGGATTCCTATAGAATGCGCTAATATCAGTAAGATGGCCGCTCACGTGAGTATTTGCCGCACGCGCACTGGGTGCACCATCAGTACGAATGCGGGCAAATCAATTAGATGTCAATCGTAATGGGGTCAGTAAAAGTTATAATTACATCGCAAAATAACAGAAATTGATGCTTACCTCAGTGTCAACAATCAAATATAATCAGAATATTACATTACAGCACACATTCATTCAAATTATTGTGAAAACGAGATGTCCATTCACCAAAAGCAGCATTTGACAGTTGCAATTGTTTTGAACGAGGCGTCAAGAAAAAGTTTTCAGATGAGGTCGTTCAGAAGGCCGTGATAAAAACAATTGCAATCTGTCAAAAAGTGCTTTTGGTGGATAGACATCAGTTCTCGCAAGAATTTGAATTAATGTGTGCTGTAATGAAATATGCCGATTGTATTTAATCGTTGACACTGAGGTATTCATCAATTTCTGTTTTTTCGCGATGTAATTATAACTTTTACTGAACTCGTTATACGATTGACATTAAGTGACTTGCCTGCATGAGCCCCGTGCGCATGTGCATGCTTACTCGGTGGGGAGAAGTAATTTTTTTACGCTAGGTAGCGTTTTTCAACTTTTAGTGTCGAATAGTGTCAACGCATTGGAACAACTGAACAATTTTAGCTTTCCATACCCGTCTTATGGTCACCTTGTGGACTGTGCATTACTGGGTGACCGCCCGTGCTGCCTGGCGATTGGCCGGCCCGTGCTGGAGAGGGGCGTGGCATACTCGGAGACCCAGGCCAATTGGAAGCAGCGGGAGAAGCCATGCTCTGAGATGATGGGAATGGACTTCCATCGGTGTGGCCTGGTTTAACAAACTACACTTTAATAAACAATTTTTTTAACAACTTTTATTTTAAGAAGTTCATGTCTAATCGTTGAAATAAGAATGTGCAGTTAGTTTGCCTAATATCTGAGACAACAGAATATTACTGCAGTGAACTTACCGGTTTGCCCCATGAAGGATCCAGCTGGAGAAAGCCCCACAGGTACAACTGTGCAGGGCCCAGGGGAGGATGTGGGCATGAGTCCAGCAGGACTGGGCACATGAAGGGGGTTGGAGGGGGAGTTTGCCAGCAGTCCTCCAGGAGAGGGGTGAGGCAGCATGGAGGGCGAGGGGTTGATGTTGGAGGGTAGCGACGGAGGAGACGCCAGGTTGAATGAGGTCGCTGGACTGAAGCTCTGATGTTGCTGAGAGATGGCCGGGTGTGGACTCGCTGGGGTGTGTGGGTTCGAGCCTGATGGTGGTGTCAACGGGGGGTGGAAGCGAAGGCCAGCTTCGCGCTGTTGTGCGGGGGAGCCCGGACCTCGGTGGTGACCCAGGAACGATACACTGCCTGTCTCAGAGTCCATCGTCACAGGTGAAGGAGGGTTGTCGTCTTCGGACTGAGAGCGCCGACGGAACACAGCCGTTTCGTCTACATACTTTGACAAGAACGCCTTCAAACCTGTTGGTAATGAATCAAGAGTGAGAGTTAATCATAAAAAAAGGAACTTGCTTCCTGGGGTTGGATGCGAGTAAGTAAGAGTAAATAATATTTTTTAAATTGGAACCAGCGGATAGATGACTATTATTATTAATCACAAAGACGCTAAAATAATGTTTCTATAAAATATGTGTTCTCACTGTACCTAACTGTAACATAAATTTAGGTGGTCACAGCGATCCATGAGAAATTATTTTTTTTCTTATAGAAAACTGTGGATTATGAAAATAAAACTAAAACTGGTTGGTAAGTTTCAAATGTCAAATGGTAGGTAGTATTAGTACCTTCAATAATGATTAGGCAAATATGCTCACTTATTACTATTTAGTAAATTTATTAGGTACCAACTGACAAGACATAAAAATGCTGCTTGAAAAGAGATCAATGGCTAATACAAACCTTGAGTAGGTGTAAACTCGTCAACGACGTAGCTGCGGTCAAAGCGACTGTATGCACCGTCTCGCAGACTGACCAGTCCGCCACCACGCAAGCGCAGTTCCAGGCAGTACATTCCCTGGTATGCCAAGCGTACCAATGTGGGGGACTGTGGCATGATTGTAAAGGTCTGCACCGGCACCTGCATTTAACAGTTAATATCATAATTTAGCTACTTCCAGAGTTTGAAGCATTTAGTAGGTGGATCTCGTAGCTGGGTATGAGGATGATTATTTACCTACTGTAGACTTGTGCCAAGAAAACATTTTCTGTATTATTTTAAAACTATTACCTTCCTACTACAAGTAGGTACAAGAGGAATGCAAGGTGACACCACAACCTTTCAATCCTACATTCTAGGACCCACACTGGAATGATGTATAAATTTAAAAAATTAAGCACAATTCTGAACTCACATTTCTTTAGGTACCTAAGTAATTTGAATGTTAGCCTAAGTAGGATAATTTACAAACATTCATTCACGTAAAATGAATGCAACTCAATTTCAAGACTTGGGGATTGTAATTACCTGTGGGCGAGCATTGTGAACACCAAGCTGTGGCACGGTCGGTAGCTTGCTGATAGAGACGAGTGGCTCGTATGTCTCGTGAAGCAGGTGCACCACCTGTGCCAGGTTCCGGTGGCGGTTCAGGTGCGCCTCCAGCTGTTCGCGCATCAGAGAGTCGGCATTCACGCAGTTGTTCGTCGCACCAAACACCAGTCTAAGTAATATGACATGATCATTAGGAGGTATACGTACTATGTTACAATTAGCAGAATGTTGCTATTGCTAACATCAGTAATAATAGTGCATCGTTTCCTTATCTGTCCTCTTTCCAGAGTGACGATGAGTCGATGACCAAAATAAAAAAAATAATAACAGTATGACACTCTGTAGGTATAATTATCCATTTCAGTGTTCAATAAGCAATGATTTTGGAGGTAACCTGCGAAATAAAAACGCGCACCCCGACTGGGAATCGAACCCAGATCCTTCGGGTCTGGGTCTGGGATCTGGGTTCGAAGGATCTGGGTTCGATTCCCAGTCGGGGTGCGCGTTTTTATTTCGCAGGTTACCTCCAAAACACCATTCCTAAGTGAGAGATTCACTAAATTTTCCATCATTATCAAGCAATGATTTGCCTTATATTATACTCGTACTTGCAAGCAATATACTTAAATAATAACTAATAAGGAATTCCAATGTCTACTGTCAGTATAAGATGGATGTTGCACCTGAAAGCTTTGTCGGCACTGCTCCAGAAGACTGTGACGGTTGCACCACGGTCTGGCCCATACGCCAGCACCAGGCGGCCATAACTATACGACTTGACGGCAACCATGTTGGCCAGGTTGTGCTTGTCGAGAGCCAAGTATTCGGCCAGCTCTTCTGCCATCACGTATAGATGCACGATCTGAGCCCAGTCACCAAGCAGTCCATCCACGGTCTTGCTTACGGACTCCAGCGTACCTACATCATGTGAATGTCACTCATTCACATTGTGTCTCACTTTTTGGATGTTTATATACACAGAAGTAATGGGATAAATGACATTTCCAAAAAGCAAAACAATCACCATTAACGCAATTTGAGCGATACCACTCAACTAGAAATATAACCCGCTATTGACCCAACTACTGCTTTCCTCATTCGGTAAGAAGTGATTCTAGACTCACTGGACCTTATTCACTATAATATTCTTGTACCTACCGAAATATGTTTGAATTTTATTTTTCAAAATTAACATGTTCATTGCCGCCACAGTTCAGGTCTCACTTTCACACTCACTACTCTTTCATGACAGCTTTTTGTTCCTATGAAGACTAGGCGCATGACCCGTTAGCCACCAAGTTTCATTAACTTCATTCCTACTTTGACTGCACCCACTACTAAATCAGCATTTTTTATTGCAAAAGCCGGTACAGTAATATATATTTTTGAAGCGGAAAAAATATTAAAAAGGGGGTCGTGGGGATATAAATACATATCATGCATTCTCTTCCAAGTTTAAACTCATTCAGAAAAATGGTTGTCTATTCGCGTTTTCGAGCAAAGGAGGCACACTCTAGTGTGAGAAAGTATAAGTGCTGTAGAAGTAATCGTTTTCGTTTTGGCCACTGCCGCCATTTTTATTGATGTTGGCAATGTCAATGTCATTTTAATCAGAAAGGCAGTACCTACCTACTTATTATCTTCGGAAATGAACCACAATGGTAAAGAATCTGATGGAAATCATAAATTGAAGTCTAATCACTACTCACAGGTTATTCCACTTCACTCACACTTCGATTCCGCACAAAACGGCCATGACACCAAACCAACGTCAACAACAACAAACCAATGCGCGTAACCATGACAATTGCGTGTCGCGGTTGTTATAGAAGCATTGTCAGTGCTGCCATCTGGTCAGCCCGAAAACGCGAATATGATGACGCAAGAATTGTTCAAGGGAGCGTGGACTTTCCTTTCATGAGATGAACAGTGGACTTCAGGTATTTTAGACAGTTAAGCTCTGACAAAGATACAACCCGTTTTATGTCCCCCCCCCCTCCCATCTACACTGTTGCCATTTTAGACAACTTTGTTTGAATTTTACTAGGTAGTGCATAGTTTATTTAGCACCACAGCACACTGGCAACACTTGCAGTGGTTGAGAGATATTAACAACTGGACACGTGTCAAAACACTCCGGATTAACCCCCATTGTTAAATTTTTCACAGCAATAACTGAAAGCCTACAAGCTCGCTTGGCAGACTTTAACATACATTTTACACATTTGAAATTGTCTCGGATTTTTTATTGGGTCACTTGATATCATAATATGTTACCAATGCCAACTCTGTCAACGAGACATGATGAAAAAACATGATGAAATTAATATGATTGATACAATACATACCCATGTCGTACTGAAAGTACACTGGACGGCGAAGCCCTTGCTCCTTAGGATGTGAGCTTGTGAGGGGACTCCCATAGAAGACAAACTCTGCCATCCAGCTCTTGGTGCCCTTGCCCTGCACTCTGATAGAGACGGAAAGCAGTCGTTTGAGCAGCGAGAGCCAAGCCGCTGACTGGGGCAAGCATCCGGGGGGCGGTGGGAGCTGCACAAGGCGGAGTACCAAGGCGGTGGCATTGGCTTCCACCTAGCATTAGTAGAACATACAATGTGATTGGTGCTCTGTTACAAATGTATTTTTCTTTTCAACTTATTGTATTGCAACTTTTGCTCCAGACACTACATTTGACATTTTCAAAATGTGATTATGTGACCAATCGAATTCACCATCTTTCTGGTGGAAATCTAAGGTAAAAAACCCACCTCAATCTGTGGGTTACATTCTGATGATCAACGAATTGGTAGCTGGATGAATAAGTTTACAACGCACCTGCAACCCTTGATGAGCAATCTCTCGTCGACTGAGTTCTTGAGCCAGGGTGACAAATGGTAAGCGTTCGTCACACAAAGCAACAACATGTGCCAGCTCGGGGATGAAGTAGGCAGGATGCTTCGAGCGCCGGGAATTTGCTTCCTTTCCGCTTAGCTTCCGCTTGCCACCAAACCTCTCACATTGGTCTATCACACAAACAGGATTATGATGATAATTTGGGTGACGGCACTCATCGAGGTACAAAATTTAAGAATTGTTTTTCATATTCAGCCTCGGTGGCGTATAATGCAACAACTAGGGAAGAGCAGACATTAAGTTTAATACCATTCAAGACGCTAGTCAAGAACAAACTCACGCTAATTCAAGAAAGAGAATTCGCGAAGTAATGAGATTGGAAGACAAGAATCAAGATTACATCCTGCTGAGAATGTTTTTTCAGTGGTTTTCCCTCAGGAAAACACAGGAAACTCAGGAATGCTTGGATGTTCTTCCAATATTACCACTGACATTGAAGCACAACTATGTATGACTATTATGAATAATTTAAGAAGAAATAGGTAAACGGTGAAGAGGTGAAGCAGCTGAAGAAAAGAGATGGATGTATGGAAGATCAACGACTCGATTGTTGAACACAGACCAATTACCTACCTATTTTATGTGCTCAATAAATTACATTATTATTATTATTATTCACTATGTATTCTGGACCTGGTAATAAGTCTACAAAATGCAAGAAAAATTCTACTTACCATCAACGCTAGTGAACGGTCCATGAGTAATGACGAAAGAGTCAAACTCGATAATGGTCAAAACCTTGAGGTACATCTTTGGGATTTCTCTCTCGACAGATTCGTCCGTGGGGTCATCCTCAATCGAGGAATGTTTGACAACAGATAAGTAGAATACGCAGTCAATCTCACACTGAGTGCGCTCTTTCTCCTTGAACTCAACAATCTTGAAGCAAAACAAAACATTGTTTAGTATAAAGATATAATGAAACTGAATCTAAAGTAAAGCTCTTTCTAAAGTGAAACTTACTAAAATAACATTTGGATGTCGGTGTAGACGGATGTACATGCGATGACGACTAATCTTTGACATCGGATGATCCGGATGGTGTAGCAGAGGAAGTCGTTCGTGGGGGGTTGCGGGGAGGTGCTGGAGTGTCTTTTCACATCGACGAAGTGTTATCCAAAACCTAACAGGGACATACATTTATAATATGTATAAATAGACTCTACAGTCAAAAGTCTGTTTGGATAGAAGAATTACACGAATTAACAGGATGCTAATCTCGTAGTGTAAAACCTCATAAATGTTATTGCGAGTATTCTCAGTTATCATGAAGCAGATGACAGAGCTTTTGCATCTTTGATACCTGTGACTCCTGTGCGATATGATTCGAGATGGCTTACAAGGCAGTTAAAGTCATAACTCAGTATACATACATTACATTTAAACTGAAACATGATTGTTTGAAAAGAGTTCCTGAAGTTTACTGTAAAGTCTGTTCATTACCTGAGCTCCGAGATAAGACCGGGGAGGCGCGTGTGGTCTCCATTGAGCGCTGCTTGAAGGTCGGGAACAAGTGGCGCGTCATACTGTGGTACGTGACACTGCAGCATGCCTGTGTGTGTGTCCACGGTGACCAACAGCTGTTCTGCACGCAGACACGGCTGCAGCACTGGCACCGACAAGATGGCCGGCGAGCCTTGCAAGTGGCCTGCACACACATGTTACGTATTACATACAGCTATATTCTACATTGCACCAAAGCCAAGTTTGGGTAGGTGGTGGTAAGAACATTCCGATAAATGAAATATATAATGCACTCACACTCTACATCCTTCAGCATGGTCTGCAACTCCTGTTTAAGCTCGGAGAGTCTTGATCGAGTACGCATGTAGATGGTGTGAACGAGAAGTCGCTCCATTGATAGCAGCTCCGAACGGATAGCTCGGTCTGCTATCTCACATTCCTGATGAAAAGCGTACATATCAAACTCGAACTGATTGCCTAGGATTAATAACAATGTAAATAATACTTCAATCGGATATTCCTCTCTTTATAGGACATAAATGATGGAGCATACATAAATGATGAAAGGGACAGAGGATAATGACAGCTTCTTCTTGCCGCCAGTGTACAGTGAGATTCAGAAGAAAGCGGTCGGAGTGCACACTGCCTGGCAGAGGGGCACTACGACCGCTTTCTTCTGAATCTCACTGTACACAATATGTACAACATTGAACAAATTTAATATTTTTTCAAGTCATGTCAGTATACATCCAATTTGCTGATGGTGGTTGGAGGTAGGGTTTTCAGATTTGTCTTGGCCTTGAATTGACATATTTCTATCTTAAATTGTGATATTTCTATTTTTAGTATTTTCTATTCACACATTCGAAAGGATTAAAAGAACAGAATTTACAATTTTTTACCAATAAATAAATAATTGTTACCTGTACTAAATTTTACCGACAGGCTGAAAGCCATCCCTACTAGAAAGTAAAAGTAATTACCTTGTTCCCAAGAGAAGGTACATGAACAACTGCCAGGGGACGAGCCGGATCATGGGTATCTACTTGGATGCTCAATCGATAGCCTAGTTCAGACTTTGGGTCCTTGCATGTGAGCTCTCTGAAATAAATCACTTATCTCAGTATTGGTGACTGGTCAAGTCCAAACAAAATGGTAATTTACCAATTTTATTGTGTTTGTTGAATAAATTGTCATTAAATAGAGTACAGTACCTATTTAAATACTTTGCTATTTGCTGTACAGCAATTTCACAATTTGTAGGGTGAATGTACCGGTTATGGGCAGGTTAAGAAATTTTCCTTACATTTTAAGTCATGTAGAGCAAACTATTCAAGGTAAAACTGAGCACAGGATTTTAAATGAAGGAATGGAGTATTGGGAAGACATTTAATAGGGAGAAAAAAATCTAAATTTTTTTTAGAAGAAGTTATTTTATTTTATAAATTTTTGGAGCATTTGCACCACTTATGGACAAGCTCTGTTCCAGTTATGGACACGAAATGTGCCACTTATGGACACATACAAAAATTAGGCTTTATAGGTTGTAGTAATGTACTACCTAAGCAAGCAAAATGTATCCAAAATAATCTCAAACAAATAATATTACTAAACATGTATGATACAACATGATGTAGTACAAAACATTTAAGATACAATGTAAAAAACACAACATGATGATGAACAAAAACAACATGATGTACTTGCGGAAACATTATTAATATTTATTTACTGAATGAAATGTCACATTTCTAGGTAGATTATGAAATTTGTTGAACTGATAACCTGATAAACTAGTCTATGCCGAGTCTATACTCACGAGAATCGTGCATGACGGTCGTGCGACTAGCGCTGTTGCGCGAACTACCAGAACTCGTGCGTGACAGTCGTGCCGCTCGTCGTGCGAATAGCCTTGGCATAATAGGCCGGCTATTCACTCGACGACCGTGCATGATCTGTCGCGCACGATCGTCGTACGTATAGACGCTTCGAAGATAAAATGAAAAAGGCCTAATACTAATTACAATCAGTAGTACCTAGGCTCGCTCAAAGACACTATCTACAGCCACACCAAAAACATACCTCATTCTATTCCCATTCATAAGAATTTTAGGCTGGGGCAAAACTGACTTTATTTGATCTAGTGTAACGAAAGACACATCTGTATCGTCTGGCGAAAAAGTAGTTTTCGATTTATCGAGGCATTTTAAAGCCATTACGCTTACATCGATACTGTCTTCATCTTCTTCCGGTGGTCGCTGAACGATACAGACGTACGTGTAAGTCACTGATTGCCGATTGCCAGCCTTAAACTCAACAAGCACGAATGCACCTTGTTTCAGGTTCTCTACAGATACTTGCAGATTATTGGTACATACATTTCTAACTTTTTTGTATGTGCTCAATACTTCATCATCGCTGGATACATCTTGAGTCAGTAACGGATCATCCTCGGATGCACTGCCTGCACTCTCAACAGGGCTCATTTTCCCTTTCTTTTTCAATGTGCCTCTTTGCGCTTCCTTCTCCCTTCTTTTCTGTAATCTCTTTTCCAATCGTTCTTTCTTGGCAATTTCTTTCTCTTCGTTTACTCTCTTTTTCTCATCATTTACTGCCTTCCAGGCAGAGCCGGTAAGAACGCTTGGCATCTTCAGACGTTTTCTGGTGGTCTTCTTCTTAGGAGTTCCAGGCCAGAAAAGGGTCTGTTCAAAAATAGCTTGAACCGAGGGAGAAGAGAAATCCTTTTCGGACTCTTGACTGGTGCCGGGCTGAATCTGTTGTGTTGGAGTTGCTGAAGTAGTGCAAACTTGTATCAGTGGTGTCTGTTCCGATTCTGATCTTGGAACAGGATTTGTGACGAGGCACTCTTCACTTATGATTGTTTGCTGATCGTTCTGAAGAAATTGTTTCCACACATCGTAAAGCATCGTTGCACTGGTATCACCAGTCCACTCTTCCCCTTTTAATATCTTGAACTGTTCAAGAACTGTGGGTGTGATTTTTGATTCTAGAAAATCCAGATGCGACACATTCTTCATTTCAACCTGCGGAGTGTACGCAGCAGGTTTGGACTTAAGGACACATTTGGAATAGTCCACATTGTCTGCATTGTACGGGAAGAGTCCGGTAGCTCTAAATCCAGAAACAATTGCTTTTGTTAAATCAACTGTGTGAATCGCTTGATCCACGGCTGTGCAAAGAGTTTGCTTTGTAATCTCCTGCCCCTCGTGATCAATGCGCCACTTCTTTGTGGTTTTCAACCACGAAGTTTTTAAGGGCTTAAAAACGGAGACATCCAAGGGCTGTAAGATAGCTGTTGCGTTTGGTAACAACGCAACCAGAACTATTCCTTCTTTGTTACACAAATCGTTTAAGTGCTTTGTAATATGCGATTTATGACCATCAAGAAACAAAACGATAGGAAATGGTATGTTGTTCTGTTTTAGAAATGGAAGGAAAACGTTTGCAACATATTCAAAGAAACTTTGGCCAGTCATCCATCCTCGTTCGGACTTACCAATGCCCCATGTATCAGGACAGTTTGAAGTTATATCTGATGGTAACCGTTCGTAACCAAAAAGGGCTAATGGAGGTGCCATTGTGCCACTCGCATTTACTGTAAACAGAACTGTTACGCATTCCTTGTCAGAATTCTCAGAGACACTGTATACTGTTTCGTTACGGGGTCCGAATATATACTGGCCTTTGGGAGCTAAAAATATTGCTGTTTCGTCACAGTTCCACACTCGACGAGAATCATCCAATAACGTGGATTCAATTCCATCGGTGGCAAATGAACTTAAAACTTCTGCGTGCCAGTTTCTAATAGATCTTTCAGTTACCAGCGATCGAGCTTTCCCCAGATGCTCGGCGTGTTTAACGGAAATCTCCGGATGTCTTCGCAGAAAGCCTTCCATCCACTTGCGAGAAGGACGATTGTCTACAAACGGTGTCTCCAAATTCATGGCTTCAACTATTTTCTTTACCGAGTCAGCAATGCTAGCCCTGTCTAGAGGAAAGCCTCTCCGTGCCACATTCAATACATAATCTTTTAAATTTGTTTCTACCTCGACAGGCAAAACGGACACCGGTCCAGGATGGCTGGTATTCTTTGGCACCACATTGTTCACTTTGTTCCACAGGGTGGTTCTAGGAACGCCAAAAAGTCGGCCAGCACGACTAACGGACATCCCGGAATCCACGGCGCGAAGTGCATTTGAGACTTTGCTCGGAGAGTAGCGGCACTGCTTTTTCGGGCTCTTGCATTTCTTTTTAGGCCTTGGGCCTGATCCAGACACCGTCTTCATTGTGGAGCAAGTCTGTGATAAGAAAGAATGATCAACTTATGCCCTACACACCTTCCACTGGCAATAACATGCGTGTTTCTTGGGGGGGGGGGGGGGGGGGGGGGACTGGTTTGAACCTGCTTAAGGTCCACCATTCACAAGTCTGTGATAAGAAAGAATGATCAACTTATGCCCTACATACCTTCCACTGGCAATAACATGCGTGTTTCTTGGGGGGGGGGGATTGGTTTGAACCTGCTAAGGTCCACCATTCACAAGAAACCAAGTATATCATTAAAACTACTTAGAAGCCATTATACAGGTATGATAAGCTGTAAAAACTTGTATTAAATCAATGTGTCCATAACTGATACATACCTGCAAACAATGTACCATTAATGGACACCCCCCTACTGAGGCTTTAAACTGATCATCCAACAGAAATTTTAATTGCACATCATTCATATACCTTAGAAGGTATTATCCATTACTAACTGATACAAATATAGCATAAATTCACACTAAAATTAATTAAGATGCATGTAGATGTGCTTAAGCAGTTTGCTAACACTTACCAGTAAAAATGATGAATTTCTTCACACAATGACATTGTCATTCAGTAAACCATGATGAACCTAACCAAACCTCCAAAAAGTGATATGGTTCAGGTGCTGACATCTATGGGACTATACAAGAACTATTACAACTTCACATTGTTACTAACTTAAAATAGTACAGTCAGTTAAAAAAAAAGTGCCCATAACCGGTACTTGCCCATAACCGGTACATTCACCCTACTCTATGTACAACAAAGAATAATTGTATGTTTTGTTTAGTTTGACAACATGTACCAAAACGTAACGATGACTTTTACATACCTCCAATAAGAAATGGCAAGACATTTGCCTGGCAGATATTCATCAACATGAATGTGATCATCAAGTCTATCGCGGCATAGCCTCAAAGTCTGAGAGTAAAGCACTTCGAGTTGCAAACTCTGACAGAAGAAGTGCAAGCAGTTGTACACTTCGGTAAGCGGGTGCGGGTTGTCGACGAGACGAGACTGGATTACTTGATGGATGTATTGTACTTGTAGCGAGTGGACCAGTGCCTTACCATCTGCACAAACATAATTTATGTATATTATATTATCATTTTTTGTCAACCCGCAGGTCAAAAAGAAAAATTGAAATAAAAATGTAATCTGTTTTAATTTGCTTGCATTTACCAAGAGATGAATTTTTTTCAAGCTAATTTAACATCAATTACTTAAATTTAATAGGTAGGTTGACTACAACTACAACTTGTGAGTTCGTTACTAAATATGAAATAACTATCAATAATCATCTCAATTAAATCGAGACAGTAGTAGGTAGGCTACAAAATATGATATGCCATTAAATGAACAACAATGGCTGTATTACTGCACACAACAAAGCAGATTAAGCAGATACAAGAAAGTACAAGCAAGACACAATGTCTTGTTTATTAGAAGTATGCTGCGAGTGTGACAGTTAAACAGTACCTACCTCCAGTTTCCTTATCCTCAACAAGAATGTCGATGTCTAAGAGTCTCCATGGAATGTTGGGACCATCGCCCATCACTGTGAGAGACACCTCAAACTCGTGCTCTACCGTGAAAGTTGCTCGACCACTTTCAATCTTCAGGTTTCTCATCTGTGGTAGTAAGTTACCAGTGACAAGCCGATGTTGGATCACCTGGTTTAGACGTTGCAAAGTTGTCTTTCGCTCAAGGGAGGTTATTGGGTCGGCGGGTACTATTCGATCCTAGAGAAATAAATTTAAATCATATATGAGACATTACACAACACAGACATATCCATCAAATGAGGTGACTTTAGAGCAATACCATGTTCACATCATGAAAGTTAATCTAGATTAGATTAGTCTTGGTTAGCTTTGCTGAGGGGAATTATAATAAAAAAACTCTTGTTAAACCATTGATTACCAAATACTGTACAGGGATAGGTATCTCCCTTACCTCTACCATTGAATCCCGTGGACCTAGGACTGTCCCGCGATAGAACTATGACGTCATACAGTTACCATGCCAACGGCAATGATTACGTCATTTTCGCCAGTCGACACTAATGGGTGTTACTATTTCTGTTTATTTGATTTGTAATAGCCTATAAATGAGCTTTCAGCTATCATTAAACCATTTCTAATACATCTGACAATACTATAAGCACATGTTCATTACATTAATGTGTTCAGGTGAGATGAAGTAACGTAACAATTCCAGCATTGCTTCCCGGTTGTCAAATTTCGTCTTGCTATTTCTGCTTATTTCCGTTACATATGTCCAGTTATTGACCTACTATTTATATTGGGCTATTCGTACGACATGGAAGAATTTACTGGTCACAAGTTCAATTATTTTTGTGCCTTTGGTTAAAAGTAGTTTGACGCAAAGTGTGACCCTGCTTCAGTGATTAACAAATCATCAGCCTGTCAGCTACACTAACCTTGAAGTCCATGATTTCGACGTAACGTGTTTGTGTACACTAGTAAAACCACTGACTCCACTGAAAATGCTTTCATTAACATTAATATCGTCTCCAATTTGATCACTGACAATTATTGTCTCGTCAGAAAAACGCCCGCACTAAATCCAGCCGCTTCCACGCTTCATCGGGGATTACTTGTCGGACGCCATATTGGCTCGACTCGAGCGAGAGCGCTTGCGATTTCGAGATATATCGAGTCGATACGCGGCGCGTTTGATGACAACCGTTGACCCGAGTCTAAATGTTCACTTACCTATCCCCTAGTATTTGGTAGTCAATGGTTAAACTATAACAATATTAATAGCATAGGAAGTGTACATTATTTATTGGAGATTACGGTTTGATTGAGTTTCCAGACTTGATTATATTTTAACCAGACTGCATTAGTTTTTTCCGTGTTAAAACTCCTCCTTAAGGTGGCTGTATATCACGTGACTTTTCAACCAAAAAGCTACACATTTTCATTTGGAAGGGTTCAGTTCAGCAAATACTTCTCACTCATCAGATAAGTTAGGACACATCAGTTGGACCTAATCTACGCAGAAAAGAACTGCGAAAATAACATATTAGATGATTTTACTTCCTTGCACCTAAATATTCTCAAATCAAGACCTGAAGTTGAAGGAAATTCTACGAGTTGCCAAGAACAGCAAACATTACTCTAATAAAAAGGCATGTATGCATCACAAACCTGACGCAATATCAGAATGTATAACATGCGCTCATTCTTCGTCTTTCCAGTGAAATGTTGAGACATTAATTATATCCACTATTATGAATGTAATGATTAAACGAACAGCACTTGGTTTTGACAGTCTTCACACGCGTACGTATACACGAAATTTGTGTTGTTTTAATTATAAAATCACTGCAAAATTAAATAATATTGACTGCAAATATTGATAAGCTCAAGTATGTAGTGAATTTCCTTCATAAATCACCTTGGATTACTCAACATGAACGATGTAAGGTATGTACTCATTGGTAACTATTTCTTTTGATCGGATGTAGAGAAATAAAGTCACGTGATATACAGCCACCTTAAAGACCAAAGTCCTGGAAGTACTAGGTAGGTAGGTGCTACCTACTTTTGTTTCAGAAAAGTAAATATAATCTCGCTATAGTATTAAGGTGGCTCATCCAATCGGGCATAGTCTCAGATTTTCATAATTTTTTGTCTACTTATTGATAATCATGCCATACACAATCCTTGAAAAAATCAAACACTTCTCGTGTCTAGTTTCTGAGATAAATTGAGTTTTCTTCCCCATGTTATCTTATGGCAGACAAGTAAAATCGTGTCACATTTAGGCTAATAATGCAGGTATAATTTTTATGTTGTCCCAACTTTGAAAAAATCAACTTATTTTATGATAGGTAGTTAGACATTTTTTTATTAGGAAAAAAATTGAAAACAATACCAACGTGTGCTATTATATACAAACGAAAAACAAACTGATTTCTCTATAGGTACCTTAAGTGTTAAAGTTTTGTTCAATCTCAGAAGGCAATAAATTGCCTTCACTGTAAGACGGGAGTAAATTACATTTTATGATTCTTTTATACGGTAGGTACCTAGTTGAAATGTTGGAAAAAGTAATTCATGAGGGTAAAAAGTAAAAACCATATTTCATAAATATTTTGGAATGTTCGATCGGTTGAGCCACGTAAAAAGGAAATTTTTGGGCCACATTAAAGAATTTTCAAGAACAATCTTACTTCTTAGTTCTTGAGTATAATTTTCCAAACACGATACCTCCATTACTCGGCCCACATATAAAATTTGTGTTTGTGTTTTTTTTTTGTGTTTTTTAATAATATATGAATTCTGCCCCGCAGTCAAGCCATTACGTGGCTTTGTGGGGCTTCAGTTTATTTTTAGTGTATAAATGTATCCTGTAAAAACCAATTTAAAAAAAAAATAAAATAAAAAAAAGGCACACTCAAAGGTTAGGAAATACTTTTGAATAATGTACCTTGATGCATGCTGGCAGACGGGAATAGGTTCCTGTAGTGAGAACTTCAACTGCTGCTGGAATATGAAAGTTCGGCAGTCTGGCGTGAACCAATGTGTCTCGAGCCATCCGGGCCAGCATATCAGCCGTGTCAACAAATAACAGTGACTGCTTGTCGAGGAAAGCCATGATGTGCTGAAAACATTTGCACAAATTGTACACGACCTGTTCTCAGGAACATGAGAGGCATGAAGACTCGTAAGAATTCATTTTAAACTTACCGCAGATTTGTCAACTTTGGACGCACTATTAGCCCATTTTACAAGTGCTAGAAGACGTACAAACAACTGTCGAGTCCTCGCTGAAAAGTTATGTATTTCGATTTTCCTTTCCATATCAGTTTTTCGAGGAAGGCTAAGGGAAAATTGAAAAAATGCATTAGGTATTTATAAAAAATATGTCCTGTACCAGGTAAGACTAGGTAGAGGCTACCTTATCCTTATAAAAATTGAGCAATGCAAACTGCTCTTTTTAACAGCATTTTTCTCTTGATTGAGGGAAACCCGTACAAACCTCAATCAGAAAGGTTAGCTGAGAGATCGGAACCGCAAACCAAGAAGATTTATAAAATATAGATCTTAATTAAACACATTCCCATTACCTAATTCCTCCAATAATTCCCATGAATTTATTTTAGCCTACACACTGCTATGGAGCCACTGCCAGTAGGCGCAGTAGGTAATGGATTTACATGTCACAAGGAATCTACCTACCTACTCAATTGGAAATTGCTTTTAAATTTTAACAGGTCTGCAGTAACTACAAAATAATAACCATAGAAAATAATAACAACTTAGAAAATGTGATTAGGGCTACTTACAGTTCTGCTAACACAGTTAGCTCATGGTATGTGCGCTGAATGATGAAATCTATGAGTACAGCTAATGAGATGGATCCCCCTCGGGAACTCTCCTGCGGCAGACTGACGCTGGTCACCACAGGAGTCTGGTTACCTTCCAACGGCACAGGTAGTGGCACAGGCGCCATGACTTGCCAAATTCAATCCCACACAAGTTGATTCTAACAACAAATAGAAAGAACACAACCTTAGTTTTATTTAATCGAGCAAGCAGAGCTCACTCTCTCGCGGCACTTTCTCTGTTTGATGTTTGTTTCTTGATTTTCTTTTCGCTTCCACTGTTCAACGCATCGATCTGAAACTTTGCTCACACCTTCATCATACTTACTTGGACCTGCATAGATTGTGAGAAAGATCCATCCAGAAATAAAATAAATTCAGGTTTTTCCTAATAAAAGATAGTAGGTTCAAAGAGTCCGTAGTGGCCGCTCGATGCTGCCCAATTCAAAACAAACTTTGAAAGCAATATCTGTCTACCTACTTAAATCTATTATTGTTCGAAAACGTAATAATTATTTAACGGTTAGCTAGGTAGTTTTAGTTTGCATTACCTACGTGCGAAGATGTCATTTTTATTTTATTTTCTTGAAGAAATAGGTACTACCTATCTACCTAGAACTGAGTGAGAGGAATTGTTTTAGAGTTTGAACATGCAGTCTTTAGTTTCATTTCTTTCAAAGCATAAGCAAGGGTTAATTTGGGCTGAGAGGAGGGCGGACACATCCCCTCACTCTTTTTTCAAGGGTAGATGCCATCCACCCATTTACTTTTTGTGGGTGTAAAAATTAGCTTAAACTTGTGAATAAATGACTGCCAAAAGGCACCAAATTCATTCCTGAAATTGAACATTTTTCCTCGGGAAAAATTCGAAATGTCCTCGGGACATTATTCTTTCACTTGGCGAAGCGAGCATCTCCTTTTCACTCTTTGGCACAGAACTTTGATTTTTTAAAAATATTTTTCTGTTAGCTAGGTACTGACGATACAGTCACTGATACTTTGATCAAGCTGAAATACCCCATCTCTGGGGTTTGCAGACCCTATTTTTTTTTAATCCGTTGATTGGTTCAAATTTAAAATAAATTATCTGCCGATTGGTTGGTCCAACCAATTTGAAATTTTGCTAGTCATTGTGACCTACATTGTCTCAAATCTTAGTTTCAGCCAAATCCTCCATTTGGTTAAAATTTAAAAAATAACTTTCAATGGTTAAAAATCAAAAGGTTCCGAAAAGCTCAAATCTTGCATCAAGACCAACAATAGGTAGTACCTACCTATCTCATATTTTATACATTTTCAACCCTATCAGTCAAGTATTTAGATACTTGTTGCTATTTTACGAGTTTTGAAAGAGCTGTCAAAGCAGATTGATTGAAAAGTTCCAAAATCACAGCACAGAATCTGTTGGATTAGAATTAGATTATTATTACTAGGAAAACGCTCTGTATAACGCGTTGATGAGCGAGCACGGACACGCGCAACACCTCGAACCGAAAATATGTCTATCGAAAATATCATTAAAAGCCAATAATTCTTGAAATTCGTCAGACTTGTAGGTTTAAAAATCTCAAAATATTCCTAAAGTATTAGTCCCAATAGCCATGCAAAGTTTTAAGTTGATCGATTGAACCTTTATGATAAAAATGTTCCTTGTTAAAATTCAAAAATCATAGGATATATTTAAAAAAATATACCTGGGACCACTCATATGATAAAAGTGTGTGTACTTACACAATATTAGACGATCTGTTGAACGGTCATATCAGTTTCATACGTTTGAAAGTTTCTGCTCTAACTACCTTGGAACTATAAAGAGTCGAAGTAGCCGTGATCAACATTTTCGAGAAATTTGACAGATAACACGCAAAATGTCAATAACTTTTAGATTTAAACACAGATAAGTCTGAAAATTGTCAAAAATATACAGATAATGTTGGTCCCAATGGCAATGACCATGCAAAGTTTTAAGTTGATCGGTCATTACGATTCTAGTTTAAATTTCAAAAATCATATGAAAGATTTTTTTAAATTTTAACCAATGGGAGGATTAACCAATGGATAGTAGTAAATCGGATCAGTGCTTGCTCATCAACGAGTTACACTGAGCGCTTTCAGTGGAAAGGAAAGTTAGTTGAAATTCGCACGTAGTATTAGTCAAAGTCACATGTAAATAACTACTTATTTGTTTTGTACTTCATTTCACGTACTACTTTTTTACCATAGGAGAAATGACCTTAAAACGTTGATGTGTTGGAAATTGTAAAATTACTTCATAGTGGATAGCCCTCGATTATAAGTAGGTAAGTAGGTAGTCACTGTGGGTACGATCATGATACTAAAGATTGTAAAAATAATTTTTATGAATGCTGCAATTGTATAGAAACAAACAAAAAGCTAAACATGAACTTACCAACGGACCATAGCTCCCTGGATTGGGATTGTAAATGCTACAAGAGGCAGGTAGAGATGTTGGAAAGTAGGATTCAATATGACAGCAAACAATAGCAATTAATGCACTCAATTGTTCAACAATCAGCGGAGGGAAATGTAGTACCAGGTCACGATATATTATATATAAATGCACAAAGCATAGTAAGTAACATTGATGAATTAAGAGATTATGTGACTAAATACAAGTATAACATCATTGCAGTAGCTGAATCACATGTCACAGCAGACATATTGGATAAGGAAATACGCCTCATGGGTTATAAACATGTAAGATGTGACTCACAAAGCCGACACACAGGCGGGGTCATTTTATACATATTAAAATCGTTGAAATTTGTGGTCATTCATAACTCTGCTGAATCCAGTGGGAGTTGGGTGCTTGGAATCAAACTCAAGCTTAGACGAGTAAACATAATTGTATTTACTGTGTACCACTCTCCAAATGCAAACCATGCAGAATTTATTCAATATTTCACGGAGGTAGTGTGCGAAAGCATAATGAACAAGCATAAGGGTACTACAACGGTGATTGTAGGTGACTTTAATATGGATATTCTCAAGCCCAATGCTATCACTAGAAACATGATTGGTGGTATTGAAACGTATGGTCTAACTCAAATTGTAAATCAACCAACTAGAATAACGAAAATGAGTGAAACTCTTATAGACTACATAATCACTAATTGTGACAAGGTTACATTTGGAGTGGGAGGAGGTCCCGGTATTGGAGACCATGAATCGTTCATGATTGACATAAACACTGAAGCAAGACGAGAAAGAGAAGTAGATTTGTACAGTCTGTTTGACTGGAGAGGTTATGACGTAGCTAGGTTTAGAGCAGATCTAGAAGAGCAAGAGTATGATATGTTGGAAACTGATGTAAACCTAGCCTCTCAAATATTTGTTCAAGGTCTAACAAGTGCGAAAGAGAAAAATCTTACAAGCATTTTGAAGAAGAGAGGAAATATAGGGGTCCCATGGATAACTGATGAGATAAGGAAGGAGATGCAGTTGAGAAATAATTATTTTAAAAGAGCGAAACTTAGTCGACTTCAAAGTGATTGGGATGAATTTAAAAGGTATCGAAATCGAGTTCTTAGCATGCTCAGAAAATCAAAATATGATTATTACTATGAAAAGATTGACAGACAAAGAGGAGATAGTAAGGGTATGTGGAAAACTCTTAAGAAACTTGTAAGTGAAAAGAATCAGAAGTGTACTGCAGATGAGATTGTCTTATGCAATGGTAGCATAATATCAGATAAGGTAGACATTGCAAATCACTTTAATACATATTTTTCTGAGAGTGTTGAAGAGATTATAAGTAATATTTCGGAAATAGATATAAATAATATTAGTAATAGAATAGTTGACCAGGTTGAACTTAACCAGTACAACCGAGTGAGTAAAGATATCATCATGTGTGACTTCAAACAAGTTCAAATCCAGGATTTAAATAAGCTAGTGATGGATTTAAAAAATAAAGGAGGTGGAACTCTGGATGGAATCTCTGTCAGATTGTTAAAAGATGGGTATCCTAGCATTAAGCATAGACTACTTCATTTAATTAATTTATCATTAAGTAAAGGCGTATTTCCCAAAAGTTGGAAAGAAACACTTGTAATTCCGGTCCCTAAAGTTGCTGGGACTACATTAATTGATCAATTTAGGCCGATAAATATGCTGCCAATTTATGAAAAACTGCTGGAGCTTGTTGTACACTCTCAGTTAGAGGAATATTTTTATAAAAATAACTTTATTATGACTAATCAATCTGGATTCCGGAAAGGTCACTCCTGTGAAACAGCGGTGCAGTGGATGGTTTCTGAGTGGAACAAACTAAGAGATAATAATTTATCAATATTGTCAGTTTTCCTGGACTTCAAAAGGGCTTTTGAGACCATCGATAGGAAAAGGTTGTTAATGAAATTGCAATATATGTATGGTGTTCAAGGTACTGTGTACCAGTGGCTCGATGATTATCTCAATGAGAGAGCTCAAAGAACTAAATTTGATGGGGAAATCTCAGACACTATCGATGTAAATCTAGGAGTACCACAAGGCTCAGTCTTAGGACCATTCTTATTTTCAGTGTATGTTAATGACATAAATTGTTGTTTAAATAAATGTGTGATAAATGTCTATGCAGATGATACAGTCATCTTCTATGGTGGAAATGATATGACTGATTTGAACAATACATTGAACGAAGAATTGAAGGTAGTGACTGACTGGTTGAGCATTAATATGCTAAAGCTGAACAATAGTAAGTGTAAGGCAATGATGATTGGTACTGGGAAACTACATTATATGAACACAACTGATAATTGTGAAGTTAATATTGTACTAAATGGTGAGTTAGTGGAATGTGTTAAATCATTCAAATACTTAGGTATGTTGTTGGATGTAAATCTAAGTTTTAAACAACATATACTGTACATAGAGAACAAAATCAGAAAAAAACTTAGCTACCTTAGTAGGATAGGTCAGCACCTGACAGTAGCCACAAAACTATGTATATATAACACTATTATTAAACCACACCTTACCTTTTGTATGATTTTATTGTATCAGGCATTTAATACAGATATTGAAAGACTACAGATTCTACAAAATAGAGGCATGAGGATTATTCTGAAATGTAGTAGATATACACCTGTAAATACTATGTTAAAATCTCTAAATTGGCTAAGGATTAAGGATTATGTGTATTTTCAAGGCATGTGTTTTATTTACAAACTTCAAAATGGTCTTCTACCTGCATATTTTACAAACACTGAAAAAGTTGAAAATGTCCATCAGCATTACACGAGAGCGCATAATAATTTTTTTCTAAACCATGTTCATAAACAATCATCGGCCAAATCTTTATTTTATCTTGGGATTCGTTCTTTTAATGCTCTTCCACTTAATGTTAAAAGTGTGAGGAGTCTTAGCATATTTAAAAGCAAACTTTTAGAAATTATAATGACGGAAACATTTATGTTGACATCCTAATTAGATTATTCTATGTTTTTAGTGTGTTAATTCTTTGGTTTGTGTCTTTATTGTGTATCTTTATGTATCTTTGTATTGTACTGATTTGTGAAAGATAGCGCTTGCGCTAAATAAAGAATTATTATTATTATTATTATTATTATCTAGACTCTAGTGAAGCTATTACTTGAGTTGAACCAGAAAGACTCTTAGATTGTCAGTCGTCTAAGCATGGATTTATGGTAAAAAGAGAAAATATTCGCACGTAATATTAGTCAAAGTCACATGTAATTAACTACTTATTTGTTTTGTACTTCATTTCACGTACTACCTACTACTTTTTTTAACTTCATTTCCTACTTCATTTACAACAACACAATAATAAGAATGTCGGAAAACAGTAAGAATTATCTATTTACTTCCCGGCGGGAAATTTTATCTCAATCCGATTACATTCTTCCATCTTGTGTGGTATAGGTGCAGCAGGTACAGCCATGTTTCAAACGGATTGAAGTAGGTAGGTACGTGGTACGTAGTAAAGCCGGGTCTACATAGACCGTTTTTGCGTTGTTTTCTGGTTTTCTATTAACCAATCACAAGTCTACCTTGAGCGATTTCTGGACTTGTCATAGGAAAAAACGGAAAACTGAAAACGGACTATGTGGACCCGGCTGAATTAGCTGTTTGACCAACTTACGTTGTTAATTCACTTAACCATGGAGTTGCGGCACGATGACAGGTTCATGGAAGACGAGCTTTAACCGTGCGGATGATTGCTAAATAGGAGGTAGGTAGGAACCGGGTCCGGATTGACAAATAACTCAACTAATGTTATATTAACATACATTCTGTCATTATGATAAAGCGTAAGGTTATACGTATAGTAGGTAGGTAGGTACCTTACCTACTAGGTATCTAGTATAAGTTAGGTGTAGGCAGGTAGGGCAGGTACCTACCTACCTACCTATGTAGTATTTTCCCAGTAGGTAGGTAGGTAGCCTTAGAAGGTAGCCTACCCTGCTGCTACCGACCAAACTGATCTGAATCAATTCTAATAAAAATTAATTGAGCTCATATTTACTGTAATATTTCAGTCTTACCTTAAAACTATTTAACGGCCAAATAATGCGTTCAGTTGAAGTAGACAAGAAACATGATTTCTCTTCAATAGTATCCGACGTTGACAGAAGACGATAACAATTCGGACATTTTTAGCAGTGGTCGACTGACGGGTGTCCCACTCCCAGAATGCAATTTTCTTTCTACCGCGGCATGGAGGCGGTTAATTCAAATCACTACCCTCTGTCCACACGTGATGACGTTGTCCATAGATAGATGTGAACGAACGAGATAACTGATAATGGTGATTAATGATTGTTGATAAACAAACATGTTTTTAACCAACAGATAATATGTTGATTCATGTTCATTTTTCAAATTGACAAAATTTTCTGTATTGGTCAGGATTCCTAACTCGATGTATTTCAATAAACACTTCAATTTCTAGTGTTATACTTTTACATGTGTTTTTCATGGTATTATTGTAAATTTAAGTACTACATTTGATGCCTGCACCATTCATGCAGTTTATCCTCCTGGATCCATTCCCAGAAAAGATATGTACCTACAGGGTGGGTACGAGTTGAATTTGGCTGGCTCTATTGGCACGGCAGCCGTGCCCGCAAGGGGTTCATATTCTATTTACACCAGAGTAGCCGTGTGCGCATGAAGGCGTATTCTATTGGCACCAGAGTACACCAGAGCACGGTCGCCGTGTGCGCAAAAATGCGTATGCTATTGACACCAGAATCCACCAGAGTTCACTCCAAGATGGCCGTCCTCTGAACAGCTGTTTTCCGGAGCCTATTTAGACTTTTTAAACTAATGCAGAAGGATCGTGACGTTTTGAAAAGTGTAGGAACTGAACAATAATCAATACAATTAGGCCAGGGTCATATGTCACGACCTCAAACTTCGATCTAAACGCATCTGTGCAGCTAAATGACTTCACTTACGCGCACGGTTTTACTTCTGGTGTAAATAGAATAGGAATTCATAGGAACACGGCAGCCGTTTGCGCAAGGAGTTCAAATTCTATTGCCACCAGAGTACACCAGAGTTCACTCCAAGATGGCCGTCCTCTGAACAGCTGTTTTCCGGAGCCTATTTAGACTTTTTATACTAATGCAGAAGGATCGTGACGTTTTGAAAAGTATTGGAACTGATCAATAATAATTACAATTAGGTCAGGGTCATACGTCACGACCTCAAACTTCGATCTAAACGCATCTGTGCAGCTAAATGACTTCACTTACGCGCACGGTTTTACTTCTGGTGTAAATAGAATAGGAATTCATAGGAACACGGCAGCCGTTTGCGCAAGGGGTTCAAATTCTATTGCCATCAGAGTACACCAGAGTTCACTCCAAGATGGCCGTCCTCTGAACAGCTGTTTTCCAGAGCCTATTTAGACTTTTTATACTAATGCAGAAGGATCGTGACAGTACAATATGTTCTGACATTTTACTATACTGAGAATCGTGGAGTTATAAAGAGGACTGGGAACATTTATTATCTAATAAAATTTCAGCTATGGGTATGATAGCTCCAGTAAAATATCTTTGACGTCTAGATGCACTGATACGTGTCAGCCATTACACACTGGCAGCTAGAAGTACAACTTCACATTGCGCGCGCATGAGTTAACTGGGCAGACGAAGGAAAAAAACTCTCTATGGGTAGACAAATTCCAACGTGCGAAAATTAAAGCTGGGCAACCTAAAAAAAATAGCTCTATGGTTAGGCAGAATTCAAACTTGTGAAAATGTCAAAATAAAAAGTTTCGTCCCCGACCAGATTCGAACCGGTGTACCCTTGCACCGCAGGCAAACGCCTTACCGCCTGAGCTACAAAGCTGCTCATGCCGAGGTGCGTTAAAAACTTCTACATCAAATTACACACAGGCAGGCGTTGCTTACGCGCATCCTACTGCGTAATGTGCCGGTTGTCCCTTTAGCTGCCAATCATTACACGTATGAACATGATTCCACTTTGAACATGATTCCACTTCCCCCTATAGCATAGGAGGAAGTGGATATACTACGTCACGACCTGAGTGCGGATATGACCGGTCCAAGTAGCCCCAATAGCCGGCTATTGATGCAAATTAAAAGACCTTGTGTTTTATGTCTACTTAAGTTGCAATATGGTTCACTAGTATTTGTACTACGTGGCTGACCTAATTGCAATCAATTATTGATCAGTTCCTATTCTTTTTAAACAGTCACGACTCTTCTACATTAATTTAAGTCTAAATAGGCTCCGGAAAACAGCTGTTAAGAGGACGGCCATCTTGGAGTGAACTCTGGTGTACTCTGGTGGCAATAGAATTTGAACCCCTTGCGCAAACAGCCGCCGTGACTAGACCTTGAACGCTAGAAGGCAATGTTTTACGAAGTGAAAACTAGTATTATAATTGTATGACGCATTTAATCTTATATTAAACAATAAAATACATGTCAAATGACCAGTAGATTGTAAATAAAGTTAATTACAGAAGTAAAAAAGATAATCCCTGACGGGGAATCGAACCCCGATCGTCTGCGCCCTAAGCCAATGGGCTAACCAATCGGCTATTGTTGCCACTGAGGAATAGTTGCGTTAGATGTCTACTTAAGCTGCTATATGGTGTCACTCTAGAATTTGAACTAGGTATCTAATGTGTTCGCAGCTCACTTGCACGGTCTACTACCGTGTCGTGTTCATAATACAAGGCCGTTTCCACACACGGTTTTACTCTGGTGTAAATAGCATACGCCTTCTTGCGCGCACGGCGAACTCTGGTGTAAATAGCATACGCCTTCTTGGCTACACGGCGAACTTCTGGTGTAAATAGAATTTGAACCCCTTGCGGGCACGGCCGCCGTGTGAATAGACACGCCGGTTGATTTGAATATTTGAATAATGGTTGAGAATAAAATTTACCTATCGATAGGTAAAAATTAGATCGAATATTTTAGATAAAAATAAAATAATGCCCAGAGGCAAGTTTTAAATTTTAACTCTTAGAGAGGAATTTGGATTTGGATTGCCTCAATTTTTAATATAAAAAAGCATCAATTTTTGCATAAAAATAAATCAAATTTTCGAATAGACGTTAAAATTTTAACTACCCATTTGAAAAATCAACAATTCTATACACTCAATTCAACATTTTATTTAATGGCGTTTTCGACTGGCCGCACTAGGTTTGCACTCGGTTTGAAATTAGTATTGAGTTTTGTATGGTGACGTCATTTCAGTGCAACCCCAGTGCAGCACCAGTGCGGCCAGCCGAAAACGCCATAACACTAATGAACAAACATAAAAATAGTGGAAGTACTTTAGTGTTTTTTACAGGATTTTGCTTAAAATAGTGGTAAAATAGTGGGCAGTAGGTGGACACCTGACCTAGCAAAATTTCATCTTGATCCGAACATTTTGAATTTAAAAAAAATCAAATATATATTTTTTAATTTTAACCGATATTGGAATTTGCCTCGGCCCAATATTTTGAGCACAATTTCAATTAGATCCGAGCAATGACCTGCAACCTGGTTCAACGTATTCAAGCTCGTTGGGTTAGACAGTAATTCAGACAAAAAAGCAAGAAAAACAATGTTCCAGGCCAAGATTTTCAAAATTCTACTGACCACAGACCGTTTCAATGTATGGTGCTCTCAGCAATTGCTGCAGGGGCGGATCTAGCCTCTTGTCATGGAAGGGGCGATTTTGGAAAATATGAAGGGGGTCTAGTGGTATCCCCAGCCACGGGCGTCCGCAGAATATTTGCCAGGTGGTGGAGGTAATACAAGAAAAACAATTGTCCCACGGGCTAAGGGGGGTGTGGTGGGCGAGCCCCCCCACTCTGCCCCGCAGGGCGTTTTTGGTTTTTGGACACTTTGAATCAAATTTTGAGACGTTATGAGGTGAATTTTGTTGAACAATTCATTATTTTTTAAGCTTGAACCCTTTGGGGTAGTGCCCCCACCTTGCCCCGCAGGGTATTTTTTGGTTTGTTGACACTTCGAAATTAATTTTCTGAGTTTTTTGTTCAGAAAATGAAACTATACGTAAATAACACCACCAAATTTTTATGCTATCCTGACATCCTTGCCCCCCCAGTCACCCCTGTGGAAGCCCATGCTTTCATCCGCCAAAGGCCTATCGCCAAAGGCAATTTTTTTCGAAATATTGAAAAAACATTCAGTTTTAAGGCACTTTTAGAGCAAAGATTAAATTGATTAAACCTTGCCAAAAACCAAGCCATGATTACGATATTTTTGTAAATTTGACGAAATGAAAAATCAACCTGCTGATCTTAATAGAAGGTGGAGGAGGAATCATGGGAGGGGGGGGGGGGGCGATCGCCCCTTCCGCCCCTCCTTGGATCCGCCCCTAAATTGCTGCAATAGCAAATGACTCGCAATGATATTAAAGTAATTTAATTTTGTTAATATAAGTAGCAAATATTATAATTTTCAAAAATTATGAGCAAAAGGCACGTATTTTGTAATATTCTCGCATATTATGAATTTTCTTTGGAATATTCTCCAAAAAATAATGCGGATGGAATTCCCAACATGCTGATCGATATGGCACAGAAACAGGAAATTCCAAATTGACAGAATTTACTGGAATCATTTCTATGCGTTTTTGGGCGATAACTTTGAACAATTTTGATCTAATTTTTTAAATGTCCATACCAAGAGTTAAAAATTTTTGTTCGAGAATTGAACTTTTTTGTGGAATTAATATTTTGAAGATAAACTAATTAAATTGTGAATTGCCTAGCTAAAATTATTATCAGATAAAATTTATGCAATTAAAATTTAGGTACATGTCCGCTGAATTTTTGTGTGCACCAAAGATATTTCTTCTTGCGTTTGGGAAAATAAATAACCACGACTATAACATTTCTATATAGCGTAATGTTGATATTCTTTTTACAATTTATTTATAAAATACAAAGGTAATATTATACAATTGACAGCATACATAATAGATTAAGAACTAGACAATGTTTTGCGAGACAGTGGAAACAAACTTGTTTATCACCTGATTTCAATAAGATTTTGATATTGTTGATTTTTTGCTAATATCTAACTGAATAAAGTATTTAAGAAAAGTTGGCACAACCCTGCATAGCTTTTAGTCATAACATGCATAGTATATTTCATTATAATGATTTGAAACTGACAATCAACTATCTACTATATTTATAACATTTTTTAATAAAAGCAGATGATTATTTGTATCATAGCAATCCACAAGTTTAAGTAGTAGGTATAAATAAACTGATATGACAAACATTCATATCAATCATATTACGTAGCAAGAAATTAAGATCTATCATAGGCGCACACAGTCAAACTATATTCAAAATCAATTCTTTCTCGGGAAATAATTCCTAGTTCACAGCGAATGTAAATAACTCAAATAAAGCAAATTTGTATTTTGAAGTATAGACGACATGAACTATCACACTGCAAAATGTCAAATGTGATATTTTTTTAAATATGAATCTAATACATAACACGAGATTAAAACATGGAACATAAAAGCGATATTTTAACAAGAGTAGCCCCCTCACACCATTCAGATAACAGTTTTGAGGTATGCCCCTTCAGTCTTACAAAATGCTCATGTTTATTTGGGGCAAGACATTTTTAAATGATTTTTAACATTATAGGTACACAATTATGAATGAATAGAAAGTACAAACCTAAATTTAATACAAAATAAGCTTAGCATATTTTAATATCCAAAATACATAGTAGGTATCAAGTGGTGTTGCAGTTTAACAGGTTTAGTAGGTCGATTATAGAGCACAAAGATTTATGTAGTAACTTGCCCAATATGCAAGATAATTTACTAACTGAATACCTAGTTATACAAAAGAGAATTCACCATGTATAAAAAACTAAATACCAATCCTGTATAGTGGTGTTTCATTTTAGTGTCTAGGTATTATGTATTACAATCTAGTCTAGTAGTAGGGATTAGGTCAGACATATTTTGAAAAACAAAATTGTGATATCAGAAATTCCGAAAAAGGGCAGTAATATAATGTAATATCAAGGATAATCATGAAGTTAAATATCCACTTATAGTTACAGTGAATACAAATTAGGAAATACTATTTAGCGCATTTAAATTATATTTTCTGGCACTCAGGAAATCTCTTCTGCCAAATTATAAATAATAGTCAACCTGACTGAACAGAGGTACCTACTGATTTTCAGGTAGTAAGGAAATGTTGCACAGTAAAACTTGGTAGATTTACTTATTAATATGCACACAACCCATAGTAAAATATGGCACAACCCCTATATTATTTGGACACATGCATTTTGCCATTTTTTATTGTGGGAGTGTTAGATACTTAACTTTAACGAAATATAAAGAAGGGTAGCTTGATCTCACAACAGAAAGCATGTTGATGTAGTAATAGAATGAGTATTTTCCCCTTCACATGAGCCAATATTTACCTCGGCATTAAAATAACAGTAGGTACTTTTAAAAACTTGCTCAAAGAATACCATTAGTCAGGTATTGGAAGCCATCATACAACTTTGTACTAAGAGAGTGTATGCTCGACTCAACCAGATTGTCTACGAGAAGTTGTAACTGTTCTTCTGTCAAATTCAGATGAAATCGATTTTTTAGTCCTTGCACAGTAGCTGCACCAGATTTGAAACAAGGCAACTGAGACCCAGAACGCATTATTTCCACTAAACTAAGGATTTTGTCCATGTGTTTCCTAGAAGCCACTAGCCCTTGTAGAATGAGTATCTTGAAATATTCAAACATATCAGAACCCAAACCACCCATGACTTCAACAAACTCAGGAGTCAGCTTGAAAGGAGACGTTTCAAAGCCTAGGTTCCGTGGTGAGGTAGATAAAATGAACCCGAAGTCAATGTGGATCAAGTGTCCCTCACTGTTAAGAAGAATGTTTCCATTGTGCCTGTCCTTTACTTGGACCAGGTAGCAGATAAGGCAATAAGCAGCACAACTTTGGACAAAATTACGTTGGGCTGTGAGAAAGGCTTCTGAATTGTGAGGCCCATATTCCCGGGCAAAGTATTCCAGCAGAGAGAGTTGACAATGTTTTTTTATTTGGTGCAGTGACACTGTGTTCAGTATGGGCTCAATTAAGCCACTGTCATTAGACAAGCACAAGATCTTGTATGGTCGAACCCACAAGGGCACTCTCTCAGCCTCCCAGATACGCTGCAACATAGTCAGCAGTTGCGATGCCAGCAGCTCTTGCCGCAGATCATCTCCGCATTTGACAATGACCGACAGCAGCCTCCAGGAAGCCATGTGACCATAGGGTGAGCTCTCTCGCACACGCTGCTCCTTTTCATCCCACGGTTCTTTGAGTGCTGCTGCCGATGGATCCTCAGGGTCATGAGTGAATGTTGCTCGACGAGAATCGTGAAGAGATTCTGAGAGGCGACGCCGGATGTCGCCCGCTGCAATGAACACCGGTGGTTCCCGAGAGTCGCTGGACTCTTGACTCAGTTGCGAGATAGTGTCGCGATCCATTGGCTTTCGTAGTTGCATGTACTGTTGAGATATGTCATCGTCTTCCTGAGACCAACAATCACCAGTTTCTTCGTCGGGGTTGCCGTAGACACTGAATGCACACAGAGACGCCGTTTCCGCTTGAGCAGCGGCCTCAGCTGCCAGATTCTCTTCAGACTTGGTATGCCGAAGGGTGTTCATGATCTTGGCTGGTACAGGGGATGTGTGAATGTCATCCACTTCTAACACTTCCACGTAGATGATGTACGGTGCTTTGTCCTTGGAGTTAAGAACGGCGCAAGCTTGAGGGGGGATTCGCACTATGTGATGAGGAATCTGGCTGTGCAGAGGCAACCAAACTCGTGCCGGAAGATTGAGGTTTAGTGTACCTAGCTCAGCCAGAAGTCTAGTCGTCTTTGCCTCTTTCGTTGGAATAGAGCTGAGAAGTTTTCCAATCGAGATAAGAGCTTTAATGAACTCTAGCTCAGGAGCCAAACGAGGTGCCTAAAAAGATGTAATTGTTAGGAAAGTTGTTGTTAGGTTCCTAATGGATAGTACCAAGTGCATGTTCATTCTGATTGTAATGCGAGTGATCCACAAAACCACATTAGCCAGTCGAGCTATGTATGTACTAGAACGGCCGTTCATTAACTTTTCTACTCCGCAGACCAATTTAAAATAAATTTTATTGTAGAGGACCCCCTAAACAGTCTTATTTTCAACACCTTTGCAAGGTTGCCCCATTCACCATTGGTCAGATAATAATTCAACATTCCCAAATATAGTCCAACTTTAATAATACATAATATGAATGATACATTGACTTATATTTTTAAATATTGTAGGTGATACAGTTCCCACACGAAACAAGGGGGCAGGGGGGGAGGGGGGGGGGGGGGGGGCAGTGACATGCGGGCTCAGAAAAACTTTGCAATTCCTAAGTGAATTTAGACTATTTTCATGCGTTTCGTACATAATAATTTTCGTCGATTTAATTTTTGGTCACATGAGTATTTTTCACATTATGAGAATATATTTTAAAAATTCGTTTTGTACTTTTTATGGCATCTATTTCACAATTGAATCCTAAAATTCCCTCCCGAGGGGGAAGTCCCCACCAGTAACCACTGCCTCACTGCCTTCTTAAAGTGAACTTTAGTTCAATAAGGCCCAGTTGTACCAAGTCCAGATGGTAGGATTTATCGGCTGAAACCATGGCAACAGCCAATGAAACACGGCCATCTAGACCGCTAAAGTCAACTTTAGGCTAAAGGCCCATGCACAATTGACATAACCCGCAGCCGCAACCCGTAAGCGCAACTGCGTGAAAAGTTGAAACAATGCATACCAATGCACCCGCGCACAATTGACATACCCGCAACACGCAACCCGCAGCCGTAGCCCGCAAGACTTGACCAAGATTCAACAATTTTACGTAAGCTACGTCAGGCCACGCCCACATTCTGACGGGCAGCCAATCAGAATGAGATAACAAAACCGGAAACGGAAATAGACAAATATCACACGTTAAAATCAAAGTCAAACTACCATCTACTTACAACAGCATAACCTAACCCAGCCGCCAAAACTGTGTTGTCATTATTTTTCCTAGATTTTTCGTTCTTTTCTTGTTTATTTATGTCTGACGAAGAGGAAGCCGTGCCTTGCGAACAATGATGCCGTGATGTGTGCGTTGTATTTTTTCATTCTATATGCTTTGGTTTCTTTGGTCCGTAACGTCTTGGTTATGTCAATTGTGCACAGATAGTGATACGGGTTGCGTGTTGCGGTTGCGGGTTACGGGTTGCGGCTGCGGGTTATGTCAATTGTGCATGGGCCTTAAAGTGAACTTTATCTTATGGCGTTTTCCACTGGCTGCACTAGTTTTGCCCCCTGTTTGAAATTTCAAATTTGCACTGAGTTTTGTATGGTGACGTCATTTCAGTGCAACCCTGGTGCAGCCCGGTGCGGCCAGTGGAAAATTCCATAACTTATCGGGACATCGTATAACCTGGCCTAAGTAACGTATCACACCACAATAGGAGGAAGGGGAGAAGAAGCACACACGTCTTACACAAATGTTGTTCTCCCAAATGGGAGAAAGTCCTATATGATGATACAAATATTCGATTTTGCATTTTTGGTACCTACCAAAAAATGTTCGCGCAAAACGGTCAAAAAATAAAAATTACTCGACATATGTAACTCTTAAATTTTACCATTTAATCCAAAGTAGGTAGGTACCTAGTGAAAATTGCAAATGTGCGTGCAAATTATAATAGGACTAGTACGGCATTCTCTTATTTGAACGACAAGTTGTGGCTGTGGCAAGATTAAGAATGATGTAGACTAAAGCATACATTTAACAAACATTATCGAAACTGAACTTACATCACAAGTGCAATCTGTTCTTCGGCCTCGTAGGTCGTTGACAACTCCCAAGCAAGTGTCGAAACAAGAGCAGCCGTTGTCAAAGGCTCGACCTGTTGACAGGTCCCCGAGACATATCTTGCTGGAGTGACTGGGAGCAACCATCAAGTTGTTACCCTGATACAGGCCAGTAGCATCTGAACGAGACCGCTGATGTGTTTTCTTATTGGGAGAGGTGACTGGCGGTGGAGGAGGTGGGGGAGGACAGCAGGGGGAGGTCGGTGAAGCTAGTTCCTTCATCTTGGAGTAATCTGGAGCAGGGCCGGTGGTGCTGAGGCGGAAGCGTCTTGGTCCTTCACCTTCCTTCGGTCGCAATTCATCAGATAGAATCACATTTTTTAACTTAGTACCATGAGATTTTTTCTTGGAGGGAAGTGCAGCATCTGAACTGTAAGCATCCAGGAGCCAAGCACATTTCAGTGAGAAATCAGCCGAGCTACGACACCTTGAAAAAACAATCAAGAAAAAGCTCAGTCACAAAACAATTTGCAATTGGCAGAATAAATCATGACATTTCAAGAGCTTACCTTTGCACCAAATAAGGATGGACTACTTCTGCCACGTCGTGCATTTGTATATACATGCTCACCAACTGCGGCAAATAAAAATCTACATCGTGGTCCACGAAGCTGAATATCTTGTTACCTGGAAAATAAATGCATTCATAGTTTTATGTTGTTACATTGCTTCATGTTTCAAAGTACACTCGAACAAATAATAAATGGTAGGTACTATTCAAAAAGAAAGCACTGGCTGATAAAGGTTTGATGGCATCATCATGCCATGAAGTCTGTGCTAATGCATCATCTAACTCTAGGGGGTGAACTCTGTTTCATTGATAATAAACAACAAGGATTGTTTGACAAGGAACCTGACCAGCAGCCAATCCATTTTGTTCAAATACCGTTTTTAATTGGTAAGTCGCGCTAAGATTTTTAAATAAAAGTTTATATTTACGGCACGCTACTTGATTTCCCATGATTTTAATTTGAAAACGTTTTTTTGCAAGCATCTACTTTTGCTCTTTTGATACGTAAATTGGTTCCTTTCTTTACCTGTTCATACAGGTCTCACCGATTCTGTGATAGAGCTCAAATTTTGCACAATAAGAGTAAATTCACCTGTGGTGTGCCGACCTATTTTTTGGTGAAATCCGTCGATTGGTTCACATTAAAAAAATATGTACCTACCTATCTACTGATTTGATCAATTTAAAATTAAACAAGGTCAGGTCATGAAGACCAACTTTGAAAAAAAATACTGAAAAGTCTACCTATTCAAATGTATTGAGGCAAGTCTGAAAAAATTGTATCGACGAATACATTTTTTTGTCTCGGGCTTAAAGTCGCACTGTTCTGATTTGGATCACCATTTACTTTTTACTGATACAAACGGGAAAGTTTCTATCATGTAATTTATTTGGGTGCAGCACTCAGAAGAATATTCAATAACTTTTTGGAATAATTCACGACTTTTATTCCAAAACATAATGAGATTTCTTGAATCTTCAGTTTATCATTGTTCAGAACAATGGTTCAGAACATTTTTTAACCATCAAGCCGGTTTCACATAAACCGTATTTAGCGTCTTTTTTATTGACCAATCACAAGTCTCCCTTAAGCGGCTTCTGGATTTGTGATTGGTCGGTAAGAAAAAATGCAAAACGCGAGAAGCGCTTTATGTGAAACCGGCTGAAGTATTAGATTCCATATGCTCCTGAAGGGGTTTCTCACGATATCCTCGCAATACCGGGAACAGGACAAGACAATAATAACTCAAAAATAGAATACCAAAACACCTGTGCTGAATTAGTAACTTTAGCCAAGCTTGGCCAGCTGGCTCAGGAGTCCGAGGCCCTAGCAAGTGGTGGCCAAGGCCACCCCCCGACCCAACTATGGAACCGGGCGAAGGAATATTATTATTTATAGATAGGTGTAGACCAGTGGCGTGCTGACCTATGTAAATTTGGCGCAAATGCGCCAGTATTTTTGGTGGTGGGTGGGTGGGTACCTGACCTGGGTGGTGGTGCTAAAGGTGTTTTGTAGGATCACAGTCAGACTAACATGAAATCGCTTGACAGGTTCAAGCCTAGTGCCTGGGAGGGGTGGGTGGGTCCATTTAGACCGAAATGCGCCGCCTGTTTTGGACGTTCTGCACGCCACTGGTGTAGACCGTAGGTATACCTACTATTAATTACCTACAATTATTATACTATACATACATTTCATAGAAGTTCATCATCTAGATGGTCACGAGGAAAGTAATGAAATCTTCATACCAGATGGGTAGATAACCTAGGTAGTACCTACTACCTAGTGGCCCATCTCCTCTTCACGACTAAGGTAAACTAGGGTACCTACCTACCTAACCAACTAAGGTCTAGGGTATTGCTACTATTGGAAAGAACACAACTTACCTATATAACTTTGAACCCCAGGTTCCTTTGAATTGAACAGGTAAGTTATTGCCATTGACATGTCGAACATTTTGCTTTCAAAAAGTCTTAACAGAAAACCTTTGGCGCCATTTATCTGTACAATATCCTTTTCCACCAATCTTGCTCCCACATTGTCACCACAACACATAGATAGGGCAGTGGATGGAGAGAATAAAGTTGATCCATGGTCATTCACTGCTTTACTACACTTGACAGATTCACTTTCACATTCCATCATAGAGCTGAGATCACTGTTGTCCACTTCCATTGCCATGTCTTGTGTGGTCGGGTCGTTCTGATCTGTACATGACTTGGTTGAATCGAGACTCTCGTGACTGTGATTGACGCTGTGTAATTGCTCCACACTTGAAGATTCTTGAGTAGACGTTTGGGCATCGCTGCTCTCCGAGCCGCACATAATCCCCGAGTCATCCGACCCAAGACTAGTGATCTCCTCACGATCTCGACCTTTCACCTTGGCTGGAGCTTCTTGTTTCTTGGTGCTTGCTGTTGTCGCTGCTGCTGCGGCCTCACACTCGGGGCTGGGCGTAATATCTACCTCCGGAATGCGCTGCAGGGCGGAGTCAAGGCTGCGGTTGCGGTGGTGCATTGTGTGAGTTGTAGCTGTCGTTACCTGGGATACCGGGGGAAGCAGTATACCCATTGATCTGGAAGCGAGCAAATAGATTAGGTCATAAGAAGTTAATAATAATAATCCATCCCTGGTTCCAATTCAATGGGTCAGGGGGTGGGTGTTCCCACAACACTAGGGCCGCAGGACTCCTGGAAACCGGCTGGCCACGCCTGGCGTTTCCTCCTCTTCTTCCTCCAAATCCCCAACCAAATGCATGACGTTTATCTAAGCTGTGCAGCAACTAGTGCAGCTAGTTTGGATGCTTGTGCTCAGCTATTTTACAACTATTGGAGTACATTCTGGTTTCCAGTAGGTAGTGCAAAGTAAATTCAATGTTGGTACTGTATCAGTGTTGTGATTAGATAATTTTATTTTTATCTAGAATCTAGATAGGTACCTAAAGATAACTTGATAACCTGCCACAAATTTATCTAGGTAGATAAGATAATACCTAGATCAATTTCAAAGAAATCATCTGGACAATAAAGATAAAAAATAATTATCAAGATAATTGTAGGTAAAAGATAATAGATAATTTTTTTACCATTAGAAGGTGCAACTGTTCCCTAATTATTTTCGAATTTCTTAATTCGGAACTCGAGTTTTTAAAAAATGGGGACGTCAAAACAAGCCAACTAATGCGACTAAACGGAGATGATTTTCCCTTTGAATCATAGATCTGACATTTGAGGTTCGTGCATGTTCATACACACAAATGCATTGTGAACGTTACATATTTTATCTAGATAATTGCCAATAGACAACAATATTTTAATAATAATAATAATTAATGATAATGTAATTTATTGGCACTTCAAAATAGATACACAATTGGTCTGTATTCAACAATTGAATCGTTGATCTTCCATACATCCATTTATCTTCACTCCTTCTCTTCATCATCATTTATTTCTAATTAAGTTATCTTCTTAATACTATATATCTTAATATCTCAATATATAATATACAATCTTAAGACCTATATTCAGATATTCTGTACCTATCCATTATCTAGATATAGATAAATATAGGTAACCAATTATTTAGTAATCTATAAGATAATAGATAAAAAATAATTATAGATAAGTTACAACACTGTCCAGCAGGGCGATTGTTTAACTTTCTTAGCTGAGATAATGGATCGTTATCTATACCAATTAATTTAAAGTAAACTATTAATATCATTGTTAATCATTTGAATTGTGCAAAAAGCTACGAGGATATGAAATATAATTACATTATTTATCTCAGGAAGTCGACTTTACCCACTTTGAATTGCTTTACCTTCTGATAGGCTAAATTACTTTCATCAATTGGTATCGATAACGATCCATTATCTCGGCTAAGAAGTTATATGTACAATCGCACTGCAGGAAGCAGTGATGTGTGGTGAGATTTACTACATTTACTACATAGACATTTACTGAGATTTACTGAATACTACATACTACATAGTGCTACATACTTATTAGTGAAAATATTTTAGGTGGTGCAAGCGCGAGCGATTTTGCCGCTTGTTGCAGGCACTTTTTTGGATACGATTGGAGACAAAATGGGTTGACCATAAGATTTGCTATATTAATTGTGATTAGAAATGACAAACTTAAGGTTATTGCATGGTGCATTTTTAATTTTTTGCTTTGTTAATTAGTAATAATTAGGTTGTTGATTTTTGGTGTAAATTTTATATTTTCTTGTCTCGCTGAGTGCCGTATGAAATTTAATTTTAAAAATGTACCAAGGTCATCTGGCCCTCAATGCCAGAAAACTAAAAAACTAACAACAAATTGTAGGCACACAAACCTCCTCTGTGTTGTTTCAAAAGCAATTAAATATAACCTAGCACTCACATTGCTTTTTTGTAGGTACTAAGTAGTAATGGGGAAATAATAGAGATTACAAACCTGAAGTCAAGACTGAGATTGCGCTGATGATTGCTGAGACGTGTTCTAACATGAAGGGCTGGACTGGGACGGCCATGTACTGGTGGAACATTGTTGTGAAATAGTCCTAATTTCTGTCGCTTTATGTATGCTGGATCGGACCTCTTACTACCATTGGAAGATCCATTTACAGGTGCTGAAGCTAATTCACTCATTATGTCTGTACGTAGGTTTTGCGCAGCAAGCTGTCATGTACTTGTCATCATTTCATGAAGACTATCTTCTTGCTAAGAAAATAAAAGAGAACAATTAAAACACAGGAAATATATTTGTTCAAAAACATGGAACACACTATCAAGACTGTGCAGAAGAATGCAGAGAGTGGCACTGGCAAGCTCTATCATTGGCTACAGCTGTCAAGTGACATTAAGTAGATCCTAGTACCTACTTGCCTCGCTGCTTTTTTTTATTGTCATTCACTGCTTTCATCTCCTACACTGGATGATAGTGTGTCTGTGGTGTTAAAGTAATAACGGGAATCTATTATATATTATTTAAAATGACTGTAGGACGTGGTAGGTGTCCTAACTCTAAATTGCACTATTTGTCAAAGCTATAGTACGGTTGAATCGAGAGTTTTTTTATCATTGGACCTGGACATTTTTACAGATTAATAATAATATGTAGAATAACATTAACTCGGTAGGTAGGTAGATAGGAAAGATTGAGCAAGGTAGGTACCTATTTAAAAATAGTCTTCAGACTTTTGGAAATAATAATGGGACAAAGGTATAATTAGGGTTGCCAACTGTCCGGAATTTCTCCGGACACTCCGGAATTGGACAATATTGTCCGGATGTCGGAATTACCTCATTCCGGACAGCATAATGTCCGGAATTGTTCAATTGGTTCATGAAACTTACGCTATAATTCAATAATCAATGATACATCATAACTTTTGCAAATTAAGTTTTGCAGGTAGGGTTGGTAGAAAACACTTACCTAGTTCACTTTCGCCCATTAATTTACAATTTTTACTACATTATCAATTTCAACTTCAAGGAAATAATATTATGAGAGCAATCTAATTATTATCTTGAGTTAAATTCAAGTCTGTTTGCTATAATTGTAAAGAAATTTTCAAAGTTCTCAACAAGGGCGTATTCAGGGGGGGGGGGGGACGAGGGGGCTATCCCCCCCCCCCCCCCCCCCCCGAAATCAAAATTTCATCTAAAAAAATATCCACATTTAAAATAATTTGTAAAAAAACAATTTAAAAATATACAGATCATGTCAAAAACGTTCCAAAATGGTTAGAATTGATAAAAAAATCAAAAAAAATTCCGGGGCTATGCGCCCCGGTCTTGAATATCCTAATAAGTTCAATAAATGTCTTAAACCTCTTCGACCAATTTTTGGATATTTTGTTATTTATAATTCCCCAAAATAGCTATACACTGCGATTCAAAATTGCATCTTAATGAATGACCTTGATCCAAAATTTTCTCGGGGGCTGTGCCCCCGAACCCCATGTTTTCCACTGAGATTTTTCGAAATATTAATAATGTCCGGCCCCCCCCCCCCCCCCCCCCCCCGGAAATTTCATCCTGGATACGCCCTTGGTTCCCAAATATCAAATCGCTGAATATTGTAGTCCAGAACGCATAAAAATGACCCAAATACACTTTCGAAATTTATAATTTTCCCGGGCCTGTGCGGCCCGGACCCGCATGGTGCTGGGGGGCCCTCACCCCAGACCCCCCATTGATTTCCTGCGAGATCGTATTTTCGTGCATACGAATTTCCCCATAATACCGTATTGTGAGGATATTTATTCCCAGAGAATTTTAGAACATCATTGTCCGGAATTCAATTCTTACAAAGTTGGCAACCCTAGGTATAATACCTACCTACAAGACACAACATAACTACCTAGGTTACCTAGGTAGGTACCCTGCTTAAAAAGATCAGTTCATAACAGTTCAACCCATCTCTGGGTTGAAGTGGGATGAATAGGAATCAATCGTTCTCACTGGAATCAACTGTGTCACCTTTTTGAACTCAGCTGGAATCAACTGGGTTTAACTGTAATCAAATGGAAATGGTTTGAAGTGGAATCAAGTAGAAACTAAAAAGCCTGGTATGAATGGGAATCAACTGGAATCAACTGTATTTTGACCAAGTGGGATTAACTGGTTTCAAATGTTATCAAGTAAAAAATAAAAAGTGTGGGTATCAGTGTGAATCAACTGTATTTCGACCAAGTGGGATTAACTGGTTTCAAATGTTATCAAGTAAAAAGTAAAAAGTGTGGGTGTCGGTGTGAATCAACTGGAATCAACTGTATTTCGACCAAGTGGGATTAACTGTTTTCAAATGTTATCAAGTAAAAAGTAAAAAGTGTGGGTGTCAGTGTGAATCAAACTGGAATCAACTGTATTTCGACCAAGTGGGATTAACTGGTTTCAAATGTTATCAAGTAAAAAGTAAAAAGTGTGGGTGTCGGTGTGAATCAACTGGAATCAACTGTATTTCGACCAAGTGGGATTAACTGGTTTCAAATGTTATCAAGTAAAAAATAAAAAGTGTGGGTGTCAGTGTGAATCAACTGGAATCAACTGTATTTCGACCAAGTGGGATTAACTGGTTTCAAATGTTATCAAGTAAAAAGTAAAAAGTGTGGGTGTCAGTGTGAATCAACTGGAATGAACTGTATTTCGACCAAGTGGGATTAACTGGTTTCAAATGTTATCAAGTAAAAAGTAAAAAGTGTGGGTGTCAGTGTGAATCAACTGGAATGAACTGTATTTCGACCAAGTGGGATTAACTGGTTTCAAATGTTATCAAGTAGAAAGTAAAAAGTGTGGTGGTAGTGGGAATCAAATGGAATCAACTGGATTTTGACCAAGCAGGATTAAATGGTGTCAAATGGTATCAAGTGGAAAGAAAAAAGTGTGGTGGTAGTGGGAATCAAATGGAATCAACTGGATTTTGACCAAGCAGGATTAAATGGTGTCAAATGGTATCAAGTGGAAAGTAATAAGTGTGTTGTTAGTGGGAATCAAATAGATTCAAATTTCTAGTTTTTTTACGGCGCGACTCGCATGATTTCGAGATTTTTTTAAATTAGGTACTTAAAAAGTGTCAGGTAATTTAAAAACAATTCTCTTTGAAATGCCCCCTTTCAGAAGGGACTCATTTAAAATACTACACCAACTGGAAATGCCTTGACGAAAGGACACTATACCTTGGTAAAAATTTGGGACTGGAACCCAAATGGATATCGGTTCCGGTACCGGTTCCTGGAAAAAATAAAATAACGGTTCCGATACCGGTTCCATATGGGATCCATTCGGTTCCATCAAATTCAAACAATAACTCAAATTATTTTTTTTAATTCGACTTTTGGGAAGTTACATGCTCAGAAATGTCTAATATTAATTTGACTTGGTGATCGTTTATTTGAAAAACTGTAAATAATTTTTTTTTTTTTTTTTTTTTTTATTTATTAGAAAAGTACAAATTAAATATTATTGTAGCCCCGCTAAACCAATAGGATGGCTTGTCTGCGGGGCTACACACTAATTATAAACACAATAAAAAACACTTAATACACTAAAAAAAAAACTAAAAATACATTTATAATACACTCAAGGGAAGAATGCACATATACAGTGACAAATATTCAAAAACTATATATACTAATTTCAGCAATCAAGGGAAATTATGCATTTGGAAGATTTGAAAGATTCTCGGAGACCCATTTTCTAATGATATTTTTAACATCTGATATTTTCTTCAAATTTCTTAATTCATGAGGGAGCATATTAAAATAATGAGGAATTAATGATTTTCTGTTTTGCAAACCGTATGAATTATAATGTAAACTTGGGGCCACATATCTATCTTTATTTCTAGTACCATAATTATGTTGCACTGGTATTTTATGATCTTGTATGTAATAATTTGTTAGAAGGAAAGTATAAACATGAATTTGTTTTACTGAGAACAATTTGCAATCTCTTTCCCGTATTACCTTGCCCGGCCAAATAATTTTATATATTCTTTTCTGTATATTGTCTATTTTATTAAGGTATGAATCAGTCGTATGCCCCCAAGCCAAAATGCCATATCTGATTATAGATTCAACTAATGCCAAATATACTGTAATTAATGTTTTATGGTTAACGTATGGTTTTAAAGTTCTAATACTATACATTCCAGACCTCAATTTTCGACACACTTGCTCGATGTGGGCATTCCATTTAAATTTACTGTCTATGATAAGTCCCAAATAAACTAACTCTTCAGTATTTACTATCTTAATTTTGCATGTACAGTCAGATCGATTTGAGGAGGTGGATTGTAAGTTGAAATTACGGTGAATGCAAGCATAGTCATGACAAATGAGTCTAACTTCCTCTACTGATTTAAATGGAGAATGAATATGCATTACTTTAGTTTTGCTGCTATTAATAGTTAGTCCATTATCATGAGCCCACCGCAAGACATTTGTAAAATCAGCTTGTAAATACTCATTAGCTACTGAGAAGTGCTTATGGACTGCCACAATTGCAGTATCATCTGCGTACAAAAATATCGAACTTCTATTTACCACATTCAACATGTCGTTTACATATAATAAGTATAATAATGGACCTAAAATTGAACCTTGGGGTACGCCTGATTTGATAGGTTCAAGTTTGCTAAAAACTGTACCAAGTTTTACAGTCATAAATCTATTTGAAACATAATCGCGGAACCAATTAAGAACTGGACCTCTTATTCCCACCCTTTCCAAAGCACATATTAACTTATCATGTAATAAGGTGTCAAAGGCTTTGGAAAAATCAATGAACACAGCCACAACACATAGATTCTTGTCCAGTGCGCTGTAAATTACATCTGAAAAATCATTCAGAAGTTGGCCAGTGCTTTTTCCTTTTTGGAAACCATATTGCTTTGAACTAATCAAATTAAAGGTATTTAAATAATTCATAATCTGGTCAGCTACGTGCCGCTCCATTATTTTATCTATTGCTGGAAGGATTGCGATAGGACGATAGTTTTTGAAACATTTGTGATCGCCACCCTTAAATATTGGTCGCAAAATTGATTGTTTAAGCAAAGTAGGTATGGTGGCAAACTGAAACGAGAGATTAATAAATTTTGAAATTACAGGGCAAATTTCATCTGCTACTAATTTTAAATCTTTAAACCTTATTTTGTCTATACCAGGACTTTTATTTGCGTCAAACGACACAATTATTTTATAAATCGATTCTGGCGTGGCACGAATATAATACATTGAAGTATTAGTATTTGTTTCCTCCTTAGCAATGGTCCGAATGTTGCAATCATGTTTAATTGATTCAACTCCTTCCACAAATGTAGTTACAAACTCCTCGACAATTGCCACAGGCTCATAAACACCTCCCAAATGCTTGAAAATAACATCGTCAACTGATCGTTGCTGCTTTTTCCCTATTATTGTGTTTATTTCTTTCCAAGTTTTCTTAATATCAAATTTACATTGTTCAAAGCGGTTTCTATAGAAATCAAATTTAGCCTTGCAAAGTTTCTTGTTGATTGCATTTCTCTGTTCCCTATATTGTTTCCTATATTCTAAGTTAGATTTAGCACCTTTCCATCTTCTGAAAATAGGTAGCATCCCTTTTTTTAATGGCCAACTTTAGTTCATTTGTCACCCATGGCTTCGCGCCTCTTTTCAGAGTTTCACCATTTGCAGACTGCATTTTAGTTACTTCAGCTTCGACATATACCTTATTAAAATAGTTTTTCATTGCATCATACAAAACACATGGGTCATTAATATTTTTTAATTCATTCCAATTAATATTCTTCAAATCTTTTGTAACTTTTGTTTCATTTAACATTTTAAGGGGCTCCTTTGCAAAAGATTTATTATTTTGCGCCAGATGCACATTTTTTATGCCTACAAGAATAATATAATGATCTGATATTTTTGTTTCCAAAATTGCTGAATTTAGTTCACACTGCCTTTCATTTACTCGCACATAAATGTGGTCAATACACGTATTTGAAAACAAACCTAATCTTTCTTCTACCCTGGTATCACCATAAATACACCTATTCATACCATAACTTGCCATAATGTTTTTGTATCTCTGTACATTTAAAGAGTTATTGTGCAGATCCAAATTAACATCCCCTAAAAAAATAATCTGTTCTCTATCTGATACAACACTTAACAAAACATCAATTTCCTCCAAGAAGTTACACATAAGGTCACTATTTGGTGGCCTGTACAAAGCAATTAACTTCGTTCTGCATCCATTTAACATAAATTTACCCATTATACATTCACAACATCTCAAATTACTTATCTCCAAATCGAAATTAATCCCGTCTTTGACGTACACTATGATTCCTCCCCCTCGTCTCCCTTCCCTTAATAATGAATACATATTAAAACCATCAAGGTGAAAAATAAGTTTTTCATCCTCTGCAATGTTTACTTCCCCTAAAACAATAATATCTAACGAGCTAATAAATTCATGCAAGTATATAAACAATGCATCAAAATTTATCTTTATTGATCTGATATTGAGATGCAAGACATTAAATGAATCATTGAACAACTCAGTCAACCTGCGATCAACAGAGACAATATTTATTTGGTTGACAAAAGGAATGTCAAACAAATAGTCACATGCCATTGTTTATTATTGACTTTACCAATAATATTACTAATGCACAGAAATGAATGAATGAACTCACGCATCAACAGGCTCTGTCACACGCTGATCAACTAACTTGTCCAGATCACTTTCTTTAAATATTTTAATGACTGGAGAGGTTTCATCCTTTCTAACTAATATCTTGCCGAACCTGAACCATGTGAATTTGTAACCTTTCCCTGACGCAATAGTAAATAAATAACTAAAAATTTGAAAGGCGTCGAGGTATAAGAAGACCAATGAAATTAATTATTTTAGGAACCCTTATGAAACCGTTATGGAACCCAAATAATGTTTAATATTAATAAGGGTTCCGGTTCCGGTTCTACATACAAAAATAATTTGGGTTCCGATTCCGGTTCCTATAAAAATAACGGTTCTTTTCGGTTCCGGTTCGTATTTTTCCCTGGTCAAAATACAGTTGGATCCATTTGTTTCCCACAAATACCAACCTTTTTATTTTCCACATCATTCAGTTTAAAACAAGATGATTTCCCAAGGTAAAAATACAGTTGGATCCATTTGATCCCCACTAATACCAAACTTATAGGACCTATAGGACCTAGATAGAACTTGGGTAGGTAGGTAGGCAATTAGTTACTAGGTAGGTAGGTAGGTAGGTACTACCTACTAGGTAGGTACCTCGATGTTACCAATGCCTGACCTATTCAAATAATGAAACATTAAACAATAGCATCAAACTCAATGGCCAATATTCAGAAAAAACGAATGAAGAGCTCTACTTATGGAGATAAAGGGCTTTGAATCACTATTGTTGTTTTTATTGTGTCCGCCAGTAGCCTAGGTAGCCTATACAGTGTTGCCGTTCCGGTGATTTTGTCGCCAGAACTGGTGTTTTTCATAGCTAGTTGGTGGCAAAAATTATGACATTTCGACATGTCGAAAGTCTGGTGTTTTTCCTCCTCTGGAGACTTTTAATTTTTTGGTAATAAACTACATTTTCATTATGTTAGGTTGGTTATTATCGGTAATTAATCGAATATAATTTATTGGCTATCAGTAATTTTGAAAGCAGTTTTTATAATGCTCTAATTGTTTCGAATTATATGTTTAAAATTGCATATTCGGCGCTCGGGGATGCGCCCATTTCGAAAATAGCGCTCTTTTATCGCATGTACCAACATAATAGAGATGCTTTTTTGAAGGTAAATGTTAACGAAAATCACGAAAATGATTAACTCATGCTTCCTTTAAGCGTTTTGGAGCCATTTTTAAGGGTTTTGGAGTATTTCCATGTTTCTGAAAATCTGGAGACAAGATTTTGGAAATAATGGATTTTTTGTGATGAATCTGGTGACAACTTCAGTTAAGTGAGCGGCAACACTGAGCCTATATACCTAGATGTCCCTAGGTAGGTATAGGTAGCCTACCTACCTACCTAGAATGATCTCGATTTAAATAGATCATGAACTACCTAGGTACCTAGCGTATCTAATATTAGGTATAACCATAAAATGGTTAACATAGCTACGGTAGGTATTAGTGTGTAAGTGATTAACTTTCACAAGGCCTAGATTGCAAGATAGCGATTATCTAGGTACGTCAAGTTTGACATTTTATGCTACACTCACAGGCCTGCGTTGGAGTGAATATTGATCGAGAGAAACGCGAGTGCCTATACAAACCCATTATAAACACAAATTAATTAATATCGAAGTATTTGTATACATACCCTGTGCAAGGAGATATCTCGATTGTAAATGATCGTGTTGAAACTATCTCTTTTTAATTTTCTACTGCTGTCGTGGCCATATTAGATTTAGTAAATCAGTCATCCCAAACAGTACATCCAACATTCCAAAATACAATGCACTAAGCAAGAAATAGGACACTCCCTTTTAGCTAACACCCTCCAAAAATATGGGACCTCTATGTGCTATTTTATAACTTCATATACATTATGTACGAATAATATAAAGATCACGATCAGAAAAGCTTACAGAAATATCACAATTACAATAATATCATAAGATAGAATTAGGTGCTGGAGAATTGAATTTTCTCTGTTGTGTTGGTACAAGTCCTACAAGGTTTTTATCACGGTGGTCGGAGGGGGGGGGGAAGGTCGCTGAAGTGCAGATGTACTTCTCAGTCTCTCTCTACCTCACAACTACAGCATACTTCTTCTCTGTCCCACTCACATCCCTGAACTCATTTAGCCTGCTAAACAGTCCAATCAAGCCAAGGCGCATACCAGACTGGACCCTTTCATGCGATTTCCCACAAACAGTACCAGTCACTCAGATTACGTCATTTCCGGATATCCAATTAAATAATCAAATTCCGAGAATAACACTTAGTCAGAAACAGAATTAAAAGGCCTTGCCAGCCATCGAATTTTACTTTTATCCTATTACCATAATAAAGCAAAGATTTAGGAACTACCTATTTAAAAAAGGAAGGCCAACCACTTTTTCTATGTTTGTATTTGAACATTAAATGTATTAAATAAAATATTTTAGCAAGACAAACAGAAATAAAATTGAAAAAAATTGCATTATTGTACACCTGCAGTCACATAAATTGTCTGAAAAAATCAAAGTCCATTTTCAAAACTTCATTATCCATAGGAAACACAGGGTAAACGCAGATTTCGAGCATTTGTTATTGGAAGGGTAGGGTAACCAACCAACCAACCAACCACTTCATCAATATCTAACAATTATTTCCCAATTTAACAAAATATTGACAGTAATTCGAGCTCCTCATCAATTCATCTGACTGCCGGCTACCTATAAATTACATGTGATATTTTTATCTTTGCTTGCGCTTCTTCCTGGACTTCTTCTTTCCTCCCTTTTTCTTATTCTGCAATTTTTTCTTCTCCGCAGTCATTCTTGCCTTCAGAATCTGTTCCGATCGTTTTATTTCAGTTTTTCCTTTGCGTTCAACTTTCGCATTATGTCGTCCCCAATGAGTATTGGGTTGACTAAGAGGTACTTTCGATCTAGTTGCTGAATCGTCGTCATCTTCATTGTCTTCATCTTGAACTTCGGCTGCCTTAGTCTTCTCTTTCCATTGCGAGTATCGATTGCTTTTGTATGTAGCAGGAATCCATGCACCCGATTCAGTTCGAATTTTTCCAAATTTCGGGTCTGCAACTCCAACCATCTTCTTCTTTTTACGATCCCACTTTAGAAGCTTCTGTTGCATTTTCAGAGTATCTTCTGAATCTGCAGTAAGGTCGAGTTGAGATTTATTTGCCTCATTCTGAAAGTTGTTCACTGCAAACCTGAGAAAGCAAATTGTATTTTTTATTTATTGTTTCCTTAAGCCCCATTTACACGGTGCAATTTCTTGAACAACTTCTGTATCACACTTCTGTGTCACACTTCTTGAATGGAAATTAACACGTTTTAAGTTCTGTGACAGAAAATTGCGTCGTGTAAAAACAAAATTGTATGAAAAATGGGAATGTGACAAAGAAGTTGTTCAAGAAATTGCACCGTGTAAATGGGGCTTTAGGCCCGGTACTACCAAAGTTAAATGTGATGGATTAACTAACTTTTGGATTAAATTCATCTGTTTCAATCTTTTTGAGGTACACTCGACAATTCATAAAACGGTATTTGAAAGAAATGGATTGTCTGAAAAAAATGTGACTGGCATCATCTGATGAAGTCTATATTTACTCGTCATCTACCTCTAGTAGGTGAGCTCTGATTTCATTGATAATAACAAGGATTGATTGTCAATGAACCTGACCAGCAGCCAATCTGTTTCGTTCAAATACCGTTTTATGAATTGTCGAGTGTAGGTACCTATCTGATTGGCTGTGCCACCAATTTAGTCCAATATTTAGTTAATCCGGCTCAGATTAACTTTGGTTATACCGGCCCTAATAGGATTATAATATGATGTAGATCCCTTGTTAGATTAATTGAAGATTAATTATTGATGGTCTAGGTGGCCAACTGAAGATGAGGTCTGGGCAAGAATTTCAAAATTATTTCAGACTTTATTTCTCTAACTTTGTGCAATTAAAGAGCCTTCTTTTAAGAATAAAAAAATAGTAAATACTAAAAGCAGATGAAAAAAATGTGAGATTTTCATTTTATATAAGGAATAATCAGAATACACTACTGGGAATGCCAGTGTTGACTGAAATTAGTTCAAATTGTGTGCTTTTTGCACAGTCATACTGCCTAAATGAGACTTTATTTAGGGGAGGCGTTCATAAATTATATCCACGATTAGGTGAGGGTGGGGGTTATTAGTTTGACAAGGGGGGGGGGGGGCAAATCTCTGAATGAAGACAAATTGCAGCGGGGAGATTGGGGAATCTGAGAAAAATTGGGATCTTCGAGTGGATTTGATGCATTTTTATGAGTTTTGCACAAGATGACCCTTTGAATGTCCAAATAATATGTATTTCAAGCAGCCAATCATACTAGAGTGCTACTTATTTAAAGAAAACAATATTGCAAGGCAGGGGGTTTGGGGGTGAAGACCCGAGAAAAATTTATCTCAAGGTCATACATCTTAGAGCAATTTTGAGGCATATTAACTCTACAAGTGCCAAGGCTAAAAAGTGTATAGTGCCAGCCCGATTTAGCAGAAATGTGGACATAATTGGGAAAATTAATTTGAAGATAAAATAATTATTCAACAATATTGGGATCGATTTTAAAAGTTTCAAAAGACTCTAAAGCTGCGTTCCCATACTTCGCTTTTGCTTCGCATTCGGTTCGCCTTCGCAAAATGGCGACCTTTTAACACAGAAAATCGTCCATGTTTAATTTCGTCTCCGAAATGCAAAAATGTTGGACCAACTTCAACTTCGACGAAACCGAAACGCGCGAAATCCGGAAGTGATGCGATATATCGAATCTCCATTTCCGGTCGACCTCGAGCTTATATTCGATATTCGATTAATGAACATATGTTTTGATGTTTTGCCGTTTCAACTTTCAAGTTTCACTTTTTCCGCATTTTCTTGCCGTTCTTGCTTATTATCTGATTATTATCCATCATTTTGTTTTTAACTATTGGCAGAATACTATTTATGTTTCGCGTATCCATGGATACGCGAAACAGAAATTATGGAAACGACTACAAACTTCGCGACGCGAAAGCGAACCGAATGCGAAACGAAAGCGAAGTATGGGAACCCAGCTTTAGTCGAATCATATGAGTGTAAATGTTTAAATGTTTACATTTAAATGTTTTTCAAAATATCAATTGATTAAAAATACAATTTATCGAATAAAATACTATTTTAAATAAAAAAGGATTTTGCCAAATTATTTGCACAAAATAATCACAAAAGACCATAATTGTTTATACTAGGAAAACGCTCTGAGTAATGCGTTGATGAGCGAGCACGGATACGCGCAACACCTCGAACCGAAATTTTGTCTACCTATCGAACCAATTCTTGAATTTCGTCACAGACTTGTATGAAAATCTCCAACAATTCCTAAAATATTGGTCCCAATAACCATGCAAAGTTTTAAGTTGATCGATTGAACCTTTATGATTGAACGGTTCCTTGTTAATTTTCAAAAATCACAGGATCTCGTTCAAAAAATATACCTGGGACCACTCATGATATAAGTGTGTGAACACAATATTAGATCGATCTGTTGAACGGTCATATCAGTTTCATATATGTTTGAAAGTTTCTGCTCTGACTACCTTGGACTGAAGATTCGAAGATGCCGTGAAATATGAAATTCGAGAAATTTGACAGCCAAACGCAAAAGTCCCTAAACTGTCCCTAAACTGTCTGAAATTTTTTAAAAGTACAGATAACGTTGGTCCCAATTACCATGCAAAGTTTTAAGTTGATCGGTCAAACGGTTCTAGTTTAAATTTCAATAATCAAATGAAATATTTTTTTAAATTTTAACCAATGGGAGGATTTGTCGGAAAATTTGCGAAATAAGAGGGAATGTTGGTCTTAAAGACCATGCAAAATATGAGTTTGATCACATTTATCGAAGACCATTTTCATTTTTCAGCATATCAGGAGATGTTTATTTAAATTTTATCCAATCAATGGATTTCAAAAAAAATTTGGGTCAGCAAACAGAAAAGGTTGTCTCTACATGTGTGCAAATTTTCAGATCGATTGGTGAAACGGTGCAACTTTCATTGCTCCAGATAGCAGCCAAAAGTAAAAAAAAAAAAAAAAAAAAAAAAAAACAGAGGTCAGTGTCAACCGAGTCAAAAGGAGACGCTCGCTTCGCTCGCATAATCAAAATACATATTATTTGTAATGCTGAGAAATACCAAAATAATAAACAAACAATTATCTGCAATAGAATAAAAGATAGGTACGTCGATTACAGTTAATGCGCACGCGCAGTTGCACACATGGTACAGTCGGGGCGCCGAGTGTTTGAACTCTCACCAGAATCCGCTGATATGCAGTTTTTCTGCTAGGCCGAGAAAGACTTCATTGCGCGCTCACCTTGAAATGTCGTCTTTCTCCGCCTAACAGAGCAAGTGACGGTGGCTCCATCTGGTGAGAGTTCAAACACTCGGCGCCCCGACTGTAACAATAGTCGAGATTTCATCACCATCTTTAAGAATCCTGTAGCACGGCCTTCTAAAGTAATTTTATCGACTGATCCAGCTCAAAAATTGATCCACTATTGATCAAATACACAAATCCACCTACTCTGTGTGCCCTTAAATAAAATTTAGGGCCCCAAATTTATGAAGTGTCGAAAAAATCAACAGTGGCACCAGAAATACAGTTTCAAGTGTTGAAAAAATCAACCCCAGTTTGCCCCGCAGGGCATATTTTGTTTTAATACTCTTAAAATTAGAGCATAGATTAGAGCATAGATAGGACCGTGCAACAGAAAGATTTAATATTGTGTACACACATTTATATCATGAGAGGTCCCCCCAGGTATATTTTTTGAACGAAATCCTGTGATTTTTTAAAATTAACAAGGAACCGTTTGATCGATCAACTTATAACTTTGCATGGTTATTGGGAAATATTTTAGGAATTTTTTGAGATTTTCATACAAGTCTGTGAAGAAATTCAAGAATTATTGGCTTTTATAGTGTTAACGACATTTTTGATCGACAGAATTTCGGTTCGAAGTGTTACGCGTATCCGTGCTAGCTCATCAACGCGTTACACAGAGCGTTTTCCTAGTATTAACAATACCATTTTTTTTAAGGATTGTCCCTTTTAGTGAGGCAACTTCATTCATATACCTACTTCACTTCATTCCATGCATTACGGAGAATACAGCCCGAATATTTTGATTTCAAGGAGCATGACTCATATTAAACCTACTTAATTAATAACAAAACATAAATAATATTAAATGACTGTAACTGTCATTTGTCATTGTCAAGTTGTCAGGCACATACCCTTGCTCAGTATGATGATCAGCTGCAGCGTAGGGAATGTAGTGGTCATTATCTCGACTGATTTTGACTTTCTTCTTCTTGGGTTCATAAATGCTGTGAAAAGTGCTGTTAATCTCGTCTACGTTGCTAGTCGGCAGAGTAGTTCGCTCATCTTCCACTGCATCCGGCATGGCTTCTCTGACCTCTCGCTTCCTCTTGTGACCGACAATGGATGCATGGTGCTTTTGACGGGCATTCTTCATAACCTTGTAAACTACTGACTTTGATGAGTGTCCGATTTCAAATATTGTCTATAAAGAAATAGAGGAAGAAAATTAAATATAATAATAATATAATAATCCATTCCTGGTTCCAATTTAATGGGTCAGGAGGTAGTAAATTAATTACCTAACTAGAAATAATAATAATAATTATCTTTCCGCTGGTTCCAATTCAATGGGTCAGGGGGTGGGTGTTCCCACCAACACTAGGGCCGCAGGACTACTGGAGACCGGCTGGCCACGCCTGGCGTCTCCTCCTCATCTTCTTTTTCTTCCTCCACTTCCAATTGTTCCACAAACTGCCTCCACATTGTTCTGTCCTCCCACCGTCTCTCAGCCTCCAACTCACTCCAACTTCCTCCTCTCTCCAGCACATCATCCTTGATCAGTCCAATCCACCTGTCTCTTGGTCGCCCCACTCTCCGTGTTCCCACTGTAGCCGCTTCAAACACCCGCCTTGGCACTCTGTCGGTTCCCATCCTCTTCATGTGGCCAAACCACCGAAGCCTCTCTCTGCCCAGCTTGAACCCCAATCTTTCAACTCTCAGCTCTCTTCTTATCTTCATACTTCGAACCCTATCCATTCTTGTCACCCCATTCACGCTCCTCAAAAACTTCATCTCTGCTGCCTGAAGCTGATCCACTTCCTTTCCTCCAGCTGACCATGTCACTGCCCCGTATGTGAGAATTGGCAGGAAATACATTTTAAACATGATCATTTTACACACTTTTGGAAATTTCTCATGCCACAGCAACTTCCTCACTGCCTGATAGAAACCCTCTGCTTTCCTTCTTCTTTCCTGTACTTCTCGATCTACTTTTGCCTTGTTGGTGAGCAGGCTCCCCAGGTACTTAAATTCCTCTACTTCTTTCAGCCATCCATCCCTCATCTTGATTCTGGCATGTCCTTGTCTTATCTTTTTCCGTTCCATTGTCATTACTTCACTCTTCTCTTCGCTTATTCTCAAACCCATCTTCTCTGTCTCTTCTTTCCACTTATCAATCTTTAACTGCACTTCCTCCCTAGTTCCTCCCCACACCACCACATCATCCGCATAAATCAACGTTTGAGTATCGATCCCCTCATCTGGCTCTACTTTCTTCAGTAACTCGTCCATTACTATGATGAACAGCATTGGTGATAGAACACTCCCTTGCCGAAGCCCTTCACTAATATTAAACCATTCCGATCTCCCCACTCCCGACTGCACACAACTCACACTGTTCCGGTACATACTTTTGATCCGCTCAACCAACTCCTTGCCTATTCCTCTCTTTACCAAACACTCCCACACTCTTTCCCTTGGCAACCTATCATATGCCTTCTCCAAGTCCAAGAAGGCCATATGCATTGCTTGACCCTTCTCCCACTGCTGCTCCATCATCTGACGCAAGGTGAAAATTGCGTCAATTGTAGACCGCCCTCTCCTAAATCCATACTGCTCCTCTCTCAATCCCTCTTCCACATAATTCTTCAATCTACACTCCACTATTTTCTCAAACAACTTCGCACACTGGCATAGTAATGTCACTCCCCTATAATTACTGCATTTCTTGCGATCCCCTTTCTTGAAAAGAGGGACAATTACTCCTTTCTCCCAGTCTGTTGGAATTTTCTTCTGTTTCCATGCTGCTTTAATCACACGGTAAAGCCATCTTATACCCGCATCCCCCGCTGCTTTCACCATCTCTATCGTCACCTCATCAATGCCTGGTGCTCGGCCATTCTTCATCTCTTTGAGGGCTCTTGTTATTTCCACCTCAGTAAGCTCCTCCTCCATTCCAATTTCTTCCACTTCCTCTCCAAACTGCTGCTCTCCTTCACCCACTGGTACACCTTGTTTCTTTCCTACATTTAGGAGATTCTCAAAGTACTCTCCCCACAAACTATTTATTTCTTCCACGTTACATACTAGGTCCCCGTTGTTATCCTTCATACTCTTTAATTCCTCTCTTGTTCTCCTTTTGCCTTTGATCAATCCATAAAACATCTTCTTGTTTCCTTCAAAATCTGTCACTAGTTTTCCTGCTAAATCTTCCATCGACTTTTCCTTTTCCTCTACAACAATACTTCCGACATTTCTTCTACATAATCTATATCTTTGTTCATTCTCCACAGTTCTCTGTAGCTCATAATTCTGCCACGCTTGTCTTTTCTCTCTCACTGCTTCTTTGACTCTACTGTTCCACCATCTTGTTTCCTTCTCCTTCCTTTTACCCCCTGATCTTCCACACAACTTTTCAGCCTCCTTGACCAGAGCATTCCTGAAGTCCTCCCACTCCTCTTCTACATCTCGCAACTCCCCCACTGGCTCTCTGCTCCTTATCACTTGACAGAATTCATTCTTCACCGCCGGGTCCTGCAATTTCCACACTTTGATTCTTTTGTGTGAGACAGTTGCTACCGGCCTATGTACTTGCACCCTCAACATACATGCCAGCAGGCGATGATCGCTGTCGAGTGATACTGACGGACAAACCCCAACATCAACTACTCCTTCCTTCAAACTTCCTCCTACGCAGACGTAGTCTATGATGGACTCAGACCTGTCTTCCCCGTAGCCATATCGCGTTATCTTATGGCTTCTTCTCTTCTTAAACCATGTGTTGCCTATCTTCAGACCATTCCTTTTACACATCTCCAGCAGTTTCTCTCCATCTCTGTTCCTCTCGTCCAGCCCAAACTTCCCCAACACCTCTTCATAACCTCTTCTGTCACTCCCTACTTTCGCGTTGAAGTCCCCTATCACAACCACGTTGCCACTCGCCACCTCCAACACTGTTTCCAACTCCCCAATGAAACTGTCCTTCTCTTCTACTGGTCTGCCTGTCTGAGGTGCATATACTTGGACAACCTCCACCATCACTCTGTCCCTTACCTTGAGGATCAAGGACATTATCCTGTCACTATGACACTTTACGTCCACCACAAAGTCACAAACCTGCGGACTAACAACTATAGCCACTCCGTTCTTCCCCTCCGTACCACCAGACCACCATAGCTTAAAACCGTCTCTCAACTTCCTCTCGCCACTTCCTTTCCACTTTGCTTCACTTAGACCTAGGAACAGAAGTTTTCTTTCCACCATCATATCTATTATTTCTTCCACTTTACCGTTCAAAGAAACAATATTCATGGTACCAAACACAAATTCCATTCCTTTTCTAAGTCTCCTCATTGAGGGTTTCTTCAATCTTCTCTTCATTCCTCTAGCGCCCCCCCCTCACACCACCTTCGTCTTGCATACGTCTTTTATTTCCTCTACCCACACCTGCATTTCTTTCTCTGCTGCATGTGCTTATGATATTTTCCTCCACACAACACGGCTCCAAAAACCCTGATGCCCCTTCACACCTGACCGCTCTTCTATGACAGCCCGTACTTCCTCTCCTATAGATCGATACCAATCCCATTTCTCCAACACTCTTCGCCTATTATTCAGACTAATGTTCCACACTCCACATTCTCTACACAAATCTCTGACACTAGCGTTCAGCTCTCTTGGACCCATACCCTTCCCAGTCAACATGCCTACCATATACACTTTGCATGTCACTCCAAACCTTACTTTTACAGCCTCCAACAACTTCGTTATGTCATCCAAAATCTCTCTTCTGCTCCTCCCCTCATACATGTCCCTAGTCCCAACAAACACAGTCACTGACACTGGTTCTTCCCTGATGTTATAGTTTGCCACCTCCTCAGTCAGTTCCTGAATTCTAATTCCAGGCAACTGATGTGCCAGAAATCCTTTCTTACTACAGAAGCCAATGCCCATACTGCCAGTGATGTCCCCAATCAGGAGGTGACATCCAGACTGTTCCACCGGAGCTACGTTCCCATCTACCGACGCCGCATTTCCGTCCTGGTGTTCTTCCGGCGCCGCATTGCCGTCCTGGTGTTCCTCCAGCGCTGCGTTGCCGTCCTGGTGTACCTCCAACGCTGCGTTGCCGTCCTGGTGTTCTACCGGCGCCGCATTGCCGTCCTGGTGTTCCTCCAGCGCTGCGTTGCCGTCCTGGTGTTCTACCGGCTCCGCGTTACCGTCCTGGTGTACCTCCAGCGCTGCGTTGCCGTCCTGGTGTACCTCCAGCGCTGCGTTGCCGTCCTGGTGTACCTCCAGCGCTGCGTTGCCGTCCTGGTGTACCTCCAGCGCTGCGTTGCCGTCCTGGTGTTCTAGCAGAGATTGCACTTCCACCTCTTGTGGTCGACGAAGTAGACGCAGGGGTTGATTTAGGTGCGGCACGCGCAACACCGTACGATCGACTGGCACTGGATGACCGCCAGGTGATAGATATCCTTGAACTGATGAATCAGGACTCCGAGGGGCAGCCTGGACTTCTGCAGGAGAGCGTTCGTCTCCTGAATCTTCGTCAGCGTACACCGGCATATCAGGATCTTTCTGCGCTACTTGTGTTTCTTCTTGTTCTTGTTCCAATACTTTTTCTACTGGTTTTCCCTTAGTCTTACTAAGATCAAATATCTGCATGTACAGAAAGGTTATTTCTTTACTCAGTTCGTTCACCGTTTCCTTCAGAAGGTTCACTCTACCGTCTACTTCTGTTTCCCAGAGGTATCGATCAGCCCCGTTTTCAAGCTCCTTAAGTTCTTTGTTCTTCACATTCTTCTCGTAATCTTCTATGATATCACGTTGAGTTGCATCTTCTAGTTTATCTCCAACGCAGCCATCATTTGATTTATTTAAATTAATTAATTAAATTAATTAACTTGACAAAATATTGGCTTACAAAACCATAGTTTGTTTTTGTAGATCAATGCAAAATTGGGGGGACTCCCCCCCCCCTCTAGTTTTCACATTATCAGCTCTGTTTCCGTAAAATACTGACTTTTAATATAGCAATATATCAGATATTCCATTTTTCAGAAATGAATCTAAAATTTTCCATGTTTTACTTGACTTGCCCACCACTTCTGATTTTCCTTTCAATTAAAAGGAATTCCTCTATTGTAATGCCATTTGTTGAGATAAAAATAGGCTTCTGCAGACAGTTTACAAATTGCTTAAAAGTTAAAAGCACAAAATTTTTTCTTGAAATTCTACATTTCCCAGGGTATGCGGCCCGGACCCCCCCCCCCCCCACCTTTAAAAATCCTCACCCTGGATACATGTGAGCAATGTGAAAATAATTAAACCTAGTCGATGATTATTGATTAACTTAAGAGCTTACCCCTTGTGGACGATATGTCTGCATCTTATTCAGCAAGTCCAGTTTGTCACTCTCCAATGCAAATTCTGCATTCACTGTTGTGAAAGCAGGGTGGATGGACATGCTTTCCAAGTTGATTTCTCGGATCCGTTTCAAGCTGTCTATAGATGCTCCTGGTCTTGAACGTATGTACTTCTTGTACGCATTGTTGCACACCTTCTTCATGTTTGCCAAATCATTGTGCATATCATGCCAGGTCAGCAGTTCCGAATGAGCCTCTTCAACCAGTTCCCGGGGAACCATACCGATGACACCATCAGTCAACGAATGTGCATCAAGGTTTAGAGGTCGACTAAGGAAGAGATGAAGGTCCAGCAGATATGGATATTCTTCATTGGATAGAAGAGAATACGCTGTTCCACTTCGACCAGCGCGAGCGCAGCGCCCAACACGATGGACAAATAATTTTGATGTTGCTGGGAAATTGAAATTGATAACACTGTCCAACTGCGGAATATCAATGCCTCGGGCTGCGATATCAGTCACGACCAGCACTGAAACTTTTGCCATTTGGAATTTCGCTGCATTAATTTTCCGAGCAGATGGGTCCAAATTTGAGTATATGTATGTGTTTGTAATTCCAGCTACATCCAATACCTATTGAAACAAAAATAATATTTAACAAAAACTGTACACAATAAAGCAATAAAGTAGTAATAAATTGTTTACTTGTGTATTGTACAAACCTTATGCAAATATTCAACATGATGGGATGTCGCTGCGAATACGACAGTGGGGGATCCTGCTTTAATTACAGTGCGCAGAAGACTAAGCAATGCCGCAAGTTTCTCGTCGGGCCGGCAGCAAATGAAAGCAAGTTCTAACTGATCTGGCAGCTTTGATTCAACATCCAGGCGCAGGAGCACAGGATTTGTAAGACCAGCCTTGGCAAATTCTACTAGTACTTTGGGCAAAGTAGCAGAGAAGAGAACAGTCTGCCTGGCTTCGGGAAGACGATTTACAATTTCTCTGAGTTGTTCTCCGAACCCCATTTCGAACAGTCGATCGGCCTCATCAAAGACTATGTATTCAACGTTTGAAAGCTTGAGTTCCATCTCTACACATATATGAAGGAATCGGCCAGGGGTTGCAACTAACACGTCTGGATTGCCGTGGATGGACGTGAACTGGTTCTCCATGGAATCTCCACCAAGTATAGCTGCAGCTCGCAGATCTGTGAAACGGCTCAGTTCTTTAAAGAACCTCAGAGTCTGCAAAAAGCAATATTTATTACAGTCCATACTGTCATACTTTATTACTTTTACTATCCCCAATGAGACAAGTTACTAAAAAATCTCCGATGTATTGGTAAGACTTTTTAGTTTTAATGTCGCCAAAACAAAACCTCATTGCATATGCAGGGTTCCCAGCCAGGTCTCAAAAATTTATGGGCAATTTTGCATAAAAATATGGGTCCTTCAATGGGATTTTATGGGTTTTAAAGGGTACATTTCTGATAAAATGCATTACCTATGCATTAAATCGCATTTATTGAATACACATTTTGATCAGCTGAAAGCTATTTAACGCACTGCACTAAAAAAATCTTGAAATATGCATAATATTGTGACAGGGACAGCCAAGGTATGAAATGTTGAAAATCATTAGTCATTTAACTGAAACCAATTCTTCATCTTAAAATTGCAGATTATTCGGTTCTTTACCTATTTTGCCCATTCCCACTTTCGCTATTCTTCAAAGTACAATTCCCCCTTCCTAGCATTATAGCAATAATAAATAATAATAATAATTCCTAGCAATAATATGCATAATAATTATTATAATTTATTAATTCACATTTAGACTAGGGTTGCCACCTTTCAATGCATGCAATCCGGGACAGAGGACTAGTAATACTTTTCGTGATGCAGTTATGGTGGTTGGGGGGGGGGGGGGGGGGAATTGTCGAAATGTGAACTTTTTGGAGTACACCCTGCTTATGGCATCAATTGAGTCCTGGGGGAGGGTCTCCCAACAACACACGGGTCCGGGCCAGGCAGGCCCAGGAAAATTTTGAATTTCAAGAATGAATTAAAGCCATTTTTATGGAATTTCAGCTATTTTTATCACCAAAAACTACCAGGTTATTGCGAAAATTTAGTTTAAATGTATTAGTTTCCATATTTCTTCTCAAATATTTAAATATCTTATATTAATCATCTGACAACCCTGTGCAAGCCATATGACACGGAAGATTTAAAATAATGGTTAATAAATATTGCGTTTTGAAGTTCAAAATTCAGAATTCCGACTATTGCTGTCCCGAAATAATTATCTATTCTAATTCTGGGAAAAGGACAACAATCCCGAAATATCTGGAATGGGCGGCAACCCTATAGTTTATACGGGACAATTCTTTGGGAAAACTCGCTAAATTGCACTTGAAACATTACACATGAAGCCTCAAATGTCATGCGGGTCCGGGCCGCACAGGCCCGGATTTTTTTTTTGAAATTTAGTAGTATTTTTTGACCATTTCTATGCGTTTTGGACAGTTTTCGGCGATTTATTTGGTAATTAATTGAAAAATATAATATGTGGAATAGATTCTTCTTCATTTTATGGGTCAGACCTAAAAAAGTGGGAATTATAGTGCCTATAAATTGAAATGCTGAAAAAATGGGTTTTAGGGGTTTTATGGGCCGCCTGGGAACCCTGCATATGACAGATGCCAATGTCTGGTTTATCCCTCGAATAAATTAATATGTATCTGTAAAAATAATAATAATAATTAAGGATTCTCCTATCTTTAGAAAACTTTGAACGGAGTGTTACCCAAGTTAAATGAAATAGAATATGAAAAAAAAATATTTTGGGATGTGCAGATTTAGAGAAATAAAATCTTTTAGAGCGAGTTCTTATTTCTTCCCGGAACCATAACCTAAGTCACCAGTGGTCACACTCTCATCTACACCTGATGCTTGACCTTGCGCTCACGGAATCTGGGCTGGGGAATCGAGGGAAAGATAATGTTTCTTTTTTATCAGAATTATTGTTATTGCATCCAAAAACACAACAATGTTTAACCACTTTGAAAGTTTTTGTCAAAAAAGTATGAATATGTAACACTTTAATTACTTGAACCCTAGTCCCTGACCCTGTTAAATATAGAATTATTAATTTAATAACAAAACCTAATTATTTTACATAAATACACAGAAAGTTTAATTTTTTTATCCGGGACACCATGCTTGTCAATCCATTCATTCACGTCTGCCATTTCACACATGTTTAATATGTAGACCAATGAAACACTTGGCTCATTATCAATATTCCGTTTTACGACATTTATAAGTTGGGCAGTGGTGACAGCTTGTTCCGATGAATGTGCTGGTGGCCCTGATAAGGGCCGTTCGCGACTTTTCAGAAGCTTTACTACTTCCATCTTCTGGCGGCGACTGCGAAGATGTAGCAGGCAGCGCGGTCTTTTATTTGTTTTCGGGGTGGTCTTGTTTCCCGTTGGTGGAGTGTGGACGTCCAATCGCAGAGCTGGAATCGGCGCGGCCGTGGCCGTGCACGAGAAGCCGAGCGAGCGGCATGCAGTCACCATCCCAGCAGCCGGCACCGGGCGAGCCTCACGCGAAGGCAGCAGAACACCGAGCTACCGCCGCGAGCACCGACAGAAACGCTCCCGCCAACTAGACTTACCCGCAGCCGAGCGCACCAGCAACTGACGAAGTGAGGAACGAAAACCATCTCTAATTCCAGCTCTGCGATTGGTCATCCACACTCCACCAACGGGAAACAAGACCACCCCGAAAAAGAATAAATACCGCCCTGCCAGCTACATCTTCGCAGTCGCCGCCAGAAGATGGAAGTAGTAAAGCTTCCGAAACGTCGAGGACGGCCCTTATCAGGGCCACCCGCACATTCATCGGAACAAGCCGTCACCACTGCCTTGCTATCATTCGATGGTTCCGAAAACATCCACGACATAATTTATAAGTTGCTTTTAGTTTTACAATGAAATAAAATTGCGACTAAATGAGAGTGATCTGTATTGACTATTGATACATCAAAAAAACAAAACACAGTTGCAAACTAACGATTTAATTCAGCAGAACAGTTTAACATTCCTACCTGAACAGCCAATTCTCGAGTTGGTGATAAAATCAGAGCTCTGGCACCTGTCTTTCCAGTACGTGTCTTCAGCTTTTCGAGCAATGGTACAAGAAAACAAGCCGTTTTCCCGCTCCCAGTTCGAGCCATGGCAACTACATCTCGCCCTTCCAGCACCAATGGAATTGTCTGTAGGCAAAAAAATAATTTCATTATGAAAATGGAGAGAGCGGCTACGGTGGTTTGGCCATATGAAGAGAATGCAGAGGGAGAGAATACCGCGTGAGGAGTTCGAAGCTGCGAGAAGTGATAAAAGGAGAGTGGGAAGACCGAGGGAAAAGTGGAGAGAGCAGGTAGCAGAGGATGTACATGAGAGACTGGAGAAGTGGGAAGAAGTGGAGGAAGGAAGGTGGTGGGAAGACAGGAAGAAGTGGAAAAAAACCAGGAGAGAAGAAGAACGAAGAGGAAGAGCCAAGCCTGGCCAGCAAGCTTAGGAGTCCGGGCCCTAGTAAATGGTGGCTGAAATTTTGATGAGTCATTACGACCAATATTGTCCCCAATCTTACAAAGTTTCAGCCAAATCCTCTCACTGGTTAAAATTTAAACCCATATATTTTCCTGTCTTTATGAAATTAAAACTACCTATAGGCTATAACCGTTTGACCGATCAACTTAAAACTTTGCATGGTCATTGGGACCAACATTACTATCTGTATTTTTGACAATTTTCAGACTAATCTGAGTTGAAATCCAAAAGTTATTGACATTTTACGGACATTTTGCTTGTTGGCTGTCAAATTTCTCGAAAATGTTTGATCACGGCAACTTCAACTCTTCATTTCCAAAGTAGTTAGACTCGGAAACTTTCAAATGCATATAAAACTAATACTAATACAAAACTAATGAAGATCGATCTGATATTGTGTACACTGGCGGCGTCAGAGAGAGGCAGAGTGCAACGATCATATTGCCGCCACTGTACACACACCAATTCATATGAGTGGTCCTACGTATATTTTTTGAATGAGATCCTGCGATTTTTAAAAATTAACAAGGAACCGTTCAATCATAGGTTCCATCGATCAACTTAAAACTTTGCATGGTTATTGGGACCTAGGATGATAGCTTGGGGGGGGGGGGGGGATTGGCAACCTAATGACATCACCCACGTTAGCTGATGCAGTACGCATTTGGCCATGTATGATACTGACGAGAGAAATGTTGCCTTTTCTTGCTGCATCGTCAATAAATATTGGAGAGATATGTGTGTAGCAATCATTGTCTTCATTACAATGCAGAGCATTGTGTGACTGTATTTTAAACTCCATTATGTTGTGTAGTATACTTGTTTCGACTGGTTTAATATCTCGAGGAACTAGATCAAAATGTTGAAACCTGCGCTGTCGGTAAAATATCACTTCAGCACTTTATTCACTACGTCTCACATAGGCAACGTGTTGATGTCTGAGATACATCATTGTCTGCCTTAAAGATTAACGAATTGTGTGATATTGTGTGACATTTTATTATATGATTCGAGGTATTTTCAACTGTTATTAAAGCGCGGCATTTCCGTTATCACACACATGGTTTACAAGGTCACGCGAGTTGCTATTCCCTGCCAGCTATCTTCCTAGTTGGGACCAATATTTTAGGAATTTTTGGATATCTATCTGTGACGAAATTCAAGAATTATTGGCTTTTAATGACATTTTCGATAGACAGAATTTCGGTTTGAGGTGTTGCGCATATCCATGCTCGCTCATCAACGCGTTACCTACACAGAGTGTTTTCCAAGTTTTTACCAATAAGGTTCTGATCTGGTGGCCTATTCTATAATGAAAACGAAATCATTTCAGATCAATGTTATCCTTATGGTCGTGAAATGATTCCAGGCAGGAATGATTAAGTTTTCGTTATAGAATAGCCCTCCGGATTGGATGATCTGATAGTTTTTCATAAAACCTCGTCTCTTAACTCACATTTATTTACCTACTTGACAAAGAAATCTGATTTGTTACAACAAATAATAATAATTTATCCCTTATTCCAACACATTGGGTCAGGAGGTGGGTATTCCCACCAATACCAGAGCCGCAGAACTCGTGGAAACTGGCGTTTTCTCCTCATCTTCTTCCACTTCCAATTGTTCTTCAAATCCGATCTCCGTCCTCCCACTCTCTCTTAGACTCCAACTCCGTCCTCAGTATCCACCAACTCAGTATTAAAAAATCCTACCTTTCTTTGAATTGGTGTAGGAATCTTGTAACCTCTTTTCTGGATCCCTTTCAAAACGGGAAAAGATAGTCCCATTGATTGAAAACCTCCTGATTTCTTTGAGCTTCCAGAACGATTGCTTGACGACACATTTCCATCAGGAAAAGTTACTTCCGTCTCAAGCGGATTCTCAAAACCAATTACTGTAGCGTCCATAGCGAACGATTTTTAAGCATAAGGAGACTGAAAATAAACAAAATAAAGTAGTTAGTAATCATACATTACGACTCACTCGATACAAATCACCTGTCTAAAATCAGTTGTTAGCTCGTTAAGAATACAGAATTAACAGCTTGAGCTAGAGTAAAAACAGAATTAACATTATTGTCACTTCGGTCTCATGCCAAAAATTTAACAAAACCAGCGTGTAGAAGGGGCATTAATTTGCTCTGGAGGCCAATTCTGGAGGTTCACATTTTGAAACCATTTTACGTTTGCATTGTATAACATTTGAAAAAGTTGAAAGCTAATTGTCAACCTTACCTAGTTGTCAAGTTGCCTAGGTACCTACACCCAACAAATCATAAAACGGTATTTGAACAAAACAGATTGGCTTCTGGTCAGGTTCATTGACAATCAATCCTTGTTATTATCAATGAAATCAGAGCTCACCTACTAGAGGTAGATGACGAGTAAGCAAAGACTTCATCCGATGATGCCATCACATTTTTTCAGACAATCCATTTCTTTCAATACTGTTTTATGAATTGTCGAGTGTATCTACCTCCTAGTACCTACCTAGTTGTCAACTTTTCAAGTTTTAAATGGAACAGTGAATGCTCAAGAATTGGCCTCCAAAGGACCATTTTCGAGATCGTTTGAGGCAAATTTTAAATGGATTCACCGCCTGATGCCAAACCAAACTAAATAATAAACTGCCGTGGCAGATTGAATGCTAGGGTTTTGTAGGCCCTATGACAGCACATTGAGGTCACGCTCGATTATCCGAGCACTTGAATGATCTCGAAAATAGGGGTTCCGAGCGTTTTAAGCAGAATACGGTGGTGACATCGGCTTAATGTAATTTTACCGACGATAAGGTTTGAGAAAATAGATCAACAGTGCCTAGTTCACCACCTTGGTGCACTATGGGCAGGCAATCATAACCTGTAAGCTAGATTTAGAAAGGTAAATTCTAGCCTACCGACTAACTGTTTCTAGGTATGTTTTCACTTAGCATAGTATGTAGGTTACGTTTGTAGATTTAATTCGTTAAATTACTCACCACGATTATAATTAGTTCATTCAAATACATTCAAAAAGTTAATTAATTAAAGGCAACGTGCAGACTGTAGACACATTTTTTTGAAAGTGTGATGACGGCAACAAGACGGCAACGCAGGGCGTGCGTGCTTAATTCCAGATACACCAACCTAGCACCAACTTACAAAAACAAATCATCTTGCCCTTGGTTACCACTGATCTCAAGGTACCTCCACTTCGTTGGGGTGGATAGAGCATTGAACCCCTTTAACATTGGTCGCAGTGAAGTTGAAATAGTGCGACAGAGACAGAAGATGTGAGACAAAGACAGAAGATAAAATGTTCCTTTTCAAGGTCATCATTCCATAACAGCCTTCTACACGATCAGAATAATTTCTAAATCAACTGAGTTTCAAAACAAATGGGCGGTGAATTTAAAATGGTTGCATACTTAACTTTGACATTTTAATAACAAACATACATTTCGAATCTATTTATTAGCATTTTTGTTCGCAGAAGTGTTATTATTGCTTTAATATTATAGGTAATACAAATAAATACATGTTTTTAGTAGCTATTACGAGAACACAATGTTGTTATAGACGGATGCGAGGTTAGGGATTGACATTCAGCACTTTAATGACAGTTTACACTCGACACAATATGACCTGATATATTCTTCGCTCTTATAAATAAATAAATAACTTACTTTTATTGATGTAATCCAATTTCTGTTAAATAATTCCCATTAAAGCAATATAATGTCGCATTTTGTTGAAATTTCAAACAACTGACAGTCGCTTTACGACATGGACCAATCATAAGGCTAGTAAGCTTTGACCAATCACGCACACTTTTAGGAATGTGGACTACTTCACAAGGCAGTGAAGTTGTCAGTACATTACATCCGTACGGCGGTGACTTAACTTCGCTGGCAAGCTTTGAAGCGCAATCCACGTGTTATATATCAATGTTGGTTACACAGTCTTGGTTTGGTCAATGGTCAAAGTTTGGTTTGGTCCCAGCATTTCACGCAGAACTGAACCAAAAGTAAAACATCTAACAAAATACCTAGGTATACAAAAATAATAAATGAATAAAGAGCATTTTTTTTTTGTTGAGTTGATCATTTGATATTGATGCTTCATTCAGTTAGTTGGTCTGGTTCTTCTTGTCACTTCTTGTTGTTTGCTTTGCTGCTAGCTGTCATTTCTCTTCAGGTGTAATGGTGTAGGTAGTATTAAAATAGGTATTAGGTAGATCATAATTATTAAATAGCAATGAGTTCGTCTTCAAGTTCCTCGTCTGATAGGAGTCCACGTGATGTTAAGAAGAAATATCCGCCTGTTTCTTATTCGCGTCAACATGGCCGAGATCAGCAAAGTTTTCGAAGTGAATCTGATCATAGACCATCCCATGGTGTACTACACAGCAGTAAATCTACGGTAAGAAGGGATAGAAAGTCACGTTCACCGCGTCACAGAAGTACAAGCGACTATGGAAGAGATCGAGAGAAACAAACCGCTCCAGGAACGTCTCAGTCGATGAAGAGAATGCTACCCCCCAGTGGTAATAGGTTACCATCTCACCGTAGGGACGAATCGAGAAATCAAAGTAAAGCCAGATATTCACAAGACGAGAGGTCAACATCAAGCCGTGGTCTTCATAGCAGTGGATTGGGCCATGCGAATGGATCGTCAGATCGATGGCCCCATGACAAATTTTTGGAAAATGATAATCCTCATGAAAGAGACAATTTTCATAATAATCATAAAGATAGACGATGGCGTACTCAAGAAGATGATTTTATGGATCATAGAAGACAGGAACGTGAAAAAATTGGGTTGTTGGGTGTGCCACAGGTTTGGTGCAAATCTCCTCCACAAACAGATGAGTATGTTTTTTTCTGTTCTTATGTCTGATAGTGATCCACCATCTTTGTCATGAACTCTCTGCATTCACTTCTCGTCCCATTTGACTGTGAGAGTCTAAGGAATGACCATCTCTTTTCCTATTCTGGATACTTCAAATAGGTCCTAGTTGTAAAATTACAACATTTTGAATAAAACCCTTAAGGTGGCCGTTCCAAACTTCCCAAGTTTGCCGAAGTTCCGAATCGCCGTTCCAAAAACTCCTGTGTGAACTGCGAAGATTGAGTTCCAAACTTTCATAGTTCACACGGGAGTTTTTGGAACGGCGATTCGGAACTTCGGCAAACTTGGGAATTTTCGAACGGCCGTGTGAATCCACCTTTAGGTATGAATTGCATATTATGACAGTGCCATAACATTTCCCTCGCTATAGCTGGCGGGCTTGCTGCCATACGGGGAAAGTAGGAGTGGGGGTTGCTTCAATCTACGCGGAGAATGTCCACTCAAGCAAGATAATATCAAACCTCCTTGTTAAGGACCGACTTAGATACAAAAAGTTCAATGGATGCAGATGCAGTGCAAATATCAGCAAGTTAGTAACTTACTACTCTTTGACTTAACTAATGCCTGCAATTTTTTATTTTTTTACAGTTCTGATGAGCTCGATTCTGTTTTGGCCCAATCTTCAAAAAAGAAGAAACGCCACAATTCTGATTCTTCTGTATCAAGGAAGAAGAAAAAGAGCAAACTAAAGAAAAAGAAAAGGGTAATTTTGCAATGATATTTATTTTTTAGTAGGTAGAGATCAAGGTCTCAATACAAATGGTTGACAAGGTTGCCCACTAATCGGAATTTCGCGTTAAAAACTGGTTTGCACTGTGACGTCATTCCTAGACCGCGCGAGAGCAGCAGGCATTATAGGGCCGCGCAAAAAGGAGCCGTATCTCTTCGAATAACCAAGTTTTGTCACATCCGTCTTATAGAAAGAGCTTAAAAATTTGCCCATTGTAAAGTAAACCACATAACCCATACCTACTACACAATTACAAAAACCCGAAAAACTGTGTGCGAAATGCACACTAAAAAATAAAATGTGATGAAAAACCATCACAAGAAATCTTTAGTTTCAAATATACCTAGGTAGTACATACATCAAGTTATTTTTTAGATTAATTGTATGTACCTACGCTCGACAATTCATAAAACGGTATTTGAACGAAACAGATTGGCTGCTGGTCAGGTTCATTGACAATCAATTCTTGTTATTATCATTGAAATCAGAGCTCACCTACTAGAGGTAGATGACGAGTAGGTAAGTATAGACTTCATCAGATGATGCCATCACATTTATGATTTGTTTCAGACAATCCATTTCTTTTAAATAGGTACCATTTTATGAATTGTCGAGTGTACATACTATGTAGGTACACTAATGAACATGCAGATAAGATCGTCCAAAATTATTTTGATAATTTTAGGTGAGTTGAACCAATTGCCTGACTTGAACTTTTTTGAATTTTAATCGAACTTGTGAAAAATTTCCCGCGAAGACCTATTATATTTATTTGGGTGGAATGTGTAGAGAATCCATGCTGCTTTGTATTTTTTTCATGATTTTTGGACGCAGTCAATAATTGATAAAGTTGACATTGTAAGAGCAAGTGCAAGAGCTTGCTATAGACCCATGGAGTGGTCTTCATTCATTGCTAATATATTACAGAATGCAATTTCATTAGGCCTACTTGATCGTAATATTAACACATAAAAAACACTCCGTGTAAAAATACCAGCCAAGTCTCTACAACTAAAAAAAATTATGAAATCTAAAAAATTCTGCATTGAAAAGTAGTGATATCAAAAAATGGTCCAAGTCAAAACTTTATTTGAAAATCAAAAAATACTTGGCGCATCGTGTATACATAGTTTAGAAGTATAGACCAGATAGAAAATATACATCAAATATACATAATACATGTAGTATACCTATTATGCCCTAAAAAAACGATGCGCCAAGTATTTTTTGATTTTCAAATAAAGTTTTGACTTGGACCATTTTTTGATATCACTACTTTTCAATGCAGAATTTTTTAGATTTCATAATTTTTTTTAGTTGTAGAGACTTGGCTGGTATTTTTACACGGAGTGTTTTTTATGTGGATATCACTCCTTTTTTTAGTTTATTCTTAGAACTTGTGACGTCAATTGAACAATTACTAAATCCATTAAAAATAGTCGCCATTGACAATTTGGTTTACTAATGAAAATCTGCGTATGGTACTATATATTTGCTTTAAATGATCTTTCATGAAGAATAGCAAAGGTTTCATTCCTATCAGTTAACCGAGTTCCGAGATATGGCAACACTTCGGTTTTCAAAATGGCTGCTGAACTTACTGCACTGCCACAAAGAATGTATATCTATAAATGATGTGTATCATTTTAAGTTTTCTGAATATGTATTCATTATATAGGAGGGGATTATAATAATTTTTAAATTTGAATGATGTAATTTCCGGTCTTATAAATGTGGTGGAATTTAGACTGAAAGAAGTAGTAGAGGAAAAGCTCAGGGAGGAACAATATGGGTTCAGGCCAGGCAGATCAACCATTGATCCAATATTCACTATCCGACAAGTCATGGAGAGAAAGTGGGAGAGTGGAGAAAAACTGTACATGGTTTTTCTAGACTTGGAAAAGGCCTACGATCGCCTACCAAGGAAGAAAGTATGGGAATGTCTGAAGCGGAAGGGGGTGGGATTGGGTCTGATTGAGAGAATCAAGAGCACATATGAGAAGAACGAGAGCTGTGTACAAACAGTGGAGGGGAAGACAGGATGGTTTGAGGTGAAGGAAGGACTTCGACAGGGCAGCGTTCTTTCCCCAACACTATTTGTCATTGTCATGGACGAGCTGCTGAGAAAAGTAGAACCAAGCGAAGACCAGGAGACGAATACACTGGTATATGCAGATGATATCGTAGTGTGGGGAGAAACCAGCGAATGTGTTCAAGAAAAGATTGATAGATGGAGCCAGATGACTGAAGAATACGGTATGCGAATAAGTCAGGAAAAGAGTGAGACACTAGTAATGGAGAGGAAGGCAACAAGAAATGTGAAGATCAGGCTACGGGGCTTGGAACTGGCGGAGAGAGGAGAGTTTAAGTATCTGGGGAGCTGGCTAACTAAGGATGGAAAAATAGGAAGAGAGATAACATCAAGAGTGCAACAGGCTAACACATTTTTCCAGTTAGTCAGGAAACTTCTTTGGAATGAGCAGTTCCCCCAGAAATGCAAGATACTCCTTTTCAAAAGCTATTTCCTGCCAATACTCACCTACGGTTCCGTAACGTGGGCGATCGGAGGAAAGGAGGAGAGCCAGTTGCAGGCAGCAGAAATGAAGTTTTTACGAAGCATACAAGGAGTAACTAAGATGGACAAGATCAGGAGTGAAAAGATTAGAGGAGACTTGAAGGTAGAGAGGTTGGCATTTAAAATGGGGAGAGAGCGGCTACGGTGGTTTGGCCACATGAAGAGAATGCAGAGGGAGAGAATACCGCGTCGGGAGTTCGAAGCTGCGAGAAGTGATAAAAGGAGAGTGGGAAGACCGAGGGAAAAGTGGAGAGAGCTGGTAGCAGAAGATGTACAAGAGAGACTGGAGAAGTGGGAAGAAGTGGAAGAAGGAAGGTGGTGGGAAGACAGGAAGAAGTGGAAAAAACTGGTAGAGAAGAAGAACGAAGAGGAAGAGCCAAGCCTGGCCAGCTAGCTTAGGAGTCCGGGCCCTAGTAAATGGTGGCCTCGCCACCCCCCGACCCAACTCTTGGAACCGGGAGGAAGATTATTATTATTATAAATAGGAAATTTCTAGTGTGACTGTTCCCATTTCATAGAGATGACCTTCCGAATCGTTTGGCGGTAGTTTCATACCGATCAGTCAACCAATTTTCAAGATATGACGTTACTTCCTGTTTCAAAATGGCTGCTGAAATCACTGACCCCTTGAATTATAATTTAAACATGATTACATTTTATTATAAGCTGACTCAAATAGTATATTTATTGCATCAAAATGTAAATTTGTGAGATTTTAAAAATGTGTGACGTCATTTCCGGTTTCGGTATGGGAAACTGCAAATATTATTGATGATAATACCTAAAGTTGACCGTCTAAATTGTTTAGCGCTGGTTTCGTTCAAATCTATTTAGCCGTTATTGACATATGATGTCACTTCCGGTTTCAAAATGGCGGCTTCCGGTTGGTTTTATAATAAGTCAAATGAGATATCAAAAGTACATACGTTACATAAATAACAAAATAATCGGATCAAATTTGTTGCCGAAATGCCAATCGATGTATTTCAAATTTCATGACGTCATTTCCAGTTTCGTTAACATAAATTTTAGTCTGTTGCTATTGATAATCCATATAGTTTACCGTCTGAATCGTTTGGCGCAAATTTCGTTCCGATCGGTATAGCCGTTGTCGAGATATGACGTCACTTCCGGTTTCAAAATGGCGGCACAAAAAATTAATGGGGTGAAGGTTAAATCAGACGCCAAAAGTGCACACGTGGTAAAAATGTGAGATCAATCGGTTCAGCCGTTTAGGCTGTGGCCATGTTACCGGATTTGAATTCCAGGAGACTACTACTACTACTACTGAGATTATTATTATTATGAAAACCGCCCTAAAACACTGTTTTCACGGCCCTCTAGCGCGCAAAGGGCGTAACCTATTGTTCCCAAATTTGGTATATGTTGTAGGGTGGGCCATAGCTCGAAATTAAGATATCGCAACAATGTGAGATTTTCCAATTTTAAGATCCAGTAGGCCGAAAATGCCACTTTGATGCTTACAGTAAAAGTGGGTTTGCTCCAGCCTTTATATGAGAGTGTGCGCGCGCCGTACGACTTGGCTGGCGTGGAGCGACCGCTCCACTAGATAATAAATTAATTATTAATAGTTAATAGAGTACTAGAGTGCCACGCACGCCCACTAGGTACTTCCGGAGGCTTTCTGGAATTCTTCTTATGGAAAATAACATGTGGACTTACTTTGATTGCTGGTCATTTATAAACAAAACAGAGTTAAGAAAATCCCAATATACCACCATTAATTTCAATCTTTCATTTATAATATTATGTCGACACATCTCTTCAAATATATACCGTATTTAATCTGTTTAAGTTATTAAACAGCTCCAAAGTGCGACGTTGCAACCACATCAATAATATATTGTAACACGGCGCAGCGCGATGTCCTGGAAAGCAAGTTGGCAACTGCGACTTTACAAAAATGAAAAACAAATGAAACAATTTTCAACAATGATGCCAGACCTTGCACGTCAATTTTCGATTGTTGACGAAAAGTAAACAAAACTGAAGTATTTTTGTGCTCCTCGAGATTATACACTGAATCAAGTTCATATTATAGTTATTTTAATTGCAAGATACCATAAAACGAGATGTAATGAGCTGCTGAAATGTAGACTGACAGTTCATTGAATTTACATCTTGCACCGGTGTACATTTTCGTGACGTCATTACCCTGTATAGTGTGTTGTTTAACTTGTAACAGATTAAATACGGTATATATTTGAAGAGATGTGTCGACATAATATTATAAATGAAAGATTGAAATTAATGTTGGTGTATTGGGATTTTCTTAACTCCGTTTTGTTTATAAATGACCAGCAATCGAAGTAAGTCCCCATGTTATTTTCCATAAGAAGAATTCCAGAAAGCCTCCGGAAGTACCTAGTGGGCGTGGCACTCTAGTACTCTATACAGAAGAAGGATAATAACATTGGTTAGTATCACATTACCGTCACATAACGCCCAAAAGAATTTGTTAAAAATCTTCCAAGTTCAAATCGGTACAAAATTTAGTACCAAGGTACCTACTATATTGCTTGTAGTTAAAAAATAAATAAAAAATGGTAATATTACCAGTTCAGTTTACATCTATATTTAAGGTGGCTGTATATCACGTGACTTTATTTCTCTACATCCGATCAAAAGAAATAGTTACCTATGAGTACATACCTTACATCGTTCATGTTGAGTAATCCAAGGTGATTTATGAAGGAAATTCACTGCATACTTGATCTTATCAATATTTGCAGTCAATATTATTTAATTTTGCAGTGATTTTATAATAAAAACAACACAAATTTCGTGTATACGTACGCGTGTGAAGACTGTCAAAACCAAGTGCTGTTCGTTTAATCATTACATTCATAATAGTGGATATAATTAATATCTCAACATTTCACTGGAAAGACGAAGAATGAGCGCATGTTATACATTCTGACATTGCGTCAGGTTAGTGATGCATATATGCCTTTTTATTAGAGTAATGTTTGCTGTTCTTGGCAACTCGTAGAATTTCCTTCAACTTCAGGTCTTGATTTGAGAATATTTAGGTGCAAGGAAGTAAAATCATCTAATATGTTATTTTCGCAGTTCTTTTCTGCGTAGATTAGGTCCAACTGATGTGTCCTAACTTATCTGATGTGTGAGAAGTATTTGCTGAACTGAACCCTTCCAAATGAAAATGTGTAGCTTTTTGGTTGAAAAGTCACGTGATATACAGCCACCTTAAGCGTACTACATTACTACGGGATTTGGTTCCTACTTAAAAATCAATAGATCTTGCCAATTTTGTCGAGATATTGTGTCTTGAATTCTTGACAATATTATTGACAATCTTGCCATAATCTTGTTAACTTCCTGTAGGAATGTTGTAAAGCAATACCTAGCATTAATATCGCTGATCAACATATTTTTTTCAAGATTATTCTATGGCCATTTTTATACCTAGGTTGGTTTTTCCTAATCATAATTTTTCTTTTAGAAAAGCAAAAAACTAAAGAAGGATAAAAAGGCCAAGCGCACAAGGAAAGAAACAACATCCGAGAGCTCAAGTTCGGACGATGAGGCGGGACAATGGGTTGAAAAGAAGAGTGAGTTTTGTATTCTTCATTTTGTAACTATCTCTAGAATAGTACCTAGTATAGTAGGTCTACCTACACAAAATTAAAGATAAGAGTAGGTACGTACCTACATACATTGTTCTGTGTAATTCAGAATTACACAAAAATATGGATTTAAGGCTTGGGCAATTTGCAAAACTGAAACAATGTCAAGGTTACTTTTTCCAGTTTGTCATATTATATTTTTCTTTTTAGAAAGTGATAGTTCTGACTCGGAAGAAGGACTGGTTGGTCCGATACAAAAACAGCATATCACTTTGACAACTAAAGAATATGGAAAAGCATTGCTGCCAGGAGAGGGGGCTGCTATGGCTGCATATGTAGCAGAAGGCAAGCGCATCCCACGGCGAGGTGAGATCGGACTCACTTGTGAAGAGATTGCAACATTCGAGTCAGTTGGGTATGTGATGAGTGGAAGCAGGCATCGGCGTATGGAAGCTGTCCGAATACGTAAGGAGAATCAAATATATTCTGCTGATGAAAAGAGGGCTCTTGCAATGTTCAGTAAAGAAGAACGGCAAAAACGTGAAAACAGAATTCTAGGACAATTTAAAGAGATGGTTAGCAATAAGTTAGCAAATGAACAAGATCACGGGTAATTTAAAATTGTATGAAACAAAACTATTACAAAATAAGAAATATTTGAAAATCCGCTTGGTTGCAGATGTCTTTCCAACTTGAGGTAGTTATAGCATTCTATTCTATGTTAATGAAACATTAACATTTATTTATTACAAATAGGAAGTAGTAGAGAGCCTGTAGGTACTGGTTCATAGTACTAGTTTAATTTTTTGCTTTATAATATTAATTCAATAAAAAAATCTGTAGATTGAATGTTTACATATTATTAACAAATTATTATTCCAGACTTCCTTTTAGGAGATTATTATTGCACAAACTTTCTTAACTAGGTACCTACTGTGGTGTAATTTACATCTTCATTATTTTGATTTCTCTGCCCAGTCCAAGAATCCGCCTCCATAATTACGTGCACTGTAAATAAAACCAAAACTGTGAACAAAGAATTTAAAAATTATCAGATTGCCTACAGAAATGGTAGTACTGCTTACTTTTTAAACCCCATTTTTATCACGCTGTCCATAGCTTTTTTACTGCGAACGCCTGATCTACACGAAAATACAAGAGGTGCGTTCAAGCCTGGCTTTGGTACTCCATAGATGCGCTTAAACTCGTTGTTGGGCATAGTTCCTAGTGCAGAAGTTACGTCGTTCACTGTAATTAAGTTACACACGCATTCAATAATCATCATCATAAATCTTTAGGATAGTAAATGCATCAAATATAATACCTATGGATGTTTTGTTTCCTACATAGCAATATGTACAGGATATTTTTTTGATAATTGATATATTATATTTAGGGTGTCCATTCGTCCCGATTTTGCCGGGACAGTCCCGTTTTCTAGCAACCTGTCCCGCTGTCCCCACGACCATCAAGCAGGACGCCTTTTGTCCCGATTTTTGACATGTTACCGTGTTTTCGTAAATTCATAATTTGCCGCACGTCGAATAGTCTGCTGTGCCTCTGTGAATGAACAGTTTGGTCACAGCCGTCTCAAGTCTCGACAGCCACTGTCCACTTGACTGACAGCCAGCTGACTTTGTCCAATTTGCTTTGACTGTTATGGACATCAGGGTTGCCAGATTGGGCGACTTGCCAAAAGCCGCGACCAACTTTTTGTTGTTGTCGCCGATCACCGATTTGGGTGACTTTGCAATATCCTTCCATAGAGCAAATTTTTGAGAATATATACGGAAACTTATACTTTGAAACATAATTTCTATAATTGTGAACTAGCAATTTCAGGCCTGCGCGGCCTGGACCCACGTGTTACTGGGGGGCCCTCCCCCCAGACCCCCCATTGCAACCCAACACTGTCCCGATTTTCCAATTTCTAAATATGGACACCCTAATTATATTATATTTATATATATTTAATAGGGAATTCTCCACAATTTTTATTACATTTTTAATAGATAGGTATTCAGCTTCTAAAGAAATACAATAGTATTTTTTTAAAATTTTTAGGTCTACTTGTTATCGAGTTATGTTAGTTCAAACTTTTGCTGTCTGCATGGAGATTTGAAACGACCATGCGCCATCTTTCCAAGCTGTGACGTCGGAAACCTGATAGCCAAGTTCGCTGCATGCAGTTCTAATTCGGTTCCAACGGATTTGATGTATCTATCTAATGCATTTGAAGTGAACACAAACTGGATAAACACAGGGAAATGCCTCAGTTAGCCCTATCTTTGATGGTCTCACTGCCATCATCTAGGTTCTGACGTTATCCAATCACAGATCGCTGGGAGGCATTCAGAGCCTGCCAAATAAAATCACACTTTCAAACCTCAATAACTCTTGAAATAGGTACATTTATTTCAGAGACCTGTTATATATACCTAGTTGATCTTCCTGTAATAACTAGTATTGTATTTAATTAATGAAAAGTAAATTAAAATCTGAGGAGAATTCCCTATTACATATTTATATGAATATTTAAATTTTCACAGCAAGATGTACCTGGCTCATTCCATTCTACTTCACCCAAAGTCGTTGCGCCTAGAATTTTGATTTTTTTTATATTTTGCACAGTTGTTCCTACATATAAGCTGATATCAAATCTCTAGTTTAAGTTCGTTTCAAGTCGGCGTACTCAAATTACGTGTAATTAAAGATGGCGCGGACGGGAAAATCAGTGTTTTTAAGCTTCCAGGAGAAATGCTGCCATTTCCATACTATTCAAGTTAACAGAACGATCTTTACGGCGTTTTGTTCATAAAAGATCGGTCTATAATTATGTTATTTACAATTTTGCTGTATATGGAACCCTTCATAATGTAATTTGCCCTCAAACTTTGACTAAAATTCTTAAATTTTTCCAATATTTGAGGCATGATTATGAATAGAAGGGAGTGATGGTTCAAACACCCAATTTTATTTTAGTTTCACCTTATATGTAAGAATAGATTTTCACACTTCAATGTTAGTTTTTATTAATTGTTTTTTACCAAAAAAAAGTCAAAACCCTAAAAAGTACCATTTTTGGTCGCATTTTCCTCAGGTGGGGGACCAGATAAAAATTTGCGCTCAACGGCAAAATAACCAGCATTACTTGATGTATAATTGCTGCTAGTTTGGACTTGTTTTTTTAACGGGTGTGGAAATGAATTTTCGCGTGCATTTCCAGGTGCGAAAATGCATTTCCGCACCCGTTAAAAAAACAAGTCCAAACTTGCAGCAATTATACATCAAGTAATGCTGGTTATTTTGCCGTTGAGCGGAAATTTTTATCTGGTCCCCCGCCTGAGGAAAATGGGACCAAAAATTGTACTTTTTAGGGTTTTGACTTTTTTTTTGTAAAAAACAATTAATAAAAACTAACAATGAAGTGTGAAAATCTATTCTAACATATAAGGTGAAACTAAAATAAAATTGGGTATTTGAACCATCACTTCCTTCTATTCATAATCATGCCTCAAATATTGGAAAAATTTAAGAATTTTAGTCAAAGTTTGAGGGCAAATTACATTATGAAGGGTTCCATATACAGCAAAATTGTAAATAACATAATTATAGACCGATCTTTTATGAACAAAACGCCGCAAAGATCTTTCTGTTAACTTGAATAGTATGGAAATGGCAGCATTTCTCCTGGAAGCTTAAAAACACCGATTTTCCCGTCCGCGCCATCTTTAATTACACGTAATTTGAGTACTCCGACTTGAAACGAACTGAAACTAGAGATTTGACATCAGCTTATATGTAGGAACAACTGTGCAAAATATAAAAAAAATCAAAATTCTAGGCGCAACGACTTTGGGTGAAGTAGAATGGAATGAGCCACCTATTAGAGGTGACCGCGTGAGAAAATTTTCACTAGAGTCGTATTGTCGCAAAATCATTTTTATTTTTCACGCACACTCAAGCAGACTATTTCGATATTTGATGCATACTCGCTCGTTAATAGCTCCTGCGTATGGCGTAACTCATGTAGGGATGTTCCATGGTAATTTTTCCGCGGAAACATTTCCGACGGAAAGAAAAGTATGGAAATTTCCCAGACCTAGCCATATTTTTCCATAAAAGTGGAAAAATTAAAATTTCTTACATTATTATTGTAGTTGTAATTAAAATTAAATTTTGATAATGGAACACACACTCTGTTTTGACATCTATAAGAACTCATGCATTTGCAATTACCTAATTCCATCCATTATGAATATGATCTGGCAACAAGCGATGCAAAAATCAGCTTTTATTCGATATTTTATAACAATTTTAGTAATATTAGAATATATTAGAATATTTAGGTAGGTAATATTAGAAGTTAAAACAATGATAAGTGTCTCAAGTCCGATTTGGGTCTGGGGGAGAACCTTACAACACGCTGGTCCGGGCTGCGCCTGCTGGAAAATTTTATAATTTCACTACATATTATGATATTTAATTTAGTGCATAACTGGGTCATAAACACAACTTCTTTGTTCGATTTGATCATCTCTAGTCCTTTAAATTACAACAATTTTCATTTTAAAAATGCGGCACAGCATTTTTAAAATGAAAATTGTTGTAATTTAAAGAGTGTCAAACTAGCCAAATTACAATGAGTCGTCCAATATATAGCCTAATCAGTATCTAATTTAATGCTCCCTAAATTTATTCCAAGGTCAGTACGTTCAACAACTCTGCAATAGCAAGCAATTTTTCAAGTAAGAAGGTACCTTCCTTAAAAAATATAGAATTAAAATGGAAGATAAATATCGGTGTGATAACGACCTACAGTGCACAAAATATAATCAAAAAATATCAATTACCGGGGCTGTGCCCTGACCCTTGTCTTCTGTAGAAGTCTCTCTTCTACCCCTATTGTCTTTGCATACACTTACATGGTATGTGTATGCTTCCAGGCAGTTTCCCTGTTTCTGCAATTTCTGAAGGCTCTCTAACATCTATGAGAATAATACTATTATTTTTCTTTCCTTGCACTATTTCTTCATATGTAACATCGTTGATCGGCTCAGTAGTACAGTATTGTGCAATCTGTGGTAAAACTGAAAGTCCCACTTTTTTGTACAAAGACATCTTCATTACGGAACCTAAAACAAATTAACAGAACTTTACTCTCTAAATACATCACTTGATCCAAGCTCATGGTCAGTCTTATTCCTGCTACTTGAGGAAATCCTTGCGTCTCGTCCTTCTCGATGATAAGGCCCTCCCGATTCAGATATTGTGGTCACAATGACAAACACTTCCTCTGTGGGATTGGCAATCATGACAAGGATCATGGACCATCGAATGATTTCGAAAAGAGCTTGTTGGTACTGAACATTTCAGAAATCATCAAGCTTACAAGATGAATTGCTTGTCCACACATAGGGATCGAATACGATGTTATTGGCCCAATTATTCTCTGATGGAGGTTCTCTAAAGGCCTCAAGCGGTCTTTTCACAAGTCATTCATCAAACATTCGGGCAATGTTGAAGAAAGTGAGGAAACAAGGTGATGAAGACTGGTCTTCTCTTTACTGCAATGATGAGAACCCGCTAAAATAGGGTTGCCAACCGTCACGCTTTTGGCGGGACAGTCCCTACTTTCAGACAAAAATCACGCGTCACACCTCGACATCAGGCGTGACAGAAAAATCACGCTTTTCCAGTAAAATTATGATTTATGTCCAAAAATTGAAAAATTAGCAGTGTTGGCAAAGTTACTTTTAAAATGTATCAGTGTTACAGTTACAGTTACTTGTCCAAAATTCTAACAGTGTTACAGTTAAAGTTACTTAATTTTAAAAGTAACACCGATACAGTTACTTTCACAGTTACTTTTCAAAAATCTTTGAACCTGTACGTCATAAATAATACACAAATAAATATGAAATTAACCGAAAAAAAGTTAAAATGACAACAAAATTGCCTTCCAAGAGGCATTTTCAAAATATTTAGTGTTTTTTAACCTTCTGAAATTGACTTTTAGGTGTTTACCTACTTGAATATTCTATGGAAACAAAATAAATTTGTAACATGTTACAATCAGTTAAGTTACTCAAAATAAGTAACATGTTAGGAATACAAATACTTTATTTTCAAAGTAACACGTTACAGTTACTTTTACTCGAAAAAGTTAACATGTTGCCAGTAACATGTTACTTTGTATCATGTTACTACTCAACACTGAAAATTAGTGAGAAATAACTTGAAATTACTCAGATCAATATTAAATGTCCACATTCAGTTCTTAATCGTTGGTACTACTGCCCCTAGTCCTGTCAGTCAGATGTAAAAGGGTTGCCACATACATTCACTACTTGTAGAACATACCTATTAGCGTCAATTTGCAACATCAAATTGGCGAATTAAATTATATAGTCCAAAACGCATAGAAATAGACCAAATTGGTTTTTGAAATACAGATTTTTCCGTAGCGGCCCGGATCCACAGTTCACCCCCCCCCCCCCTAATTCCAGTACTTCTGGTGTCACACTTATGGATTTGAAAAAAATGGCAACCCTACGCTAAAATCACCCCTCTCTTTCTACCACCGCGTAGAGAACAGCTATCTTCACACTATTAAGTTTACGGTGTGAACACTTCAATGATCTACCATTGGCTCCCGTGAATACGGACTACGGGTGGAATACGCAGAAAAAAATGCTATAAAATCGACCCTTGGTCAGTCTGCACCCTAGCCGATCGCAGCGCTAAGTTCGCTGGTGGCGATCCCGGAACTAATCTAGGCAATCATTTTATTTCTTGAGTGATAGTCAATGGCGCGAGCTGTCAAATGCCATCTTTTAGGTTATTTGCTGTTTGGTGAATAATAAGTAAGTGAAAATGCTTGTATTACATGTTAATTATTACAATCAATAAACTAAACACATTTTTACACTGATATCAACCCTTTTAATTTCATCTGATCGTTATCCAAGTTGTTTAAGTTCTAATTTATACATTTGATTTTGAATTAACCCGCTAAAATTCAGATTAGTTCGATTTTCTAACACCAACCATGGTGCTTAGAGAGCGCTGCGAACGGCTGGTAGCCGCAGCCAATCCACTCTATAGACCTGGCCATATTTAGCATTGGAGCCTGTTTCACGTCTCAAGCCCATCTGATCTCACCTTAAATTTAATAGTGTGAAGATAGATATTCTCTACGCGGTGCTTCTACACTCTCACAGTTTACACCCCATCGAGAAAATAAGGAACACAACTGACCTCTGGTGGATTTTGTGGTAATAGGTAAATGGCGGCTATCAAGGGCGCATTTGCATAAATATAAATACAAATATTTGATATAGTTGTTTGTTATGGCCAAGAAAGTAAATTTATAGCTAAATATCAATTTAATTTGTTTTTTGTTTTTTCACTGCTTTATGGAAACACGAAATGTAAAAACAAACAAATTAATATGTGGACCTGATAGTAGCCATCTTGCCAGAAGTGGCTCCATCACGTATCACTTATTTGTGGGAATAGCTGTGACTTGATTACACATTTTTTTATAACTAACTATTTAAATGGGACTTCATTAATTTTCTTGTGGGATTCAACGACTATCTCATCTAATAGTAAATGTCATGGCTATTGACTTTCGCACTTGTTTCTGGGTCATGTGTACATGTAATTTTCAAAAATAAAAAGGACAACATTTTTCTGCACAAAAATATTGTGGCAAAAAAGTTCTGATGAGTTGTAAAATCAAATACACTACTTAATGAGGAAAATATCCTTTCAACCCATTGACTATTGAGTGCAGCAGTTTGGCCAATATCGTGATTTGTAGCGTATGAATCGCCTTACGACATGTGTCAGTGGGTCCTACGACTTTGGTGTTAACAGTTGATACGGCGCAAACACAGATTGTTGGACTTGGCTAAATATTTCTACGTTTTACGTCATCCACGGCTGAATTGTGAACAATACAGGGAATTTACCTTAATAACTTAATTAACATTCTTTGTTATTAGTTGTTCGTTTTCCGTTCTTAAGTTTGGCTTTTTGTGTTCGTGTCTTGCAACTGATACTATTGTGCATGGGTCTATATTGGTCACTTCACGACGACCACTGTTCAAATAAAATCTGCCAACCTACCAACATTCTCGCGTGCATGCCCGAGGATCCGTGCCCAAGTTTAGAGCCGAGTTTATCCGAGTTTAGAGCTTCACTATACCAGTGCGTCCTTGACCACTGCAAGATGCGAATCATGTATGTATTTTACCACCTGCCTTTGTTGACCAACCAACATCTCCCTCGAAAGAATGAGTGTGTCGTCCCCACTCACTCGACCACTACCTGCCATCCTACCTTTTCTCCACCAAGGCATTTTACTCCACATATGCAGGGGCGGTCCGGGATGCGATGAGGCAAAGGGTCCGGATAAACATGTGACAGGTAAAACAAAGTAGAGATAGAAAAGATGTATGTAAAAGAATAAAAGTGCTGGTTTTATATGAAAAACGACAGTAAAATGTAGGTAAATAGGAGCCCATAATATGGGGAAAAGGGCCCATAAAAGACAGGGGTCCGGGTTGCAATCGCACCACGGGCCAGACCGCCACTGCACACAATATGTCCCATGTCCATCTCATCATGGAGCTATGATCTCATTATAGCTACTTTCAAATATACAATATGCTCCGTAATTCAATGGAAAACCATTTACCTCCGTCTCGGACAATGTCTGTAGACTTAATACAGAAATTACTACATCTAAACTTATTTTCAGCTGAAAACATGAAAGTACTTGTTACACCGTGAAAAGATCGCGATCTGTATGTACACCATACTAATGCACGTATACAACTCGTGATTTTAGTTTGAATTACAAGACAAATCATATTGTTTATATTTTTCAAACAACAATCCGTAAACCAGCTGATGATCTACAAACAACACGTGCTGGCCTTCAAAGGTCAAACGTCAAACTTTAATGTCACGCCCACTACAACAGGTTTGCCCGGGAAATTCAAATACAGATTCGATTTCCAACTTCACGATTCCAGTTTTTAGGCTAACTTCCCCTCTTCTTCGAATTTTTATTATATTTTTTGATATAGGGTCATTATTTGAAGTGAAAATTCACTTGTTTGCACTTTGGCGCCTGGTCCCTGGTGTCAGGGGCCAGGAAGGGTTATAATGAAACGACATTAATTAGTATTTTTTTAAAACTCTTTCCTCCCATCAGTCCAAATTTTGACTATTTTCATAAAATTCCACTCAATTCTTCACCCACTCTTTCTCTAGTCTCTCCTGCACATTCTCTGCTACCAACTATCTCCACTTCCCCCTTGGTCTGCCCACTCTCCTTCTAACACTTTACAACAACACACTCTCTTTCTCTATGCAACCTCTTCACGTGACCAAACCACCTCAGCCGGTCTCTCCACTCCTATTGTTTCACTCCTGATCAGGTCCATCTTTGTTACTCCTTGCATGCTTCATAAGAATTTTATTTCCACTGTCTGCGACTTGGCTCTCCTCCTTCCTGATCAATGGGCCAAATTAATTAAGCGTAATTTTTACTACGCTAGTGTGCTAAATTTTTTAAAATTAAAAAAGAAATAAAAAAATTTGTGTGAATAATCAAAATGAGTCAAACTCAAAATCTACTTGCGCAGTTACCTCTACTCCACAAACCCACAAAATCGCCCTGTGTGTGCTTGGCCCTTGGGCCAAGAAATATGTTGGTTGGTTTCTTTTTAATTTAAATTTAAGTGTACCAACAATAGTTTAACATTTTAAAGCTAAATGGAACCAAGCAACAATAATTATTTTTTGAATAACTGAAGTGTATTTAAATATTTTGTAAAGACGGTAAAAGGAGAACAAAATATCAATCAACAGTAAGTAGTATACCTACAAAATACGCTTCCTTATATAATAGTCCATAAATTAGCAAAACTTGTTTCCCTCAATATCTTTGTTCTACATGTGTGTTGGTCCCTTAACTACATACACCCAAAAAATAAACAATTATTTTGTAAAAAAAATTTGCCAACTTTTTTAGGCAGTCAATAGGTATTACAGGAATATATGGTAAGCTTTCGCCAGTGCTCGAAGTGGGCCGGTATGGGATGGTATGGTATACCGGCACTTCATTGCACATTTGATTTCATACCGTTACTTCTCACAAAAAACGGAATGCTTAAAATCCGATATTCTTGGATATGTACGTAATTTTAGTTTCTAATTTACTAGTATTTCATGGCTCTCTTTTGACTGCTTGAATAGCAGAATTACAATTGCATTGTACAAAACTAAGATAAGGTAAAATTCATTAGGTATTTAATTTTGTTTTTAATCAAGGTAGAAGACTAATCTAAGTAATGACGTGACAATTGTTGTCAGTGTAATTCTGGACCCTCACCTAATATCGTACCCCCCCCCCCCCCACACGTGGCATATTAATGTTACCATACTATTTAATTTTTAAATAGTATGGTATGACCGTATGGTACACTATTTAATTCCCACTTCGAGCACTGGCTATCGCTTGTAAAGTGATAGGAGATTTAAATTTTTTATATGTTTGTTTATTGCAATATTTTTTAACATAAAACGAAGTACAAGAGTCTTATTGAACCTAAATGCACCTATACATTATAATATTAGTGTGATTAAAAATAATTAATACAAACTGCAGTTGTAACTGTACATCATGAAATTGTTTTATTTCACATTTAAAAAGTCGATGTTAGTCTTTTGAAATTTAATTTATATCTGAAGGTGTGCACACACAATGTATTGTCAAAGTTTCCAAACAGATACGTAAACGTACCACATAAACTTAGCAGCAATAATTAGCAGTTCAGTAGGTTGATGATGCAGTAAACGGTTAACTAATTAATCTCAGTAGCAAAGCAGCTTATGACTAGAATTAAAAAATAATGCCAGTCAAATTACATTGACATTTCCTTTGGTTAACTTAATTTACTAGTCCTAGTACCAAACCAACACACTTTTTGAGCTATATAGGTACAGTATTGATAATGGCAATCAGTATTATAAGATACAATAAACGACACATTATCTACGTTCGAAAATATTCTAAGATACAGACAGATTTTTGGTAGTAGTGACGTTCAAATAAAAAACAAGTGCAGTAGGTAGTAAATATAAGATTTACATCTCGGGAGAACTACCAATATTAATATCATTATATGAGAAGACACAAAATGAGTATAAAAACTATTACATGACGAATCTATTGCCAAGAAAGAACAAACTGCTATGCATGCTGCCATACAGTTAGAACGTTAGAACAAGTCATCACTTCAGTACTTGCTACATTTGATTGACACTTTTTGACACATAAATGTACATTTTAAAACAACATAGAAAAAAGATATGAGATTCATAATTTACCAGCCAGAATGCAAATATCTGAATTTTAGTTGCTAGATGATATAATACTCACTAACTAATATAGTAATTATTCAATAGGCTCTAAACGTTTTTCTGACCATTCAAAGAACCTACAGTTAGGGGACTAGTCAAACTAATTTTAATAATATCTCTCGTCACTATATTTGTGCAGCAGCAATGTCAATTGTCATATTTATGATGGATGTCATTGTTTGGTGGGCATGTCTATATCTACAACAAAATGTGTGCAATAAAGAGGTAATACTTATATATGCACAATACTTTCGATGTACACTTGATGGTTGTATAGCATTGGAGTTCATGAGTTAAGGGTATTCTGTGTAAAAGGGTACGCTGGGTGGACCCTACACTAATCTAATCTAAAGCATGATGCACTTCCTTTGGCGGCGTTTTTGTGGCTCAGGTCGCAAAACAGCACGGACAGCTTCGTCGAAAACCTGGACAAAAACATTGTAAGTATTTCTTGCGATACAGTTCTTATTTTCAGAAGAATTGAGAATAAGAATTAAGAATTGCTGTTGATATTTGGTTACTGGTATTAATTAATACGTTAAATTACCAAATATCAGGCTGTCCCTATGATATTGTTTCTAGGGCTCTCTTGAAGAGCTCACTGCATAATGGAAACAATAAAACAACTGAGGGGCTTAATAAACACAAAGAAGAAGATAATATACCAGGAAACAACTTAGTAAAATACAAATATTTGAACAGAAACACTGGTATTGTCAAGAAAAAAAAAAAAAAAAAAAAAAAAAAAAAAAAAAAAAAGTCCGCGCGGACTCTTTTTTTTTATTTTTATTTTTATTTCTTGACAATACCAGTGTTTCTGTTCAAATATTTGTATTTTACTAAACTGAGGGGCTTGTTATGACATGGGGTGTGTTTGATAACTCAATTCCGCGCACTCGGCCAGCGCTCGATCTGCTCTTTTTTGTTTGATAACTCATCTGGCTTGCGCTCTGGAGTGTTTGATAACTCCGCGCGGTACTGGCGGAGCGCAATCCAATTGCGCGGTCAAAATCGAGCGAGGGACAGATTGCACTCTGGAAAACATGGCGGCTGACACTGACATGTATCAGTTTTCAACGTGTCAATTTACTTCTACAGAGCTTCATGTTGTAGTAATACACATGAATGAGCATACAGATGAATCTCGTAAGTTTTAAAATAACCTCTATACCTATAATAGGTATTTATGATTAATTATGCATTAAATGAGGTTAGGTTGATGGCCGCCATTTAAAATATCGCGGTCTGTTCAAAGGTTCAAACGCGCCGCCAGCAAAGTTTGTTTGATAAGTCCACATTTTCGAGCGCGCGCCGAACAATCTGCTGTCGTCACAGATCGCAAGCTGAAAATACTTATCAAACACACCCAGGGATTTTGATTGAGAAATTGCAATATCTTCTTATTTTCAATCATTTTATAATACTAGAGTAATAAATAGATATATCTAAACAGTAAGTACTGTTTATGTCTATCAAAAAATGTTTGAGTTGACAAGATGCGGAGATGTTCTCCCGCCATTCAAGCGGGAGAAAGTTTGGTAAGTGCCCTATTATCGTTTGAAGTAGGCTATGCTTCGACAGGCAATAATCTAAAAATTATTTATATTTACTAAAATGCTACAAAAAAATTATATTATAACCAATATTCTGTAAAATATTTAAAAAATAATACCTACATCATTTCAGTAACTTAAAAATATTGTTCGGTTTCAAAATAACCCAGAGATTGTTTCGAATAACAACATACATTCTGTTTTCACCACATCCCCTACTACTTGGTGGCGTCATGTGCTGCTGCACTGCTCGCACACCCCCTAGTTCATCACTGCCAGTACCTCTCAAGCCCAGTACAAACGACACATTTACCTCGAACATTGGATGTGACGTTGGATTTTAGAACCCATCTCTATACGCCCCCGAAGTAGACTGACGCGCCATCTGTGCGGTGGAATAGCGAAATTTTTGATAGGGAACATTGCCTTGTAACGCTATGGCCACCGTGTAAAAAGCAGAAATATTAATAAAGAAATACGTAATATTAGCTTGTTCCTAAGTAAAACGGTTTGCTGCGTTGTCGTATGCAATTTAATTCATTTCGCAATGCTGCTAATCCTTCGACGTATTTATTTCCAAATAAAGTTACTTAGACAGAGAAAATAAAATGTTTGACTTAAAAATGCAAAGTCAAGTGTTGAAGCCACGATCACCACACTTTACAGGGATCGGAAACTGTCTGACTAGCTGGCCATGTGCTTGGTCACCTTGAACACAACAAGCATAGAACAAGCGGCTGTGATGTCGCTCTCGTTTCACATGTCTTTATCTCCCGCCAGAACAGAATTCAAATATTCGACAATGCGCTATCATCTTTAGCAGCGGCAAGTTTGAGAAGCTCTTTCAAACCTGGCGGCAATTGTGTGAATCAAATTAAAACACTCCAAAATCTAACTTTTTTTAAATTTCGCGGGTCACCGGCCGGAAGTAAACGGGTGCAGGAAGTAAATGGGTGCAAATCGGCGGCCCAAGCACTGGGCCGCCATCATTTAGCATTGGTCTTATGGGAGTGACGTCACAATACGCACACAGTTTCCGATCCCTGTAAAGTGTGGTGATCGTAGGTTGAAGTGACACGAAAATATCGGTTTTGTTTATATAAACTTTGATGAATCCAGTGGGCTGTGGCATAATCGGGCATTATAAATATTTTAAAACAAAATCAGTAATAAACTCACTTCAGTCAGTTTTACTTCAGCACAAGCCAATATTCTTATTTCTTTAATTATATTTCTACAATTTAACACGGCGGCCATATCTTTTTCAATACTTTGCCCTATCAGTTCATTTGCTTTTCATCCACCAGGTAAGCGCTAATTGTCATGCTAGTGGCGCGCCTATGGCTATTTCGGAGGCCTATAATGATGTATAATATTCACACACAGCCAGGCGCGTAGGAACTCCAGTTCGTACAACTTATGTCTGAACTCTCAACAGAATGCGCTGCTCGTCAGTTCAATTCTATTAGGCCGAGAAAGACTACATTACAAGGTGAGCACGCAATGCAGTCTTTCTCAGCCTAACAGAACATCTGATGAGCGGCTCCGTCTAGTGAGAGTTCAGATGTACGCTGTCTATACCTACTGTCCTTTTATCATGGGGGAAGGGGAAATTGCGACATCTGGAAGGAGGGTCTGTGTTTTAACCCTGCCCGCCATTTTTATAATTGAACAATATTTATAAAGTGATTCTGGAGCTATAAAATGCACGAACTGAAGCAAACTACCCACCAATTGTTTTTCTCGAATATAAAAAATTTTAAAGGTGATACTGGGATGCTCAATTTCTCAAATTTCACCAAAGAAACTTCTATTAGGCTATTGTTGCCCTCCAGGGCGTTTTTTGTTAGAATTTAAGCAATTTAATGAGTGATTCTGAGATGCTAAACTTAATTTTGTATTTTGTATTGGATCTCGAGTGGGGGGGGGGGGGAGAGATAATCCCCCCCTTACTATGTGCCTGCTCACAGTGCACAGGTGTGTCCTTGAGCAATTTGCCACAAATTGCTCAATTTGTCACACAGCCACAGTGTGACACCTGTGATGTTCCTCTAACAGTCCATCACATGCTGATGGACTGTGAAGAACACCGCCAAGCACGCCGTCGTCATCGTCTCTCGAGTAATCTCAGCGAGGTGCTCGGAGACGATGAAAAATCAATTGACACGCTAATTAACTTCCTGAAAGATACTGGGACCTTAGATTTCAATTTCATCTAGTTACACACAGCACGAAGAAGTCTTATCACAGACAAGTAGTTACCTAGCTATAGTTTTAGACGAGCCAGGGCCAGTATTTATAAAAACGGCACCTGGCTCAATATGACATCAGTTTTCACTGTAATACCAGCTCATATTTTATCCAGACTGACTACTTTATTTTACATGATTGACTCGCACTAGCGTAGAACCTAGTTGATTTTAACCAATAGGACAATCTTATACAACATGACTTCGCTTAGCGATATACATACATTTTATTACAACACCTTGTTGTATGACTTGGCTGGCGCTGATAACCTTGCTGTTGAGCGCCATAATCCATATTATCTATCTAGCATTAACATACACGCATCCAATGCATCGCTTGTAATGGCTAGGCAAGATCTAGCAAATGAAATGTGTTGCATGCCACATGAATGACACTGTCAAGAAAGAGCAAGCCTAATGCAAAGTATTGGTTTTAACATTGACTTCTGCTCTATATGAGATTTGTGACTGCTATAGCTGCAGCACTAAATTCTTTTGCCGATGTCTGAGGCCGCACTGCTTTATCAAATTCTGGCAATATAGACATATTATTTATTTTGTTTAATGCTACGCTGTGTCTACTGACATATTTATACTACAAGAGCATCTAAAGCATATTGTTGTGCTTTGTCAGCTTTCCGTGCAATCTTGTCCTTTGTAAGACGATCTCAGCCGGATGAGTGAAGAATTTGACCTTGGTCTGTACGTAAGAACAGGTCGGTTTTGTTTGTCACTAGACATCGACGACAGATGACTTTAAATGGATGTTTTTCACATTGCACATCTCTCCATATGAATCTCTCTGTATTAGATTTTAATAAATAAGAAGCTGAGCAGCGTACTGCAACTCTTAAGCTGCCTTTCCATGATCCATCAGCGTCCGTCACCGAACGAAACTATCCATCTCTGCACGATTCACAAAGCATTTCCATGACTGCAACCTTTGCGGCGGTTTTGACATTGCAAGTGATTCATCCGCCATCTACCGGTTGTTTTTGACACCCATGCAGGCCATATTAAAAACTCAGTTTCATTATTTGCATTAATTGAGATTTTGATTCGTGCTAAATAAGATTAATTTAACACTTTAAGGTCGTACCAGAGGTCAGAGTGCATTCCAGTGTGTGTGGCATTATTTACTCTAAAAAAATCGCTTCATAACAAACCAAGCGATTCCCGTTCGCGTACAAAGGCCTCTAAATGCAAAATGCAAAAAAACTCTTAATAGACCAATTCAGAAAATATCTGGGTGGCTCTGGTTTCTAGATAAATTCACATGCAGTTTGGTTTTCCATATATCTATTAGTGTTTTACAACAATGGGTTACAATATGAATACACACTTGGAAAATCATACTGAATGTGAAATTCATAAGAATCCAGAGCCATCCAGATAATTTCTGAATTGGTCTATTATTATAATCTGTCTTTCACATTTCATATTTATGAGGATTAATTTTAGAGACAGACAATTGACCAATGTAGATCTGACCAAACTACGACGTCATAAAACAAAAGTCAATGTTTGGTCACAACCAAAGAGCTTATATACACAACAAATTGTACACATGATATTATTAGAATAATGTTGAATTCGTACAGAATTTAACAGTTTTACAATCAACAAATTACCGTTAATAATAGTATTGCTTTAAGCTATCTACTTAAATATTGTTTAGTCTTAATTAACTTCTCATAAGAGAGGAAGGACCTTTTTAAGTTGACGAAACTATCCAGTGACAGACGCCATTAAAAAGTAAAACGCTTTGGCAACATACCTGGCAAAATATAATTTGTTTCGTTGTAGCATCCGTAAAAATTGTCCAGCATATCATCAAACATGATTTATATGAGTTTAAATATATTGATTGTACTATTTCAAGTGATAAATTATACTAGATTAACACCTGTTAGCTATTTCTTTGATCTTTCTGAATTTCATTTGTTTGAATGAAAAATTGTTATTTTCTAAGAATTCTGGAGTTGCCATGGTAATACTTTTGTCTTTCATAAGGCAACGCCCACCTACATTGGTCAATTATATAAAACAATTTGTTAACTTTTCCACTGGTATTGTCAAATAGATAAAATAGACAATGATATTTCGCCAGTGCGTTCAACGGGCTTTGTCTACGATGTTATACCATCATGTACCTGGTAGGCATAATCTTCTCAGTGTTTGAGAAGACAAATTATATGTGACCTATCATTTACCTGCTTCAGCCCTCGTTGTGTAAGTGCGGAGCATTCCATATATTTGACGGCACGAACTTTATTAGCCAGTTTCTGCCCTTGCTCTCTTTTTATGGGTGATAATCCTTGTTCTGCAAGACCTGTCAACGTTTCTCTGTCATCTCGCAAATCAATTTTTGTACCCACTAAAATCATCGGAGCATCAGGACAATGATGTTTTATCTCAGGGTACCACTTGGAAGTAACATTCTCAAATGATGATGGACTCGTCACACTAAAGCATATCAGGAAAACGTCGGTCTGAAAATCAAAGATGACATAGGTAATTTAACTAGGAAAACGCTCTCACTGCAACGCATTGATGAGCGAGAACAGTTACATGCAACATCCCCAGCCAAACACGATTTACGATTAGTGATGCCTAGCGGGAATATTCCCGAGCAAATTTGGGGAATATTCCCCAAATCGGGAATTTATTTTTTCATTATAAATTAAAATGTATAATGTTATTATTTTGTGGTATGTCATTACCTCTTAGTATTCTCTATTTTGTCATTAATTTTCTTGTTATCTTATGACAGGGGTCGGTAACCTTTTTTGGATGACGGAGTCAATTTCCGAAAAATGTATAAATTAGATAATAATGCGAGCCGCAGCAGGCAATCAAATATAATACACCAAAAATAATCAATTACTAGTTTATTCTGCTATTTTGACAAAGCGCCCCCCCCCCCCCCTCCCTCTTGATGTTGCCCCGCAGGGCGTTTTTTCGAATTTTCAAATATTTCAATTCAAGATCTTTATTTAAATTATAAAGAGCCATTCAAAACCCACCAAGGAGCCGCAAGTTGCCAACCCCTGTCTTATGACATCTCAAAACATAAACAGGCTTTAATAATGTTTTCTCTTAATGTTTACTCATCCCTGTAGTAAATTCCCAATAAATTCCCGGTTTGGGGAATATTCCCGGGAATATTCCCGAAAAAATAAATTCCCGGGAATATTACATCACTATTTACGATACAATTTTCTTTGCAACTTTCCAGTCTCCATGCACTCTGGTGGTGGAAGAACTGAATAACAGATCCATGTGTCGTGACTGAACCCCTTGGGGTCTTTTGACGATCGGCATTCGTCATGGTTTTGCCTGGCCTTGCGGTCCATCGACGATCTCTGATTGTCATAAATCCCGCGCTACTATTTTCACTTTACAGTTGATTTGGTTGTTGTAAGATAGCGCTACAATGAATTCTTTTGGAAGAGTGTGAATGTAGCAACATTACAGTCCGCTTCTCATATCGATACATGCAACTATCGATTTATATTGATCCATGAAAGTCGATCAAGAAATCTTTTTGACACTTGCACAACCAAGATGGCTACCAAGTATACAATTTCTAGTTCCGACGACATTTTAAACCTTCTTTTGGACAGTTATAATGAAGTAAATAGTAGTGAGAGTGATTTTATTTCTTAAGATGAATGTATTGAAGTACCTATATAATTATGATTAAAGCGATGTAAATACTTCGGCAAGTGATGACGATTAGGCGCCTACACGGGCAAAATAAATACTTTTTGTTTGGTTAGAAATGGGTAGAATATTCGGACTCCAAGGCGTTAAGTAGGTACCTATGGGGGCCTATTTTATAACTTTTTTTGATCTCGCTGCGGCCGCCTTCGTTTCATTGCCATTATAGCATTACGCTGAAATGAAGGCGGCCGCGACGAGACCAAAACGAGATATAGAATAGGGCCCACGGTAGTTTTTAAAAAAATCTCTTATTGACATTGACAACCTTCTAAATCTTTAAAATGGCAATATGTTTGTAGATTGACCGATAGGGTTGAAAATATATAAAATACGAGGTAATGTTGGTGTTGATCACCATGGGAACTTAATCGGAGCATTTTGATTTTCGACCAATCGTAAGAGTTTTTAAAATTTTAACTAACTGGAGGATTTGGCTCAAACTTTGTAAGATTTAAGGCAATGTTGGTTGGCAATGACTGGGCAAAATTTCAAATTGATCTGACCTACCAATCGGAAGAATTTTTTAAAAATTTGAGCCAATCAACGGAATTCACAAATATTAGGGTCTGCAACGCCCAGAGATGGTCGGTACATGTGTGCAAAATTTCAGCTTAATCGAAGAAAAAATGTGACTTGTATATCGTCAGTAACAGAAAAAACACACTAGCTCTTTCCAAAACGATTTGCTTCTCTCGCTCATATATAAAATATACTATTGAAATATCGATTCCTACACATAGATATACCTACATGCATCAATAAATTTAATATATTACCTAATAGGTACCTAATACGATACTGATACATAGGTATATCGAAAAAAGATTTTGATAATCATTATCAAAAATAAAATCCAAAGTGGCTTCATCCCTAGAAAAAATTACCTATTTATCTTTCAAAAATATACCTGTGGATAGGAGAGTGGACGAAGTCGATCATAGTCTTCTTGCCCTGCTGTATCCCATAGACCTAGACTTACTGGAATACCATCCACAACCATTGGAGCCGAGTAATTGTCAAACCTGTTGAGGTAAAATAAACTCAATTTAGTGTGTTCCCTTTAAGTAGTGAGTTATTTTGTAGGTAGTGAGTGAATTTGTAGTGAATTTGTAGTGAGTTAATTCGTTTTGTGCCGTGTCGTGTATCGTGACTGGGGATGTTGCATGTTCTGTGCTCGCTCACCAACGCGTTACACTGAGCGTTTTCCTAGTATTTTAAGAAGTCACTTAAATTAGTATTATTCTCTGCAAACATATATTTTGAACATCCCTCAGAAAGATGGAGTGGGGAAGGTCAGTCACGGGAAATCCAGATATCCGTCAACAACCTGTAGGTACAATGGAAGGGATGCTAAATCCCTTCCATTTTATTCCTGCAGCTATGTTAGTTTAGTTTTCAATTAGGGTCTATAATAGAGAATATCAAGTAGGTACCTATGCAAATAAGCTATAATACAAACCACGTAAAATAGAAATGATTTTACTTATTCTCAAAATTTTCAAGTTTTTCAAGGGTCACTGAAAATTATCCATTTGGTCCAGAAATAGGTAAACGGTGAAGAGGTGAAGCAGCTGAAGAGAAGAGATGGATGTATGGAAGATCAACGACTTGATTGTTGAATACAGAGCAATTGTGTACCTATTTTATGTGCTCAATAAATTACTATTAATTATTATTTTATTACCTATTTGTAAGGTTGAAGGTATAGAAATAAATCTCTCATGACGATTAGCTAAGCAGAGATTAAAAATTCATATAACAAACAAAGTGCAAACACCAACATTTTTTAAGAACTCCGAGAAAAAACACAGTTGGCGGTCAACGGCTGGGGGGGGGGGGGGGTGGGGGGGAGATGGTTTTAAAACCCCGGCATATTAAAAATCATGGGAATATTTGCACTAAATTGCACTTTACTCTACCAACACCCAGATTTTTTAACTTCAAAACACTTATCTACCTAAAATCCAGTTATGTTATGGAATGGAATGGAAAGTGTATTACCAAGCCCTTGCCCCCACAACTTACTATTCTTCCTATTCCTAACCTCCCTATTTTCCTACTAACTTCAAAATTACTGAATTGGCTAAAATCCGATTCAGAACAATGTAAAGCCTTGTTAACAATTCGTCTCACGACTTCTCGTGGCGGAACATCAACATTGTCCAACATCAACATCAACAGCGCTTTTGCGGCCAACACAACTGACCTTGAACTCTGATTGATGCTTGCGAGAGAAATGGATTGTAAACCAACCTTTAAATCCAAATGGATGTATACATTAAATTCTAGCTGAATAGGGTTTAGGAACTTAGAATAGGGCATTTGGGTGACCTACACCTAATTCACAAAAGAAGTAATTTGCTAAACCTGGTTTCCGTATTTTACGCAGGTAGCTTTTGTATCAGTTACCTAGTAGCAGACATGGGCAAAATACTCTGTTTCAATGTATTTGGAATACAAGATACTGATACTTTTAATTTGGGTATCTAAAATACAAGATACAAGATACATTTTAGAGATGTATTTAAATTACAAGATACAAGATTGTATCTTTAGATACTTCAAAAAAGATACATTTAAAGATCCTTTTTTTTATTCTCATACATATCATCCAACAGTAAAAAATGTAGGGACTTACTTTATAAATTAAATTTTAATTTGTTCTATTTGTAAGGCAACATACTTAACATTTTCTTGATCGATTCAATACGGCAACGTGTATTATTTGATGCTTGTTTGAAATCAAGCAAGAGATCAAGCTATCTTTGAAATTCTAGGCGCATAAAAATGTATCTTGTATTTTAAATCTTCAAAAAAGATACAAAATACTTTAGAAATGGGTATTTAAAATACAAGATACAGATACATTTGGCTCATGTATTTAAAATACTAGATACAAGATACAAATGTATCTAAGATACGTATCTTAAGATACAAGTATCTAGATACTGCCCAAGTAGGTACCTAATACAATTCATGTGATGGTGATTATTAATATTAATAGGTAGTAACTTCACTTTATGTGCAAATTCACTTGCATTCATATTAACATTTGAATACTACAACTTTCTACCTAAGCAACGGAAGAGATTAACTACCTACCGCCTTCCCTTGACTGGATGTAGGTCCTACAAAGTATTACAAGAATGGACTGGACTGTGTCCATAACAATTAAAACTTTGGTATGTGGACAATGTACCTATCTAAATAGCATTGTTTTAGACAAGTTCGATTGCCATTTAATCTTCACTGGCTAGTGACGTAGAAATGTTCCTTATACAGGTAGGAAATACGTACTGTGCTTATGTTAATAAGTGCTGCCATATAGTCAAATTATTAAGTATAAGTGTACTAGCGTGACATTAATGTATGATTACAGGTAGGGTAGGTAGGTAATACCTACTTGAGTGTAGGTACTAGTATAGAGGTAGGTATGTAGCTAGTACTTACACAGTAGGGACATATTCTCCTGGAAAACTGTCAGTTGTGTAGGATATTAGCATACAGGTCTTTCCTACAGTTCCATCTCCGACTACAACGCATTTTATCGGCCGGCCAGACGACATCCCTTCGTGAATTATCCTAAAAAATGTATTAAATAGCACTAAGTGTATGCGGTCGAGTAGGCGGAAGCAAGGCTCATGGGTTAGGGCAGCTGTGCTTCACACAGGCTTGTTTCATTTTGTCAGCATTATGCCTTATGTACTAAACAATGATTCAATTAAGCGTTGAAAATAGAAGATTCATACTTCATACCTGCCGATATTATTTGGTATACCTAGTATAATAACTGATATAAATACAATAACAAATAGAAAATAAACTAATTTATAATGCACTGACAGACACTCATCTATTTGCAAACCAACCCCCAAACACTTCTTCTTCTTCTTTCTTCGCTTTATTGGCCTTGATTTATAATATCATGTTGGCCAGCATGGGTAAAAGGAAGCGCGGGATTTTTAAACACTGGGACACTGGAGACTAAACCTGAGCCATACCAGGCGATACTGACGACATGAAAAATGGCCTGGACTAGGTAAACCGCCAGCCAGGGACCCAGGAATTATAATAACTATTGCTATGCTATTTTCTATGTTAGTAATGTATTTTCTAATGTTATTTAAGTTTTATAAATTAAGGTTTATATTTTTTTCCCTGATTTCATCAAATATTCACTAAGTATTATATAAATATCTATTCTGTCAGAGGTTAGAAGGCTTAAAATATTCCACGGTTTAGGGCACTTTAACTTGTCTAATTTTTTTTCCATATTGATTCTGTTTTGTATATACTGATGTAATTTGCATTCAAAAAATATGTGGTCTAAAGTTTCATTTTCTTCATTGCATTCACATTCCTTTTCATTTAATATGCCAATTCTATTAAGATGTACTTTTGTTGAGCAGTGACCTGTTTTCATTCTGATTATGCTAGAAATTGTGAATCTACTTAATTTATTATTTTTAAACCATTCTTTATTTTTTATTGAGTTTGTTACCATTGTGTATTGTGATACATGATTTGTCTTGTATATTATCCATCTTTCTGTTCTTATTTTATGTATTTCATTTTTAACTTTATTTATGAAATCAACTGATGGGATTTTTTGTTTGACCATGTTTTCATTATTTGTTGGAATTGTTTTTGCTACTTTATCTGCTTTTTCATTTCCTTCTATTCCTATGTGTGCTGGAGTCCACATGAACTGTATTACAACATTACTTTCTTTTAATTTATTAGTGATATTTTTTATTTCTAAAATAATTTCTGATGATTTTGAACTTATTGAATTTTCTGATAGGTTGGCAAGTACGCTCATAGAATCGGTTATAATTAGCAAGTTTTTCCTGGTATTTTCTCTTTGAATATATTTTAGTGCTTCTCTAATAGCTATAGCTTCTGCAGTGAAAATATTAGCTTGAAATGGTAAAATAAATTGTTGGTTTATTTGAGGTTCTCTTACATGAAATGCTGCTGCCGTGAATTCTTTTAAGTCTTGTTTTGACCCATCGGTATATATTTGCGTATATTTAGGCCATGAATTTTCTATATATTTCTGGAATTTTGAATTTATCTCATCCTGTGGTATAGATTCTAATTTTTTAAGATCATGATCAATTGAGACATTAATTTTTGACATTTGTATATGGTAATCATATTCAAAACATGGGAGATAATTATAAGTTATGATTTCTTTTTTATGATCTTTATATTTATGGTACATTTGAGCAATCAATGAGTATTGTTTGTTTTTATTTGTATATTGCTTTTTTTGGATTTTTTCTGTAAGTAATTGTAATTTGGGTAAAATGGGATTTCTATTGACTGGAAGAATTTTATGAATATATTTCCCTGCTAGCCATTCTCTTCTTAGATCTAGGGGGTGGATGTTTGCTTCAATTTGTAATGCTTCAATTGGTGTTGATTTCATACATCCAAGAGCAACTCTTATCCCTTGATTTTGAATTTTATCTAATTTTATTAAGTGTGTTTTTGCAGCCTGTGAGTATAGAAAACAACCATAATCGAACTGGGATCTTATTAGTGCTTTATATACTAATATTAATATTTCAGGATCTGCTCCCCACCATACTCCTGTTAGACTACGTAAAATATTCATTCTTTTCTTACTTTTTTCTAATAGATAATTTATATGAGGGCCCCATGTTAGTTTATTGTCAAATATTATGCCAAGGAATTTAAATTCTTTTACTGTTGTTATAATGTTTTCCCCTATTCGAATCTCGTCTTGTGGAGTTGTTCGTTTATTATTAAAATATAATGTTTTACATTTACTTATTGACAAGGAAAGTCCTAATTGATGTAGATTATTATTTAAATTATGAAGAGATTTATTCATACATATAGCAGCTATTTTATTATTTGGAGCTATAGAGTATTTTACTATGTCGTCTGCGAATTGTAATGTTCTTGTATATGGGTCTAAAATTGTCTCTATGTTACTCGTATATAGGGAGTATAAAATGGGGCTCATCACTGAACCTTGGGGCAAACCTATACTTGTGATTCTAGGTCCTAAGATTTGACCATCGTGTTTTACCCAAGTTTCTCTTTCAGATAGACCGTTTATTATCCATTTAACTAATCTTAAAGGTATGCCTAATTTAATCAATTTATGTAGTAAAATATTAATTTGTACATTATCATATGCCCCTGTAATATCTAGAAAAGTTGCAATTATAGAGTAGTTGTTAATTTTAGCTAAGTTAATATCAGTGTGTAATATATTAAGGCTGTCTGCTGTAGATCTACCTTTCCTAAATCCATACTGATTTTGATCTATTTTATTATAATGTTCCGACCACCAGTCTAATCTCTTAACAATAATTTTTTCCATAACTTTAGCCACTGTGGATGTTAATGATATAGGTCTATAGGAGTCTACTATACCGGGTTCTTTGCTAGGTTTTATTACTGGTAATATTAATTGTGTTCTCAATTCAATTGGTATTTTTCCTTCTTCTAGTAGTTTGTTATATATGTTTCTTAGTTCTTCTCTTCCTTCTATTGGTAAGTTTCTTAACATTATGTTTGCTATATTATCTTTTCCAGGAGCTTTATCTTTTGTTGTGTCTATTGTACTATTTACTTCGTTAATGTTTATTTCTTCAGTTAGCATATCGTAATTTGGATTATGTGTTTGAGAATAATTTTCCCATTCTATTTGAGGTACAGCTGAGCAAGGTGCAATTTTGCAATGAAATTCTTCCTTCCATGATTGATTTACATCAATATTAGTGGGATGTCCTTGTGTTGGTGTTAACGAGGATTTCTCATTACTCATCCTATATCTACTAATCATGGACCAAACCTCTTTAATGGGAGTATCCTTATTTAATTTGGAACAATAATCTTTCCATCCTTGTTTTCTTTTATCTCTTAATTTCAATTTAGTTTGTGACTCTATTCTTTTGAGGTTTTGATAATTTTCATAGTTTGATTTTATTCTGAAATTTTTGTTTGCTAATCTTCTCTTAGCTATGGCCTCGTTGCATTCTTCGTCCCACCAGGGGTTTACTCTAAGTATTCGTTTTTGTTTATTCGAGTTATTGTAGTTTTGCCCATTCTTATTACTATTATTGTGTATCGATGCATTTGGATTAGCTAATTCAATTGCTGAGTTTAAAGTATTTATGAATATTTCATATCTTTCCGTAATGTTGAGTTCTAGATCTTTGGTAACCCTTATCAATTTTTTAACTTCTTCTTTATATATTTCCCAATTTATTTTCCGATAATTTCTAATTTTGGAGTTCGAGTATGTTGATGTTGTTAGATTATTTACTATTGGATCAGTTATATTAATTAGAATCGGAAAATGATCGCTGCCTAGATTATCTTGTTGTAAAACTTTCCACGTCATTGATGAACTAATATTAGCTGTCGTTATTGTGAGGTCAACCGGTTCCATACGTCTGTATGGGGATGGTTGCATCGTGTTTGTACCATTGTTTAGGATTACTAGATTTTTGTCTTCAATAAATTCTAACAACTGGTTTCCTGGTCGATCATTTCTGCTACTTCCCCAGGCTTTATTATGGCAATTCAAATCTCCTGCTATTATATATTTATTATTAACAGAGAGTTTATTATGTAATTGACCCCAGTCTGTTGATTTCATTTGATGGCCTGGAGAACAATAGACTGAGGCAATTGAGTATGATTTATTATTGAATTTAATATCTGCTGCAATGATTTCTAATTTGTTTATGTTAATATTTATATCAATAATATTATATTTAATTTTTTGATTGATAATTATAGCAACTCCGCCATACCCGTCATTTCTATCTTTCCTCAAAATGTTGAAATTTTTAATTTGTACTTTTTGATTATTTTTAAGCCATGTTTCACTAATAATTGCAATGTCTATATTTTCCTCAGCTAATTTAAATTTTAGACTTTCAATGTTTGAATAGAATGATCTACAATTCCATTGTAAAATTTTTAACTTATTTTCATTTTTTTTATTTCTATCCATTCTTAGTTATATTGTTGGGGTGGAAATTAATAGAATTCATCTCGAGGGGACAGAGGAGATTCCTCTGTCCTCAAGATGTTTTCTATCATTTCTCTTATTGTACTTTGATTAGGTATTTTATTATTTACTATTGCTGTAGTTATTATCTGTGCAATGCACACGACAAGCTCGTTGGTAGAAATGTTTATTTTTTCTTCTCTTGGCTTCTGGAAAGGGCTGTTTCGATGTATATTTGGCCTTTGAGTTATAGGAGAGTGCTGCTCCGGTGCATAGCTAGGGCTATATGTATATATCGGGATACTGGGACCATTGTTGGGATTTCTTCTTCTTTTTACCGGGTTCTGTTCTTGTTGTTGTTGTCGGCTTCCCCCTGTGCTCGTAGAAGGAGTATTCCATGGATTAGTCATCACCTCCTCCTCCGTTATTGCCTCCGGTATTTCTGGTATCTCGTTAGTATTATTTACTCTATTCTTGTTATCGTAAGCAGCCTCTGCATATGTACGTTGCCTTGGTGATTTTGCTCTCCTTTCTGAAATTATTTCTGAGAAAGTTTTATTTTCATGTGCCATCTGATATTTCACATCTTGCTGCAATCTCCATTCATCGCACTTATTTCTATCCAAGGCAGAGTGTCTGCCACAGCAATGAACGCATACTTGGTCTCTCAGTTCTTTTATGTGACAAAACTTAGTATAATGGTTATCTGAGCATTTTGCACATCTAGGCTTACTACTCTTACATTGCTTTTCTCCGTGTCCAAATCTTAGGCATTTATGACATATTTTGACTGGCATTACGTATGGTTCAACTGGAATGGCGATATTGTACATATATACTCTTTCGGGTAATTGCCTTCCTTGGAAGGTAAGTACTACCACTCGATTGGGTACATAGACTGGTTTTTCTATACCTTCTATTTCTTGCATCGTTCTGCTCTTTAATCTCCTTACTTCCTTGATGATAAATTTACACTCTGCGACTTCAATAATTTCTTCATCTGTAATATCTAGATCTATGTTTTTTATGACACCTAGTCTCATTATGAATTGGGTTGGGATGTAGCATGTGTACCCCTTGGATAGCAGTAATGGAGTCTCAACAATTTCATTAGCTTCTTTTGGTGACGTCGTTGTAATACAAATCCTATTACGTCCAACCTTCTTTATGTCATTTATTTGGGTAAATTGCTTAAACAAAATTCTTCCGATCGTGAGCGGGTTGATCCCACCCCTACTCCTCTCTTGGTTCTCTACATTACTTTCAATAATTTCTTCTTTTTTTTCCACTATTACCTTAAATTCGACAGATCTGTCTGTTTCATTATATTTATTTACTATCTTGGGTTTTTTTGGTTTGTCTTCTTTATTATTTTCGGTAATATCTTCATCTTCCTCTCTGTCTCTTTTTCTTGTCTTTTCCTCTGAATTTTCATTAATTTCCATTAATGTAATTATGTTATCAACTGCTATTTCAGTTTCATCCCTTGGGACGAATCCCCCACCACCATCCCCTATCCCCTCTCGGGTAGGGTTCATCCTTATTTCTATACTAATTCAATTCTACATCTACATTATTAACACTCTTACTTAATCTACAACTTTATTTATTATATGTAACCTTACATCCAATTAATAAATAAATCAACTACAAATATTTACTCTTATAAGTACTTACATTTACTTCTCCTTATAGTAATTAATACTATAGGTACTATAAACTATACATACATACACTATGCCAGATCTAATACTACGTGGTTCTATGGAATGGATTGGAGTTTCTGTTGACACAACCGTCTTCTTCCGTGTCTGAAAGCCGAAAAAAACACCCCCAAACACCACTAGCGCTCGATGTCGTCACCAGATACTAACTTATTTGGCGCGAAAATTTGAGCGCTTGACTTTTTAATGTCTTCAATTCTGCTGTCGGAGCAGGTGAACACACCACAATAGATTGGGTCAATTTCAAATAAAATAACATTTTGTTGGCTAATAATCAATGAATCAATGAAAACGCAAACGGTTACAAAACGCCGATTTCAAGACTTGGACTCCGGGAGGCGTATTCTAGAACGTTTTCCCAATTCCATTCCTGATGGAATCCGGTCACGGCCATAAGGATTAACAATGCACCGAATCAGAATCTATCAGAATTGGGAATTAAAATGTTCTAGAATACGGCCCCAGATGCCCCGACCCAAAAATATTTATTTAATTTGGTTGGATGTTGCAAGGGGTAGAGGAGAGCAGGGAGGATGTGCACTTTCTTTCTGTTAATTTCTTTTTCAGTAACATTTATTTTACTATTTCATTATATATATATATCTATTATCTACACAGATTACCTACTATTATACATGTAAATCTATATAGGAAACATTTATGGTTTTGCAATCTATGAAAATGAAAACTATGAAAACTAATATTTTCATTGTACTGATGTTGATTTTTGTCTAAATGAAATACCTGATGTACGGAACTGAAATAGTGTGTAAGACAGCACTTGCTATAAACTAAATTAAGACAAAATTTTTATTACAATTCATTTGTAAATACCACATGCATATTGCTAATACCTACTTAACTAAATAGGTAGCTAATAAGTGAAACAAACTGCACTACACATTGTCTTCATCACTTGACTGAGTGTTATATCCGAGTTGTTCATGCCACCAATCCTTCACTTCTAATTGTATGTTGGAAACTTTAGGCATCACTGTTTTATTAGTAGAAATGTCTCGAATCATTCTGATTGGTTCTGGTCCTTCGGTGAGGTGAGGAAATATTGTTTTACTTCCAGCAGCTGAAAACGACATAAGCATTATTCAGGCGCGTAGGAACTCTATTTTGAGTGGGGGAGGGGGGGGGGGGGGGGGGGTAAAACTTTTGGGGCTCGATGAATGTGAGGAAATGCAGTGCGCCGATATAACCCCGCCCCGCAGGGCCTTTTTGAATTTTTCATACAAAAGAATCAAATTTGAAGCTATTTTGGCATCCTCTTCAAAGAAATGTAGAATTTGTGACCTGCATTATTCTGTGGAAACTTTAAAACAAGTGTAATAATATAATCATATAATAATATAATTGTTCTTTATAGAATTCCCATTGGCCCCGCAGGGCAATTTTTAATTTGATACAAAACAATTGATTTTAAGGTGATACTAGCTCTCGGCCGTTTTAGAAAATTGAGAGAGAAAAATTGTTTCATAAGTGAGTGTAACTTTTACAGGATGTTCACATGATCAGTCTGATTGTATATTAGTAGCACTTTTTCATTTTTGCTTATTGCATTGTTAATTAGGCGCCGGTTATTCAACAAAACCGCGCAAAACTGAAATTTGCGAAATTTGCGATACGATTGGAGACCAAACCCCTTAACCAATTGATCTCAAATTTTAATCATGATTAGATGAAAGACAAACTTAGGGTTATCCCTTAGCACATTTTTGAAATTTAATTTTACACGGCGCCCAGGGAGACAAGAAAATATCAAATTTTTCACCAAAAATCCACTTATTATTACTAATTAACGAAACAAAAAATAAAAAATTTACCAAGGGATAACCCTAAGTTTGTCTTTTATCTAATCACGATTAAAATTTCAAATAATTTGGTCAACCCATTTCGTCTCTAATCGTATCACAAAAAGTGTCTACAAAAAGCAGAAAATCGCTCGCGCTTGCAGCACCTTAAGCTATTTTATCATCCTCTTTAAAGAAATTTAAAATGTAAGATGCAATATTATTAGGGAAACTTTTAGACAAACTGCAATCTGTAACTATTTTGTCAGGGCCGGCTTTAGGCATAAGCGACATACGCGACCGCGTACGGCCGCTCATTCGGATAGGTGGCACTTCAGCAATTTTCGATTTTTTAAAAACTTTATGTCATCATGTTAATAATAATAATAATAATGGTTTTTATTAGCAACTTAGGATTATACACAATAAGTAGGTAATTGCACTATCCGGTGGTTACTATACATTTTCACAATCTGATGCATACATATACATGAATCTGATACAGGAAATTATTTTTGCTCATCTGGAAATATATTTTTGGCAAGTTCGTTGGATGGCAGGCTGTTCCATAGCCTAGTCCCTCTGCCAAGTAGTGAGTGGCGTCCTATGTTTGTACGGTAGAACTTCAAAAATAGTTTATGTCCATTATCACCCCGAACCACTGCCTTGCTTTGGTGAGTTTCCACGTATTTGGCCAGGTCCCGCCAGGCTTCGAGTCCACATACAGCCTTGTAGATGTAGCGTAGACTGACTCTGGAGCGGCGCACTTCGAGGCTATCCCACTTCAGTTCTCTGACCAGCTTGGTTATGCTTACGGCAGGACACTTCTTCTTCTTATCCCACCTTCGATGGCATCCGGTGACATGTCTGGCCGCTTTCTTCTGGACTCTCTCGATGGCGTTGATGAGCCCTGCAGAGTGTGGGTCCCAAATTCCACTGCAGTATTCGACTAATGGTCGAATTAGGCAAACATATGCATGTTGTTTAGTCTTAGCGTGACTGCCCTTTAAGTTACGCATTACGAAATGTAAAGATCTTAGGGCTTTCGTGGTTACTCCCGCTATGTGCTTGGACCAGCTTAGGTTCTTAGTTAGCGTTACCCCTAGATATTTACAACTGTCTGATTTAATGAGTTGCTGGTTGTTCATTGTGTAAGTGGTTGGGACTGGGGATCTTCTCCTGGTGAAGCTAACAATAGTGGTTTTGGCAGCGTTTAGCCTCATTCCGTTCCCGTTTACCCATTCTTGGATGTTATCCAGGTCAGCTTGGATGCGTTCTTGATCCTCCGGCACTTGGATTGTGGAGAAAATTATGAGATCGTCAGCAAACAATTTCATGGGGGATAATATGACCTTGGCCACGTCATTTATGAAGCCTAAGAACAGTGTCGGGCCTAATACCGTCCCTTGCGGTACACCCGAGGTGATGGCCACTGGGGTAGAGTCTGATGAGCCTATCCGCACAACTTGAGTTCTGTTGGTAAGGAATGCACTGATCCAGCTGACAACCCTTCGGTCTAGTCCCATTCCTGCAAACTTGTCCATCAGACGACTGTGGGGCACAACATCAAAGGCCTTCGCAAAGTCGACGAGTATTGCATCGACTTGCTTGTTGGCATCAAGACATTCGGCCAGTTCCTGAGTGAAGCCGGACAGGGAAGACTCGCATGAATATCCTCTTCGGAACCCATGCTGATTGTCGTAGAGCCAATTGCTAGCTCTCCATATTGAGTGGATATAATCAACAATGAGCCTCTCGAAAATTTTACAAGTAATCGATGTATTGCTTATGGGCCTATAATTTGACGGATCACTTCTGGGGCCACTCTTAAATATAGGATGTATTGTAGCCATACTCCACTCTGCTGGGATTTGACTGACTTGTAGAGAGATGTCAAATATGACTTTCAAATAAGGGACGACCGCGAGCCGGGATACCTTCAACATCTGTGACGTAACGCCATCAGGCCCTGCCCCAACATTAAACTTAATATGTTTCAACGCTTTATCTATAGATGCATTACTCACTGTGAAAGTCGGATTCGGTGGTTGAGTGTCATTGGTGCTGGGGCTTCGATTTGAGATGTGCCATTTAGGGTCTTCATTGAATACCTTTTGGTAGGTGGAGTTCAGTAGATTTGCTTTGTCCAGTTCCGTAGTTGCAGTAGCTTGCGGAGTTTCTAACGTAGGAATGGTGTTATAATTTCCTTTACGACTGTTAACATGTTTATAAAACTGACTCCAATTTCCTGGACAATCTATATTTAATAGTTTCTCCATGTGTTTGTTCAGGGCAGAGTTCTTCGCTGTGTTGAGTTCTGAGAGTAGGGATTTGAATTCCACGGGCTGGATCTTCCTCTTCGGATACGCTTTCCGACATTTTATTTTCAACCTCTTGACTTCCTTGTTATAAAATATTGGATCGCAGTTCTTCTTTAAAGTACGTTGTGGGATGAACTCCAACCGTGCCTGATCCATGAGCGCCTTGAAGCTATTCCAGAGAGTGTTTATGCCACCTGTTTGAGCAGACCACCTCGGAAACTCCTGGGATAAGAATTCTGTTATTCCCGGGACATTGGCTTTTTTGTACGACCAGACGACTCTTTCTATTTGATTGGGTGGGAGAGTTCGGGTTGTCCGAACCTTTAGCGTAATCAGCTTGTGGTCGCTGATTCCCGTTTCGACCGCACTGGACAACCAGATTTCCGGCGGCGAGATAAGAAACACGTCAAGGATATTGTCTGGCGCATGAGTTGGCTCCTTGATCACTTGTATCATGTCATGATTGTTTAGGATATCATTTACAGCCTCTTGGATCGCTGAGTTGGATGTTTCCCCATCTGGTTCCCAAGATACTTTAGGAAGGTTCAAGTCACCTCCAATGACGATAGGGTGGGATGTCAGCCCGTCTCGTTGTAGGTTAGCTAGATGAGTTCCCAATACATCAAGGAACTGTAATGCGTCACAGGAGTGGGGTCTGTATGCTCCCATCACATACATTTTCCCTGGATTGCAATCAATTTCTGTACACATTATTTCTTGAGTCGAGTCGGTGAAATGAAGTGTGCTGGAAAAATTATTCCTTACACCTATGAATACTCCACCACCTCGTTTTCCTTCCCTATCCAATCTGTATATCTGGAAATCTGTTGGGAATATCTCATTATTACAAATATCTTCAGTGAGCCACGATTCCGTACCTATAATTACATCTGGGTCGTGCACTTCTACTGCAGTATGGAATTCATTGACTTTATTGGAGATGCTTCGGCAGTTGACATGAAGTAATTTTATGTGGCTTAGGTGCTTGGCTTTACTGTTAGTCAGTCTAATTTTCTTTCGATTGTGGTCTGGTGAAAAACCTCAACCTGTGGTGACTGGCTTCTAAAGTCATACCTCTTGTACGCTATTCCGCTGGGCCAGAATGCTGGATTGTACATTGTTTCCTTTAGTGCGTAGACGGCTGCAACTCTAAAGCACTTGTATTCCAGAGTCCCTCTTGTTGGTGTGACGTCTTCGACGCGGAACTCGGTGTTTGGAGCTTTGAACTGGAGATACTTCATAAGGTCTTCTGTGGTAACATCTAGTTTGACTTTGGATATATGAAGCCATATCCGTTTAACTTTATCCACGGCTGAGAACTTATGGTCGATCACGGTTGCGCTGCCTTGTTGTGGTGAGGCAAGTTTCCTTGTCACAGGTATGCCGTGTGATGCCTTTTTTGATGTGTGATCCGTCTCAATCAATGAAGATGATGATTGTAACTTCTGCTTCTTGGCTGTCTTCTTTGATGTTACTAGCTGGAAGCCATGAGAATCAGTGTTAAAAGAAGTTGATGCCATAACATTTTTTTGAACTTGGTTAATACTGGGTCTCTTCGAATGAGTTTTCTTATTCTCATGTTTAAGTAGATGACACACTGTAATCGAAATGTTGGAGCCCAGAATTGACTCTTGTAAAAACAATTTTACGTCGTCCCACTCAAGACCATCTCTATGACAGCCTAAACGGTTCATTGCGAGCTGCGTGATGTTGAATTTTTTACAATGATCGATCATTTTTGATATGCTTAACTTGAGGTTTTCCAGAAGAGGCTTGTCCGAGTAATTCTCTTTAGTCACCAGATGGTATATGAATCTGGTTTCAGTCTGCAGAGTGGCACAGTCTCCAACCGCTGGCTTTGAGTCTGCGAGCGATTTGACACTTGGGTGTAGCTTCTTCATTTGTGCTGCCAGCCCCCTACTCATGTGAAAGTCACTAGAGACACAGAGAGCAAATGAAGTCGACTCTGGTTGGAGGAATATGTTCGTGTCAGACTCTGTGAGACAGGGGACATTAATCATAGGTGACACACCATTGTTACTGTTGGCTTGCCGGTTGATTACAGCAGATGAAGCTGCGTGTTGTTGGCTCAGTTCTTGAGTATCTTCTTTGTTGATGGTCAGCCTTAGTCCTTTCGCTGAGTCATCATTATTTGTTTGTCTTGCTTCTTTATTTGACTTCAGGATAAGTGATGTTTTTGTTTTTTGAGGTCTATTTTTATTTTTTCCTACAACTTCTGGATTTGCTGTTCCAGCTGGCTGAGTCACTTGAAGCTGCCCTGTCGTAGCCAAACCTGTCGAGGTAGACACTTGGGCATCTACTGGATTGACAGAGCATGTATGCTTGTTGTTTTCAGCAGTATGAACGTATGATAATTCACTTTGGGGATCATTCGAAGCTCGAGTCAGATTTGGAGGACAGAGATTACGAATAAAATTGTTCATCTCGGCGATTTCAACTTTCAGCTGATAAACCTCAGACCTTGTGTCATTTACTATTTTGAGAACACTTTCCAGTAGAGCTGTAGAGATATTCTTCTCATTGGCTGTCAAGTCACATTGAAATTCGGGGTCTAAGCCCAGGTCATTGTCCAGGGAGGGTGTTGTAACCTCACTTTCTTGCCTACATTTATTGCACTTCCATTTGGGTAGATCTTTTCCCATAAACATGGATTCAAATGCCTTTTGGGTATATTTTAAACACTTGAGGTGGTGCCAACGAGCACATGCACCACCACACTGCACAGAATATTGTTTATTAGTACATTTTTCTGAACAGAGTCCACAAAGGTGGAGCATAGCGTCCGCCATCTTTAAATCTCTTTTTAAATCTCTTTTTTTAAATCTCTTATTTGGCCATTATTTAAGCTCGGAAGAAATAAAAAATTTGGGAGGAAACGACGACTGATGTTCATTTTGTGTTCATTTTGTTGTTCTTTTTGTGTTAATTCCTTCTCTTAGATATGTTCCTGTACTTTTTGTTTGCCCATGAAAAATTACCTAGTTATTAATGTTATTATTCATGTTGCAGTAATTTTACCAGAATCACACTTCAAAATGACCATGAAATGTAACAAATTTGGGAGTGGGAATCAGTGATTCCCAATTCCCAATTTGGAATTTCTTTGAAAAAGGTTGCAATAAGCAACAGCAACAAGCAATAGATAGATTTTTTTAATGTGTTTTGGTATCAAATTATTTAACGTAATTATTAAATTGTGTTCAAGAGGATGATCAAGTTGGACAAATGAGTCACTGTCTCATTGGATATACTTCTGTTCAATTAGTTTTGCAACCCTTGAGATTTTTTTAGAAAACAAAACAACCTCGTAATGGATCATTCATCTGTGCATTTGTACATCTCTTTTTGCAACATTTTTGTATATATGGGGGTGATATCTGGGGATGTCAGGATGAAATGTGGGGGGGGGGGGGGGGGGTCGTTGACCCCCACTCCCCCCTCCCCTTCTTACACACCTGGGTATGATCAGAATAGCTGTAATATTAATTTAACCAAAAAATAAGGACTTTCACCTTGAGTTCGAGTGTTCCTTTTCTTTGCTCCGGTACGCTCCTTGTCAGGACGAACCGCTGGGTCCGAAAGTGTTGGAGCAAGATATTTACGCCCAGAGTTACTGCCAACGCTATCCGACCGAGGAATTGGGATAACTTTTCTACTAGCTCTGTAACGTGCACCTTCTGTCTCCTAAAACGAAAGTAGTAGATTTAGTAGAAAACCAATGCCATGAATTTATTAGAAATCAAATCGTGTTCCAGAAAAGTATTCCCAAAAATGATTTAGTTCTTTAAATAATGTATAAAATCATACTCTGATATAATACCAGATTAGTGATTACCAACCTTAGGTTCGCTCTCGCTCTCTCGATCTAAGCTGCTGTCTTTAGATTTATCATCAATGTGATCTTGCATGGTAAGTAGAGCGTTTGTAGCACGCAATCCTGCTATGAGACTGGTTTGTTGTTTCTGCAAGCATCAAACACTTAAAAATAAATCATATGCATTTTGCAGATGGTACATTTTTACATTAATGAATTGTATTCAAATTGATTCAGATGCGCTTTTATTTCAAAGAAAATTGTAGGTGTTTGTAGGTATTCAAACTTCAATATTCCAGAGACCGGAACCGGAACCAAAAAGAACCTGTATTTTTGGGAGAAACGGATCAGAACTCATTAATTTTGGGTGGAACTGGAACCCTTAATAATTAATATAGTTATAGTATAACATTGTTTGGGTTCCATTATGGTTCCATGAACGTTCTTTAAATAATCAATTTCGGTAAATTTTTACTTCAATGACCTCCAAATCTCAAATTATCTATAAAAATGTAAGTAAGCATTTCAAATAAATACACTCTTGGTCAATTAGTACTGTTAAATATTTCTGCCATAGTAATGCAATCAACTGTGCCTGCAAGTTCCCAAAATGCAATTTAAAAAAATAATTGAATTACCTATTGTCTGAATTTTAAGGAACCTATTGGAACCTAAAGTGGAACCGGATCCAAAACTTATTTTTGGTTTCAGTCCCTGATTTAAAGTAATTTTCACACTTATTTCTGAATTACTTGCACATCTACTATATCTCCTAAATGCTTCAAATGTAATTACTAATTAGTAAAGCACCTACATTATATTACGCTGCAGCTTGAAAACATTCTGCAGGTAAAAAGATTTTCTTTTCTGCGGGTAAAAGATGGCTCTACCGTGTGATTAAAGCAGCGTGGAAGCAGAAGAAGATTCCGAGTGACTGGGAGAAAGGGGTAATTGTCCCTCTTTTCAAGAAGGGGGATCGCAAGAAATGCAGCAATTATAGGGGAGTGACATTACTATGCCAGTGTGCAAAGGTGTTTGAAAAAATAGTGGAGTGTAGATTGAAGAATTGCGTGGAAGAGGGATTGAGAGAGGAGCAGTATGGATTTAGGAGAGGGCGGTCTACAATTGACGCAATTTTCACTGTGCGTCAGGTGATGGAGCAGCAGTGGGAAAAGGGTCAAACTATGCATATGGCCTTCTTGGACTTGGAGAAGGCATATGATAGGTTGCCAAGGGAAAGAGTGTGGGAGTGTCTGGTAAAGAGAGGAATAGGCAAGGAGTTGGTTGAGCGGATCAAAAGTATGTACCGGAACAGTGTGAGTTGTGTGCAGTCGGGAGTGGGGAGATCGGAATGGTTTAGTATTAGTGAAGGGCTTCGGCAAGGGAGTGTGTTGTCACCAACACTGTTCATCATTGTAATGGATGAGTTACTGAAGAAAGTGGAGCCAAATGAGGGGGATGATACACGAACACTAATTTATGCGGATGATGTGGTGGTGTGGGGAGAAACTAGGGAGGAAGTGCAGTTAAAGATTGATAAGTGGAGTGAAGAGACAGAGAAGATGGGTTTGAGAATAAGCGAAGAGAAGAGTGAAGTAATGACAATGGAACGGAAGAAGATAAGACAAGGACATGCCAGAATCAAGATGAGAGATGGATGGTTGAAGGAAGTAGAGGAATTTAAGTACCTGGGGAGCCTGCTCACCAACAAGGCAAAAGTAGATAGAGAAGTACAGGAAAGAAGAAGGAAAGCGGAGTGTTTCTATCAGGCAGTGAGGAAGTTGCTTTAGCACGAGAAGTTTCCAAAAGTGTGTAAAATGATAATGTATAAAATGTATTTCCTGCCAATTCTAACATACGGGGCAGTGACGTGGTCAGCGGGAGGACAGGAAATGGATCAGCTTCAGGCAGCGGAGATGAAGTTCTTGAGGAGTGTGAAGGGAGTCACAAGAATGGACAAGATCCGAAGTAAGAAGATAAGAAGTGAGCTGGGGGTAGAGAGATTGGGGTTTAAATTGGGCAGAGAGAGGCTTCGGTGGTTTGGCCACATGAAAAGGATGGGAACAGGGCGAGTGCCACGGCGGGTGTTTGAGTCGGCTACTTCGGAACCACGTAGAGTAGGAAGACCAAGAGAGAGGTGGATTGGAGTTATTAAGGACGATGTTTTGGAGAGAGGAGGAAGTTGGAGTGAGTTGGAGGCTGAGAGACAGTGGGAGGACAGAACAAGGTGGAGGCAATTTGTGGAACAATTGGAAGCGGAGGAAGAAGAAGACGAGGAGGAGATGCCAGGCGTGGCCAGCCGGTCTCCAGTAGTCCTGCGGCCCTAGTGTTGGTGGGAACACCCACCCCCTGACCCATTAAATTGGAACCAGCAGATAGATTATTATTATTACTAAGTGGAGTTACAAGGTTATTATGTACAAGGCCATTTCTTATGTGGTACGACCGTTCCTATAAAAAATCTGTAAATTCAATGAAAAAATGTATCTAATAAAATTGGATAGGGCCTACACGTTGAAATCATTTGTGCAATCTGTGGTGTGATGAGGAACTTTAAAATTAAACATTTAGTAAGGGGTCGGATGGAGAATGCATCATCATTTATCGCACTTTTAGGTGCTTGTCCAATTTCAATTTGTTGCTAGAATCAGGCAGTTTGGAGCGTTTTAGAGGGAAATACAGATGCTGGCAATAAACTGACGACCGCTCTTAATGTCATGCACATATCAAGTGCCAGAGTTAGAACTTTGTCTACTGCGTAATGAAGATTTTTTAAAAATAAATGTAGTAAATATGTCATACACTCACACTAACAGCACGAATTTTTTTCAGACATCCTTCCAGCCAAGTTCTTATTGTTTGCTTCGCAACCTCTTCTTCTATTATATATTCAAACTCCTCTCTTGCTAGGAGTTCCTCAAGTTGGAGTGCTTTGCGTATGTCAACAGATCTATAGGACAGCATGCTGAAAAGTAAATTGAAATATTTAATAGAGTACCGCATTAAAATCCACACTTTTAATAAAACAAATACTAAAATACAAAAATACAAACATACTTCAGAACATCATGAAATGTCACATCCTCTCCATTATGGAGGCGATCCAATTCATAGCACATGTGCTTAAAAAGTAGTCTGTCCTTTTGCGGATCTACTTCCAGGCGGCCTTTGAGCAGTCTTAGAATAAACTTTACTCTTCGGACTGGGATAACTCCTCGTTGGTGAATATCCACAACATTCCAAGTATTTTGAAAGTTTCTGATGTCGGCGTAAGAGAGCAGTGCATCCTCTTCATTTGAGTAGAAGAGGGAAAAATTCTCCATGATGATAGCTTTAAAAAAATAACAATGAGAAAATGTATTACGGAATAATTAATTATCGAGTAATACACAATGAATGATAAATACACAAATATTTTATTACTGCATAGTTCTTGACGTTTTCAACCTGATATCAGTGCATGAGTGCATGAGTGCATGTGTCGGTGAGCCTGTTAAGGCTCAAATGCCCCTGGTCAGGGATTTAAAAGACTTGGAAATGTAGGTAAAAATAAGTAAAAGGATTCAATATGCTAGCTAAGATCCAAATTAAAATCCAAATTATATTTATAAGAAGTATGTAGTGACTCGAGCCTACAGCAGTCTAAATACTGCAAACAAAATTGGCAAATATTCAACAATAAGAAAATGCAGAATCACTCATATGTACCATTATGTGAGTATTACAAATAACGCATTTAAACATAAGCTTTATTCTTACCCACTAAGAGATTTAGTACGATGTAGGTGATTATGACATAGAATGAACAGAAGTAGATCAACGACGCAGTGAAGTTTCCACAATCTGTTTCCCAGTAGTTGTCAGCAGGGGTGCAATAGGGTGGTTGTATCATACAGTCATGCATAATCTTGTTCCAATCTTCCCCAGTGACAATACGAAACAACATCGCTACTCCACCAACGGGCGACTCAAAGTTTGCTCGCCTGAAGAACAATTCAGATAAATTGAATATGAAAGTGAGAAAAAGCCAAAGGATTAAAAATTGAATGTGAAACAATGTATTAATGCCTACCTTCCAATTCCTTCACCGTACTTAACAGTACCAAAGATAATTGTTCCGGCCAGAGCATAAAAGAATACAAGTAGAAACATTCCAAATATAATGAAGAAACTTTTGCAGACAGAAACACCAACTGTCAGCATGAGCATTTTCAGTGTTGCATGTTTACCAGTAATTGTAAAGAAGCGTAAAATTACAACCACAAAGCCAATAGAGTAAGACAGATCATTCTGAAAAGAAAGAGCAATTAATGCTTTTTATCTACAACAAAGAATAGCTATTTACTGTATTTTTTCAAGTGTCATTGTATTTAAAATCAACTCACGCGCAAAGTAACGTTGATGAATATCCACACTACTCCAAGAACGGTGACGAAGAGGTCGTATCGATTCCGTCTCGATTGCCAGTAACCACGAGGAGTGAATGCAATGTTTTTCATAACCACCTCGACGACAAACACCAAGGTCAAGACAGTGCTTACCATAGATAATGGATCTGTGTGAGATTCATCTTGCCGCCACTGTGAATAAAATAATTTAAATTTTTGACCCAGCAAGGTAGGTAGGTATGGCCAGAAGTTACCTACATAAGCAGTACTTTGACTCGAGTAATATTATACATCTAGATACTTTTTATAGTTAAGAATAGTCTTACCGATACAACCAGCAAACTGCTATTGATGATCACCATTGCTGCAATAAGTCTCTTGAATGAAAGATGCTGCGTAATGTCGTAGATGAAGGCTCGGAACTTCTTGCCGTCAGGGCGTGGAGGTAGATGAAGGGGTTGAGCGATTTTCAGCCTCTTTTTCAAATCACACCACCGCCTTTGATCAACGGTAAGTAGAGCCGTACCTTTGTTCTCGGAATAGTTTGCAATTACGACGCCAACAAACAAGGTAAGTCCAATCATGCAGCCAAGAAAGATGTAAATATGAATGTAGATGGCATGAACCTGCAACAATCGATGAAATCTTTACTGGAGAAAATGTTGTCTGAAGGTACCAAGATATAAAATATGTATGGCACTGGCACAAGACAATATAATTATAACAATCAAGGCACATTGGATATGAAGCAACAGCAAACAATTTCATTCCCAAATCCAGTCAAAATCAAGAAATTTTACATACAAAAGGAAGGACGGGACTCAAGTACCTAAACCTATATGGAGAAAAGGAAGGAATTAAATAGGCATATTTTCGGTACCATTACTAAGCAGTAAACTTGATTACTATTTCACCATACATAAAATGAAAATTTATATTAATAGCACTCTCACATCTGGTTATCAATATGGTTGACTACTCAAAAGTCTATAAGCAAGCAGCCTGGACCCCTATTTTCGAGATCGTTCGAGTGCTCGTATAATCGAGCGTGACGTCCTTCTGAATGAAATAATATTCAATCTGTCATGTCAGTTTATTATTTTGTTTGGTCTGATGTCAAGCGGCTGTGAATACGTATGAAATTTTTCTCGAACAATCTCGAAAATAGGTCCCCCCTGCCCTTGCAGCATATGAATAGTCATCAAATAACCAGTGATCACTTGTAGAAGGGTGTGTAACAACTGTAATCTGTTATGAAGACCGAAAACATCCCTATTATGTTGGATTTGTGTTAGAGACTAAAAATCAATTTGCTGTCCGATCTGCACATTTGTGTGCTGATAATGTGCTATTAATGTGGACAGAGCATAGCAAACTATCGATTATCATAATTACATTTTATAGAACTGTTTTAATTAACAATTGATTTGTCAATTGTTAATAAATTAATAAATAAATAAGAATGATTGAAGGAGTTTGAGGTACTAAATTCTATAAAGGTAGGCAATACAACATCGAATCACATTCAGGGAGTTACAGACATCCAGCATTCCAGGTGCGATGCGACTTACTGGACCTAACGCTTTAATAAGAACATCTCGAACGTCTAGCCATCCCTTAAAGGAAAGAACTTCGAACAGAGCCAGCATGGCGTCACCTATGTTATCATAGTTGAATCGACGGGGGTTGGCCCTGATAAAAAAGTCATAAATTATCATTTTACAATAAATATCAAATACCTACAATATTACAAAATTTTGTTAATAAAACAATGTGACTTACCATACTCTTGGTACAAGCATTGATGGATATGACTCATTGACGCCGGGTAGAAGTTTCATTTTTGTTACAAATACTCTTCGCATGAAAACACCAACGCAGTCCTCCCGTCTAAGAATGGTTGGATCGTTGCATCTTGCAAGTCTGCCACCAAAAAGTTGAACCCCATAGCTCGCAAACACGAACATTAGAACAATCAAGAGTATTGATACCTACAAAGAACATAAGGAGTACAATATTTAAGTGTGCTTGAAAGCTAAGGCAAACTGGGCGGAAAAGGCCCATATTGAGACAATCCTTGTCAATATGTATCACCAACGGGCAACACATGGTAAAACAAAACATGTGATTTTGATTTTATTTTTTGAAAGTAGTACAATTCTTCAACAAGTATACAAGTCTCAATCCAAGTGATTGAGAATACGTACATGTCACTTGGATAGAGAATATCAATCCAACAATTTCATGGACTGCTTTACTTTTATTCTTTAACAACACAATTGAGGGGATTGCAATAAGAGCCGGTCAAATCACATAGCGAGCTCATGATTTTTGTATATTTACAATTGTTACAAATATAATGCACCGAGTTTCAACAAATCATGAAAAATCTTTGAAAGTTGACTAATTCACAGAGTGCATTTACATATTTGTCACATATTGTTCCTTTACTAATGTGACATAAAAGGGAAGTTAACTTAAATACCTAGGTACTATTGAATATCTCAGAATAAGTTCTTCGAATTGACTGATATTTGCAGCCGGCCCCTCAATTAATTATACTAATTACCACTAAAATCATGGAGATGGATTCAACAACTAAAAATACCATATTTACCAAAAGAATTTCCTTGAATCCTCTGCACAATTCATTGACAACTTTACTCATGTGTGGTACAAGAGTAAATATTCTGAGTGGGCGAACACATCGCAATATCATTAGAAGTTGAGCACCAGAGTTGGGTGGAACATTTTTAGGCATCCAGCACAAGAAAACCAAACTCACCTAGAAACACAACGGCTTTTAAGTCATCATAGAACCCATTATTTCTGACAATCTGAGATTGTCAGGAAATTTCGTCATTCAAACCTATAATAACCATTATAATATTATCTAACTTTAGTACCAAGGCCCTGTGAAATTAAAGATAACGAAAGGCCTTCGGAATACAAGTTCAGAGCGTTAACCACTCACCCAACCTGTTCCGTACCATGAAAACATATTTGATAATTTAAATAATCTGTTGACGAAATTTTGTCAGTACAGTAAACCCTCATTATTTCGAACTTCAATAATTCGAATTTAGGGGTAAATTCGAACTAGGTGGATGGTCCCAGTGTTCAGTATAGGCTTTACAATGTTAAATCATTTTGATAAATCGAATTTTAGGTTATTTCGAAATTCGAACTGAATTTTGGTCCCAGTTTATGTTATTATTTGCATACAGTTGTTTTAATTCGAACTTTGCAAAAGGATTGACAAAATAATCGCGAACAAACTTCGAAAAAACAAACTCAAACTACACATTTCCAATGTTTCCAATGGCGTCACGTCACAAAGAGAGTAGTCAAACTTAGTCAAACTGCTCTCTGTAGTGTTGGGGTGGGGGAAGTGTAGGTCTAGTCTCTTTAGTATACAAGTTTGCCTACCCTGGAACACTTTAGGTGGGAATATTCAAACTTCATTCAAGTTTTTGAAACATTTGGCCGCGTGTATAGTGGGAGTTAGCATTTGAAGGCAAAAAATAATGAAAAAACATTGCGTTATATTCAGATCAATACGGTAGGTATGTGCTATTAAAAATTATTATTATTATTTTTTTTTAAAGATATTTCGAACTTTTTTAATTCGAACTGGGATTTTTTGGGTCCCCTTGAATTCGAATTAACGAGGGTTTACTGTATTTTAAAATACATGATTTTTATATTTTTGAGTATCAAAAAATGTAATTTAAATCTAAATAGATTGAAATAATTTTTTGATTTACAAAATTCCATTTACAATTGAGTAAAATTCACTTCGAAAACTCTTATTAGAGCCGGTAATGATAAATTATTTTGTGAAGTCAAAATATAAAAGTGGTGTTTTTATTAAATGATCTACCTACAAAATACCGCAGTACTTACTCTTTGTATTATACCTTTTTTATATGAATATAATCAAATAACCTTCAATTGGACTGAATACATGATTTGATTACGTTAAAACCATAGTTCAAACTTACTCTTGTAAAACAGAGAAACAAGAAAATATTTAATTTAATAATAAAAAATAGCTGAGAGTAAATTGAGACTGACAGCAAAGAGGTTAATCAAGTAATTGACACAATATAGGTACAATATAGCGGTTCAATAAAGAAAAATGACTTACCACATAGATGAATACATCAAGTACAGAAGCAACATCCTTAATGTATGCTTTTGGAGTGAAGAAAAGTCCATCAGCAAGAATCTTCAGTGACAGTTCAAAACTCATGAACACAACAAAGCCATATTCGGCAATCTGAAGGGCAGGCGTTTCCATTACACGATAACTCGGAGTTTCAAACATCATTGAGACGCAAGATAGAGTAGTGACACAAATCATAACCCAGTCCAGGTATGTGACAAGCCCAAGGAAGTTGCTGGAAAATCAATGACATTTCATTTCAATTGTAAACATGAACAAAATATTCTTCAATGCAATCTAAATCTCAATATAAGGATAACAGACAATCCAAAAGTTTCGAAGTATGTTTTTCCATCATGTGTACATTGTCAAAATAAAATAGCCTAAATATATATGTACACTTGGTGTAAAAAATTATGAGTGAACAAATTGAATTACTGCTGGTCAATAAACACAGATCAACAGATGTACAGATCAATAAATACTCGTTATTTCTTATCATCATTGAAATGAGAGGTCACCAACTAGAGTGAGACAAGGAGATCGTTTGGACTGACATCTGATGGTGTGATCTAACATTTTTCAGTCAAACAGATTTATTGAGGGATCATTTTTAGTTGTGCCAAGTGAACCTATAAATGTTAAAAAGATAAAAACACTAAAGGAATTGAAGCAGACGCTAAGAGTTGGCGTTGTGCCATCCGTCTGCGTTCGAATTGTGAACATCAACATTGAATTTCTGTATGCAATTAATTTACGAGAATAATAATATCAAATGAGAATTTATTAGCAGCAGCAATTAGCAATTGTATTCATTCCAAGCAAAATACTCACTGCATTCTTTTGTATTGGACTTTTCTTTCCTTGCCAGTAAGGGGATCCTTCAGTCTTGCATCATATCGAGCATACACTAACAGCTGACAAAACTTGCGAAAAGTGCTCTCTCGTGGCACAGCAAACAAAGGTGTGTCAAAGAATGGATGATTTTCTCGGAGGTCTTCCTCGCGTTGATTGCGTCTCATTTCGGCTTGTTGACGCTTAGCTTGTAGTAACTTGATATCCAGGTCCTGGGGTCGGCTTCGGGAGGAGCTAACGCGATTCATCGCTCCAATGTCCCCATTCTCCATTAGATGCTCATATGTCTGTTTCAGCTTGATAGAGCCACTACGAACACTGCGACGAATAGATCTACGTAAGAAACATTCGTTATTTGGAATAATTTACACACTTCAGGTAGACAAGAGCAAATACTACATACTTTTTGTGATCGATGCGTAATTGTTTGGCACTACTAATAGTCCCCTGTGGTTTCAGAGGGCCCTTTCCAGGTACTGGTATTAGTGCAGAGTCTCCAAGCATGAGGCGTTGATTGTTGGAATCACTGAGAAAGAAGCATTGTTCATGGAATTAAGCACAAATCAACAAAATGTAATTATTGAAATTAGAATCAAAGTATGAACATACTTAATTATATAGGTGATAGTAGCTTTCCGTAGATGAGTGCTAATATTTCGGACTTTAGGTGGATTACTTTGGATTTTTACAGGCTTTTGTTTGCGGTAGACAATCTTCGAGTCAAAAACTTCACTTATTTTCTTAGATCCTTCTACTTCATCGTCTTCAACTTCATATACAAATTGACGCATAAAACTTTCTCGGACTTTGGGAAGATTAAAATCTGAGGGTACTTTGTGCAGACATGTCATCTGTGGACTGTCAGGAAATTTTTCAAATACTCTAAGACGGAAGGGAAGAGTTTCTTTAATTTCAGCACTCTGTTCGCGAAATTTCAGCTGCTTTAACTTTTTAATATCTTCATCCAACTCCAAGTTGTCTAAGATGACAGCAACAAATAAACTTAGCACAATCTGTAATAGAAACAAGAAAAGCATTAAAGTATCCACCAAGAAACATGGAGGTAGATAATTTTGGTTTGACGAATCTGATCAATGACTACCCGATTGCGCACTTCACTTCACTTCACATACAAAATTTTACTGACTTTAACAATGCTGGCTGATTTGATTAGATTTAGAACACAGCATATCAAGTCTTTTAATCAAGCGAGCGTCTCCACTTGAAAGTATAATTATAAGTTGTATTATAAGTAGTTGAGGGCTGGGTCTAGACTCTTTGACGCCTTCATCAAAGAATATTTTGCATAGAATTCATACAGCATTTTAAGCATTTTGGAGAGTGTGAATAAATAACAAATAATATTTTGGGGGTCTGAAAAAATAAACACATTTTTCTAATTTGTGTTTTGATTTCTAATTTGTGTTTAACAAATTTTTCTAAATTTTACAAAAAAGTATACCAAAAATTCTAATTGTCTGAAAATTCAGCGCCCCGGGTGTGCACCCTGGTCCCCCTATCCACGGGCTGGCAGGCCCTGTATAAATGGCACTACATAAGTTAATCCATTGTTATCTTCTGAAAAATAAGTGAATAGTTCCTAGATAGTTAAGTAAGTGAAAAGTACTCACTAAGGTGACGAAAAGATGGTACAAAATGAAGTATACAGCAACAAGAGGTGCTAAAGTTTCACGAGTTCTCAGCATAGTCTCATCCATTACTTCAACCCATGCCTCTTGAGTGAGAATTTGAAACATGGACATGAATGCTTCAGGGAAACTTTCAAACTTAGTGAAGTCACAAAGAAAACAGAATAACTGCATTGAGATGCTAGAAGAAATTATCAGTAGGCACATTGTAAAGATAATCAAGCTTCCGAGCTTTTTTCCTGGTCCAAAAATCTTGTAGACAAAATCTTCAAGCATCGGTGATGCCTTGATCAGCCGAACAATTCTCAAAACCTTTAAAAAGAAGTAAAATGATTAGGAGTTTTAAAAACTCCACAGTAGGTAGGTATATTATATTAAATAGCAATTCAATATTAAAAAGTTACCTGGAAATAAGTAAATCCTGATAAATAAAGGGCAGGTATTGTATGTAAAGTTGTACCAATGGCAAGTAGAAGTTCAAATTTATGTATGGAGTGTTTATAATAGCCACGGAAACCAAGACACCATATTTTAAACAGTGTTTCCAGATTTAGAAATATTGTAAAAGCAACTTCAATGTAATAATATTTTTCGTAGAAAACATGTCGAGGACGTTCATCATGTTTGAAGCTCATTGTTGCAGTCACGACTCCATTGGCCAGTATGACACCCATTACTAGAAGTCGAAATGACGCTGACCGAAGAAAGACTTGGCAAACTTTCGGTGCTAGTCCTCCATGTTTATTATCATCCATTGTGACCAGTTTCCATCCCGAGTCACCTCCAATCAAGATCTATTAAGAAATTAAATCAAATGTAATAACCAAGCATTCGTAACTTGGAGGTGCTACAAAGTCAAAGAGAAATCCGAAATGCAAATCAGATGCAAAATAAAGTGATAAGATACTCACTCAAAAAAAAAATACACAGAATAAAAATTATAGGTAGGTAGCCAATTGGTACATACACTCCAACCAATTAAAAATTGTACTTTGCACAAAACAGATTTGCTGCTGGTCAGGTTCCTTGACAATCAGTTAGTGTTATTATCAATGAAATCAGAGCTCACCTACTAGAGTTAGATCAGAGCTGGGTAAGATACTAAAAAAATAGGAATGCGTTAAAGTTACGTTACTTTCCGAAAAAAAGAAGCTAGTTAAAGTTAAAGTTCCTCGACTAATCAGAGGAACTGGAAGTTCCTTTTCAATGAAAAGTTCCTTTAAAACATACTTAAACACAAATTGTGGAAAACAAAATTTTCTACGAAATTCCTCCCAGTACGAATGGCTTGCTAGAATTCTACCCCATTCCCCATGCCACGGCAGAGTTGGCCAAGTGCAAGTGAGAGGACGAACTGATGATGCACTTGCTTTGACTTTCACCGAGCATGAACGGCATGATTGGAATGCGGTTTGTGCAGGTGGCCTAAAATTCCTTATTCAGAGAAAATCATGTACAGACTTGAGGGCGGAAATGGTGTAGTTTTGAATGTTGAGGGAAGGTACATTCTGCTCTAAAAGTAACTGCAAAAGGAACTTTTATAAATGTGAAAGTTCCACAACAAAAAGGAACTTTTCAAGTTACTAAGTTACATCTATCTTAGCAGGAACGCGATACCTTCAAAGTTACAAAAAAGTAATGCGTAACCGGTAATGCGTTACTTTTGTGAAGTTACTACCCAGCTCGGAGTTAGATAATGCATTAGAACAAACTTCATATGATAATGCCATCAAACCTTTATCAGATAATCCTTTTCCTTCGAGGTACCATTTGGCGTTTATTATTTGTTTGAGTGTACATTAAACTACACAATATTTCATTTTCTAACAAAAAAATATAAAGTGGGACATAAGTGGGTACCTGTGATGCAGAGCTGTTTGTGATGGTTCCTCTTATACCCCACATTTGTTGAAACTGCACTCGGATTTCGTTGAAAGTCTCAGTGATTACAGCAATGAAAACGTTCTTGACAAGCCATGCCAGAAAGAATATCATGGTACTGAAGTAGAGAGCTGCCCTCCAACCTGGCAAACTATCGATTGCTCGATACATTATGAAGACCCATCCTTCTTGAGACGCAGCTTGGTAAACAGTAAATATGCTGGTGGCTAAAATAAAACAAATTATAAAATAATATGCATGTTACATTATGATGTTTCAACATATAAGATTACAAAAACTGGTGAAATATTGGGGAGGGGGGGGGGGGGAGGGGGGCAAATGTTAAATTCAATGGATTCAATGGTTTGGTGGAAGGAGCCCCCTGGCAAAATTTTAAATCAATTATTCCAAGCATTTGAATTTACAATCATTCAGAAAGTATACCTAGCCAAAAAATGTAAGAGGTGAGGCAAAGTAGGTAGTCACTTTCATGGGAAAAGGGCAAATTAAACAAAATAAATTTAATTTGTTTGCATATTCCTTATTTTTTTTGGTCTTTGAGGAATTTCATGGGTGGAATTGACCCCCTCTCTACTTGGATCTCTAAATAATGTACCTAATTTATTGAGCACAAAAAATAGATAGGTACACAATTGGTGTGTGTGTATTCACAATCAAGCCATTGATCTCCCATATATCCATCTCTTCACTCTTCACTCAATAAATTGTTATTCAGCTTTTAAAGGTTGAGACACTACCGGTATTCTATAAAATACCGTTAATGAAGTCGGAATGATATGAAGAGATTAATATTATTTTATTATTATTTATTTTTCTAGCATACGGGGCAGTGACGTGGTAAGCAGGTGGAAAGGAAATGAACCAGCTACAGGCAGCTGAAATGAAGTTTTTGAGGAGTGTGAAGGGGGTGACAAGAATGGATAGGATTTGAAGTGTGAGGATAAGAAGAGAGCTGGGGGTTGAAAGATTGGTGTTCAAGCTGGGAAGAGAGAGGCTTAGGTGGTTCGGCCACATGAAGAGGATGGGAACCGATAGAGTGCCAAGGAGGGTGTTTGAACCAGCTACAGGGGGAACACGGAGAGTTCCCCGTGCCAAGGAGGATGTGCTGGAGAGAGGAGGAAGGTGGAGTGAGCTGGCTGAGAGACAGTGGGAGGACAGAACACGGTGGAAGGATATTGTGGAACAGTTAGAAGTAGAAGAAGAAGAGGAGGAAGTGAGGGGGAGACGCCAGGCGAGGCCGGCTGGTCTCCAGTAGTCCTGCGGCCCTAGTGTTGGTGGGAACACCCACCCCCTGACCCATTAAATTGGAACCAGAGGATAGATTATTATTATTTATTTTAAAATGTACAAACAATAGCCCGGTGATCCCGAGGTCCAAGCACAGAACATCAGCTTGCTTCGAGAGAGCTTCGAGTGTTAATAAGTGAGTAGTAAGGTATTTGTTAATACTTGAAGCAGAGTACACTCTTTTAAAGTACACTTACAACTGCCAGAGAAATAATAGAAATTAAGATTGTTTACCAAATTCATCAAAGCCATTGAATCCCATGATGTAGCGAGAGAGTTCAAGTTTCATACACTTCATTCCTTCCGGACACTGGTACCCTGATCCAGGTTCCACTGAGCAGAATGTATCTGGTATTGCCAAACTGTTGATTGTTATGGACCTGCACAAAAATTACATTATAATTTATTTGATGAAAATTTCCAAAATAATCCAATGATTTATTTTTGATAATTACTTTGGATCTGTGCTGTTCAGTACACAGTGATTTTTCAATTCTCCAAAAAATTGAACACCGAGAAGACCATACAGAGACATGAAGAAGAGGAAAAAAAGTGTAACATTGTAGATCTGCTGGCTGGAACGTTTAAATATCTGATTTATCCGTGACTTTGGCATGGAAAATTTGAGAAACACTCGAATGAATCGAATCATAATAAGTGGGCGAGGAGCTCGTAAAATAGACAGATAGCTAAACCGTGGCACGATTCCCAACATCTCAAACACTTGCAGAATCACAGAGACCCATAGGAAGAAAACCATGCTGGCATCAAACTGGCACCAATGGTCTTTTAAGTATGGGACATCTCCTTTTAGAATCCCTCTGATGTGCATTTTCGCAATCATCTCTGCAGTAAACAGGAACGTAACAACAAGATCACAACAGAATGTCACATATTGAAGAGGCGGATGTTTCTCAAATGTCTTTGGAGTGTTGAGACTGACTGATAGAAGACTGACCAGGGCACAGAACCGCATGAGCCGTCTAACCCAAAGCTGAAAGAAGCAAACAAAATGTAGTAAATATTATGTTCCTCAGCGATAAACTAAAAACCATGTAAGGAGGTATAGGAAGATGCATAATTACCTTGTTCACCCAGTCAATATCTGCACTCTCATTTAAGCATTCTTCAGGTCCATAGTCAGCCAACACAGGTTCCCCCTTCAAACTTTGTTTTCTTCCCAGCATCATATCGAAAAGACACTTTTACTTTAGTATGCACCTACTTCAAAACTTATTGAATTACAAAGTACTAATTTAGTACACAGCTACATTTCAAACCCAAAATGTCTAGTTGGAGATTGAATGGTTGTTTCCGCACCCTTTCCACATTTTTAGATGATAAATGGAAGTAGCCAGACTTGTTTGCCAGATTTGACAGCTCTTGAGCTCAGCTGCACAGCCCCCACCCCCCACCACCCACAATGCCTTGCAGTGCAGCCATCAACCCCAAAGGATCAACCCCATGTGATTTGGAGGGAAGTTCAAATAAGACCATATAAAAAACAACCTATTTATTTACAATGAATGATAATACATACTAGTTCTTGAAACTACATACATTACATTTAGTAGGTACATTTATCAACGTTCAAAATCATGATTCAGTGCAATTGTACATTATTGTCCCATACTTTTAAGAAGTCCCAAAATATAACTCCCAAGTTCCTCATCTTGATTGTCCCATGAAACATACACATTTTTCTGTTCATCTACTGCTCCAGACACTTTCACAAGCACAGACTCCACCGAAATGTTCCCTTCGTTCAGTTGAACATTCCAGTCCTTCAATCGGGTTTTGATGAGCTCAAGTAGTTTTTCTGTAGTTTTGCTGGCAGGACCTGGATCTTCCAAGCCAAGAGTGCAAGTAAACCGCACCATGTGGCGGTTTAGACCTGCATCCTTGCATGCTTCATCAATGCTCTTCAGACAAATTGTGTTGTCTTTCATCACGAAGGCTCCATGCAACAGTCGCTGGCGACGGGCATCCGGTGGTACAGTGTTGAATTCAGCTGATTCGGCTTTCAGTAAGGGTAGTGACACATCTGCTGGGATTGATACGTTTGTAGAGATGATGCATGTTTCACCATTTGCTGGCATGAAACACTCAAGGTCAAACTCTTTTTTAATTTTTTCCTTGAGGAACTGCATCTTGCTTCCTTCGCCATGAACCAACATGACATTCTTCGGTTCACAGTACTGAATGAGCTGCATTATGCCTTTGGCATCAGCATGTGCCGAGAAGGACATGTACTGTACAGACATCTTCACTTCAACAAACTGTCGGTTTTCAAGCTCAATTTTCTTTGCACCACTCAGAACCTTGTGTCCAACAGTTCCTACAACACAAAACCCAGGCATAATAATCATGTTGTTCTCATTGGGTGCCCACTTCTTAAAGATATTGAGCGATAGACCAGCATGTAGCATTCCTGGTGAAGCAAATACAACCATAGCTCCAGGATTGTCAATGTACGCTTTATCAAACGGTTTGATGTGTTTGAAGTCGAACATGTTGCGTTGGACAAAGGTCTTGCGTATCTTCTGGTTTGTCCAAGTTATGAACATCTTGTAATAGTTGTTTGCCTTTTCTGTTAGTCCAGCAGCAAAAAATACAGGAACTTTCAGGTTCATACGTTCCCAGTAAGTCTCCAGTAATATGCACAATTCTTGAGCTCTTCCTAGTGCAAACACAGGAATCAATACTTTTCCACCACGATCGACACATTCATGTACTTTCTTCAGAAAATCTCTTTCTCTGCATCGTTTGGAGTCACGAATTGTCGTTGCATAAGTTGATTCAGTGATCAGTAAATCAGGGCGACATTTCGAAATCCAGGCAGCTCCCAGATGGCGATCCGGAGTCATGTTGTAGTCTCCGGTGTAGACTACAGACTGAGACCCAACTTTGATGGAAAACATTGCTGCTCCTAACACGTGGCCTGCATAGTATGCCGTTATCTCAAGTTGACTATCAACCATAACAGATTGATGGAGTGTTACAGCTATAACTTTCTTCATACAATCCTTAATATTTTCGGATGTAAAAAAGTTACTCTCACCTTTCCGCTCTACTGACACTTTTCGCATATCTTCCAGCAGGATGGGAGCAATAGCTTTAGTAGGGTGTGTCATGTAGATTGGACCATTATATCCAACCATTTCAGTAAAGTAAGGCAATGCACCACAGTGATCAAGGTGAAAGTGGGATATGATAACACAGTCAATATAACTTGTCAATGGGCCTTCCGGACTTATGAAAGTGAAGTCCGGAAACCTGCGCTCATCATTGAATCCCATGTGCATGCCGCAATCTAACATTATGTTCTTTCCACCCATCGTTAATAATATGCAGCTGCGGCCAACATCTTGGCCTGCACCTAAAGGTGTTATTTTGATGTCCGGCATTTCGGCTTTGAAGTTCAAAACATAAAAGAGTAAATATTATAATTTATACACACGGAAACACGTTGTCCTGTTCTCAGCGACAGTAATGCATACACATTCTTAAGAGTCCCCAATAAATACAGTAATAAGCTGGGATTAAAATTAATCCACGATAGAAGAATAATAACCTCAAATCTAACATTCACATTTCACACAGTGCACACAAGCAACTAGTAAAATGCACAGCCTTCTAAGAGCAAAAGAGCACAAAAGAGTGGAGTCGTTTCAACCATTTTTCAACGATACAATCACCCGGGAAATTTAAATATTCTTTCTTCATAATTATTATGATTTATCATAATTATACATAATTATTGTAATAGAACCTCCGATGAATCATAAGAATAAATACCTTCCTTTTATTATAAAATCATTGGTTATGATTATGAATGAAGTATAGTGTTTCTCTAATGACTTAAAGGTTAGGAAAATATAACTCGGTGATGTTTCCCCGCACAACACCCTTCACCTGTGTAAATTTGTGTGATATTTTCTCAATCCCATTTACCTACTTTTTAGTTATTTCACCTCACCTTTAATGTAAAAGAACAATTTGATTTCTATTCATTAAAATTTTAATGAGAAATTTATTCGAATTTAATCTAGCCAATTGATCATGTCAGTGTATTCAATGATCCAATCATCGATTCAATCAACAAGTAAAAAATTGTCAAAGACTTCCCTCGTTTCCTTCGAAAATTTTGTAAGATACTAATCATCAGCCATGTCCTTTTAATTCAATAAGAGATAATAAATACAAATGGAATTAAAACGAAAATAGCTTATAAAATGGTTTATTGCATATTTTCACTCGGTTTCTCATATTAGGCCTCAACAAAACAATGCTGTACAGAAAATTACAATAGAGCTTAAAAAGCTTACAAGCATAAACTATACCTTACTGTGTCTAGCACATGCCTACCGATAGCAAATCCGCTACAATTACAAAAGCAGGCCTTTACCAATATTCCACCATTTCCGATATAAAATGACGAATTTTCTGTAGATACTTTCGAAAATTAATCTAGATTAGGTCATTGAATAAAACATATAACATAAACTGGTCAGTGCATCAAGAAATGGCACATCATGCCTAGAGAAGGATAGCAGTCTATCAATCCAACAAACACCAAAAAAATACAAATTGTCTGATGAGGTCAAGCAATCAATGCCATTTTCATTTTGTTTCTGAATTTTATTCTAGGTAATTTTGACACCCCAGTTCATCAAGATTGCAGATTCCTGCAAAACTTTGATAAATAATGCCTACTGCACTATGTCAAAACGATAATGAAAATTATTATTTGGTGAATCCTACTCCTTAACTGACTTCATTGGCAGACACAGTACAATAATTGCTTTCAAGCAGTAAATAAACCCTCTAAAATGTAAATAGGGTAAATGCTTCAGTAAAGCATGGACTGTAGTATAAAAAGTTTTGACCGAGTATTTTTTAGTCGCAAATAAGATTGATGGACTGCAGCAGCATGTGCACAACACATTCCCAATCTCACATTCTACACAAGACTTCCCACTTCCCAGTCTTTTACACATTATTTTATAAGCTACAAATTCTAATGGGTGATCTTCTGTATCAAAATATTTAAATTATGAATTTTAATTAAACAAGTAACCCTTATCATGGAATGACCATAAAAGTCGAAACAATTGGGCACAGATGTAACTTAATTAGTACCTGTTGTACATTATTCTAAAAATGATGATTATAATGCTATACCCACAAAGAGGGTCAATTTATGCAAGTGTAAATAGAAATGTGCAACACAATTTGATTGAAATTATGTGACCCAGTAGCACCTTGATATTTTTGTAGTCAACATTTTGAGGATAGTATATATTTACAAAGAAAGCTCTTCACAATGACTCAATTACTGTTCACAGCACACCAAAGCAGCCAAGCTATAAAACATTTGAAAACTTTAAATATTTAAAAATAAGATGAACAAGAAGTAGTATTATGATCCATAGTGGACAGTACGTATATACCAACCAAAGGCAACTGGGATTCTCTAACATTATCAAGTATTTGCCTCATGCAAACTTCCCTTACTTAATTAATTTTGCACATATCAAACTCCAAATGGCATAATATAACTTTAAAAAGCAACAATATATTCGTTGATATTATGGATAATCAAACTGATCAGTCTGTGGAGATGAGCACTTCAGAATGTGCATTATCCACAATTGGTGAATCGTCCTTGTTAACAGTGGCTGTGATTTCCTGAATGACAACTATTTTACTCTCGATGGGCTCATCATTCAATTGAGTAGTTGTCGTAGTTGTTTTTGTGACGGTTGTTCCTACTGGGCGCCGTATCGGACCTCCTGCTTTGCTATTCGTTGTGGTTACAGATGTGGTTTTAGTAACATTACCAGCCACTTTTCGTGCTGCAGTGCTGCTTGCAGTGGTGCGAGTTACTGTTGAAGACTTCACAGTCTGAGACAACTGCTTATTTGCAGTTTCCTTGCCTTGTTTATCCACAAGTGTTGTCTTCGTTACAGAGCTAGCAGTCTTGGGTCGAGCACTGGCGGTTATCAATGGTGCTGCCTTGGGTTTGCTAACACCATTCACAGCTGGCTTAGCAGCAGGCTTTGCAGCTGAAGCAGTTGACAATTGTGTCGTTCGAGTGACGGTGGTTGTCTTTGTAGTCTTGGAAGCGACTGGTGCAGAAGCTGGTCTGGTCAGAGGCTTACTTGCAGTAGTTGTAGTAGTAGTAGCAAGCTTCTTGGTGACCAATGGTTCGGGACGTTTAGTCACCATTTTAGCATCACCATTTGACAGTGCAAGTTTTTTCTCAGTAGCAAGAGGCTTCGACGAAGTGGTGGCAGTCGGACGTGCTCGGACAAGTGTGGTTGTAGTCTTAGGAGGTGTTGGTTTGGCAGCGGCAGTAGCAGGCGGCTTGGTAGTACTAGGAGCGGCCACTTTACGTGCTTGACTGGTTGTAGTCGAGGCAACCTTACTGGTGACGGTGGTAGTGGGACCAGCCTTGGTGGGCACTGGGCCAGTTTTGCTGGCAACACGGTTTGGTGGGGCAGCAGTTGGTTTCTTCTGAGGCGATATGCGTGGTGCAGCTTGTGGAGCAGGGGATGACAGAGGTTTGGTGGGGGAAGATGGAGTTGATTTAATTGCAGTCTTCACCGGTGTACTTCGATTACCAGGAATAGGTTTAGTTGCAGGCTTGGTCTTATCCACTGTAGGCTTCTTCTCCTGAGCTTTAGTCTCTCCCTCTGCCTTCACATTCTTCGCACCAGCTATGGTAGCGGCAGTTGCAGCTCCAACCAACACAGCTGCTGCCGCTGCCGTTAATGCTGGATCTTCAAACATTGATTCAACTTCAACTGAAGATTCCTTGCAAGTTTCGTTGATAGGCTCAACAACCCCCTGCATGTCAGACTTATCTTGAATGAAATCAGATGGTACAGCATTGACCAGGTCTTCAATATATGAACTCTCAGTTGTTGCACTTGCAAGTTGAGTTGATTTCGTTTCAAACTCGGCAAAATCAATGGGTACAGAGATGTTTGGTGCTTCTACATTTTCAGGTTGGCTGTACTCAAATGCTGGCTCAGTAGGTTTGTTAGAAAATTCTCCTAAATCAAGATGCTCCATACCACTGTATATTGAAGCCTCTTGTACAAGATCAGGGAATGGAGCCACAACTTTCGATTCAAATTCCTCCAAAACATTCAACTCTTCATTGAGAGGCAGCTCATTGAGAGGTGGAGACGAAAAATTAACTTGCTGGTCAAAATGAATATTTGCAATAACCTCACTGGTAGGCAGTAGAATGTTGAAATCATTGTCTGGAGGTGGAGCAGAGGGCAAGTTGTGATCGGTGGGCGAAAGTGGCATGATGTTGGTGTTGTCTTGTTCTGAAGACGTGAAGTCATTCAAGAAGTCCGACGGAGAAGTGGTATCGAATAGATTATTTGCAGATGCTACAACCTCACTTGATTCTGAAGGGAGTAGATTATTAACGAAATCGGAATCTTTAATTGTAGAGGATGCAAAGCCAAGAAATTCAGGAGAAGCAGGTTCTAGAGTATCCAGGATATTGTCCCCCATGAATCTTCCCTCAACCATGGACAAGTTAAGACGATCTTCTCTGAAACTTGAGGTCGATATATCTTGGAAGTCAGTTTCATCCCCACACTCAGCATTGGTGGATGAAACCTCAGACTGTGTGTAAACGTGTTCAGGAATTGCAAATGGATTTTGCAGTTCTGGAAGTTCTCCAAATTCAGGCTCATTCTTCAATAGTTCGTAGGGGTTTTCAATGTCCTGTTGGATCACATTTCCCAAGTCAGTGAAGGCAGAGTTGAATGACGCATCACTAAATGGGTTGGTCGCAATATCCTGAATACCATCAGCTGGGCGTTGGCTAACTTCCAATTGAAACTCGTCTGGAGACGGAACACAAATATCGTCCATCACAATTCCTGCTTTTCGCGGCGACATTGACAAGAGAAGCTCTTCCATTGATGGCGTAGTGGCAGTTGGTGATGGAACAAACTCAGCAGCATTAGGGTTCAGCCGAGACTCCATATTGTCGTCTTCTTCAAGTTGCTGTTCGGTATTCACAACCGGCTCGGCAGATTTCTCGATAACTTCGACAGGTGTATCAGTTGGCTCGGTGGGTTTGTCTGTAGGCTCGACACGGTAGTAGTTCCACTCGTCTTCAGATTCGTCTCCGCTCTCTCCTACATTGTCCGTCTCAGGCACCAGTGATGCTCCACTGGCAACTAATCAAGAAAAGAAACAGATGCGTTTTAATAACAATCTACAATAACAATTAATAACAATCAATTTATCAATATATCAATCAATATATATACAGTCCATACCATCTATTATAAAACATTGCTCTCCAGGAGGTTTATTCTAGAATGTTTTCCCAATTCCATTCTGATGGAATCCAGCTCACAGCCATAAGGAATGGAATTAAATTCTATCAGAATTTGTCAATTTATAAGTTCTAGAATAGGACCCAGTATGGTATCAATGGGAATAATAATGTAAGGATGGGTGGGAAGGGTGGTGGAAGGGGGGTGCTCTCCAGCCAGTTATTCCTAGCTTTTTGTCACCTCATTGTCATTGATAATTCATGATGACATACACAATCATACTACTACTACCCAACGTCTATACAATACTCTCTTCTAAAGGTTGAGCCGAGCGAGGGATTTCAGTACTCGGAAGTATTCGGCTTTTCCCACTTCGTGACGTCAACACAGCTGGCAACTGCTTGATAGTCTGTATGCGCTGGCATGTGATTTTGATAGAAATGTCCTACTCCATGATGTCACGGAGTAGGACAAAGCCGAATACTTCCGAGTACCTACTGAAATCCCTCGATCGGCTCAACCTTTAGAAGAGAGTATTGTATAGACGTTGACTACTACCTACCTAGTCCAATAGGCAATAACAAAATGTATTTTTTGAACAATTTGTTTTTTTTGAACAACTACCTACCACGAAAAAAAACTATTAAGAAATATTGAACACAATAGTACCATTGATCATGTGAAAATTGATCATTGTCAGGAGGACACATATTACGAATATACATTCAAAGATAGCATCCTGCTTAGGAGTTTCATAGGTACACTCGACAATTCATAAAATGGTATTTGAAAGAAATGGATTGTCTGAAAAAATGTGATGGCATCATCTGATGAAGTCTATACTTACTCGTCATCTACCTCTAGTAGGTGAGCTCTGATTTCCTTGATAATAAAAAGGATTGATTGTCAATGTTTCGTTCAAATACCGTTTTATGAATTGTCGAGTGTACTGTTCAATTTGCAGCCAGACCAAATATCTGGCGTTCATCCGCAAATTAAAAAGATTGTATGTAACCTGTGATAAATGGCACAGTAATGAGCATTGAGCATAATGAGCTTAAATATTCCTTGAAGTGAACTTATTATTTTAAGGGCGACGTCACGTGGCAGGGTGTAGTCGAGGGTGGGGTGGGATATATATAGCCTGGCAAGTCTAGCCAACCCGAGGCACTAAGACCACACCCCTAAGGGAAATCCCTTCCGATCGATTATTGTGACTCACACTCTCCTCTTAGTTCATTCACGAAGATTCTACAGGTGGATAAAGAACTAACAATAGAACTGTTACGCCCTGCTTGTAGTATTGTAAATGTCATACAAGTGGAGACTAGAGAGCCTATGTGGAGACAAGACAATGCCTTGTTCGTCACCTTAGGTGGGTGGTTAAACGACCCAAGACTGCAGAGAGTAGGGGACACTACCTACACCGAGCCTAAATCATATAAACCTTCAGTCAGAACTATCTGGTGGGTGTGAACAAATTTCTCGCTACATTATTAACACCCTGTGGACAGACACAGTAATGTTGCCCTGTTATTCCGGATCAAGTGTGGCCCACTGCCAAAACAACCTGGCACCGACACAGTCCCTAGCAACATTATTCTACCGTTCATGATGAATCCTTCTACATAGTCATCCTCATAAATCAAGAATACGGCATCAATCAACAAGATGACAGACACGTAATTCGCAGAATATCTTATCAAGACATTGATTATTTGTAACCCGATGCAAATCTTATCAGAAATTAAATGCATTACGATAATAGTTGGACATACCTCTCGTTATGTAATAGTAGTAGGCACTGGATTTACAGATTATAATATTGCGACTTCAATTATAAACAAACAACACGAACACATCGGAAGTAAAAATAGACTTGTGGAGAGTTGAGAATCTCTTCCTCGTTCCGAACCCAGTTGATGACTGGCTCGCCTGCGAGAGTGAGTGGGAGGGGAGCGAATCCAGTCTCACTCACAGCAAGAGAGATGACGGCACAAGACGAAGGAATGCGAGGAGAATGCGGTGTGGCCGCCAGAATGAGCTACCTGCCCGTTTCAACAGCTGTTTCGCTGGACTTCGCATACGCCACTGTACAAGTACAGTCGCGTCGCGTGCTGTGACGCCACTGTACGCTCGCGTGGCGTGTAGTGACTCATTGGGGGCAGACGGCAATCAAGTTACACATGCCGTTGCCGTGGCAACGCACGAAGCACTGAGAGTGGGGAACTCGCATGCGGAAATTGAAAACATCGACAAAAATGATCATCTTAATTTGCCGATTTGCTTGCTTACGTATATAGTACACGTATAAATACATGATCACAATAGAAAATTCTTTACTTGATCCCCTTAAATATTTAGTGCCTATTATAGCTACTGCGCTACTTACGAGATACCTAATTGTTGAACAAACCACGGACATTGCATTTGCTTTCGAGGGGTTCAGGGGACAAGGCGAGGGACACGGTACCGATACAAATGAAAAGACGGCATGACATGACCCTACCCTGCTGAACGCCATCACATTAATAACCAGCTGCACACTAAATAATTCCGTCCATGTCTCACCGGCATCAGCAGGCGGCGTGGGCGTCTCCTCCCTGGGTTCGCCGACGTGGTCGAACGCGCTCATCTGATGACGCTGCAACTCAAGATCTGCCTCCAAGTCGCTGGCAAGCGCCGCCGCCTTGGCAGCCGCAATCGCCGGCGACAACAGCACATCGTCGACGCCGTCCACGTCGGTCTCGGGTCCGAAGTCGTCGTCATCGTCCTCCTTGCCGTTCGCTGGACGGTTAAGGAAATAGAGGTCGGTGGCGGACGGCGGCGCGGCGCCGGCTTGCTTCAGCTTGTCGGCGGCGGCGTCGAGTTCCAGCAAGAGGTTGGTCTTCTGGTAGGCGGGCTCGGAGGAGCCGTTGGTGTGCGCGGGGATAGCGTCGTCCATGATCTCTTCTTCGGACTCGCAGGACGGCCACACATCCAGCGTTGCCAGCACGGCGGGGTCGGTGAGGAAGACGACGATCACGCTGATGTTGTCGAGCGATCCTTGCTGCTTGGAGAGCAAGACCAAGTGCTGACTGACAGCCTCAAGATCGCCTGCAATCAAAGAGACACATTGTTAGCACGCACAGTGTCGAGTATGCGAAGCAAGGAAGGGGATGACTGCGCATTGCGAAGTGGCGATCAATCCGTTCGACCTCTCCCAACACGTTCCGTCGATACTCATGAAACCCATCGGGCCGTGATCGACCACATCCTCCTGTGACTCGCTCACGTGGCTAGACAGCAGGAGTAACGCAATCCGCAAACACCTGGCCGCCACTCATTCCACAACTGCATAGGTCCAATCAACACTTCGTCCCCAGTCCCCACATACATGTATGTCCCCTCACCCAGGCCAGACTAGAATATGAGGGGGGGGGGGGGGGGGGTCAGTACAGGGATTTACTTACATACAGGATCTATATTACAGGTATTGGAGGCACGAAGAGCACGGACGTGGGCATGCAGCAGAAAATAACATTATCAGTTGTATCTTCAGATTAGATGAAACAAAAAATAATTTTTTGTTACAACCACTATATATCAGAGCTATATTTTTATCATAATTACTTTTTTGGTAATCATTCGACTCAAATTCCCCCCTCCCCTGCGATGGCTGCAACATCGAAATTACGTCAATGAACACAATACCCCATTACTACAGGGAAAATACGTGATATGATCTTCAGAATGATTTTAAAGAATTAACCTTAATAATATTCACCTAATGGTACTAGAACATAGACAATGGACCGAAATCTTAACCTTATAGCTATAGATATTCAAATTAGAATTGCAAATTATGGACGCGGGATACATTCAGTGTCAGTGCAACAAGGAAGGAAACCACACTGCCAGATTCCATGGACGGACGAGACATAAAAACTGTTCAGTTATTAGATTCCGCGTTCTATTGCTTAAACACTAAGATTTTTTTTTAATTTGCATCCCTCAATACTACCAGCAATCAGCATACAGCAGTTTTATTATAACTTGACAATAATACCTCTGCATAGTTGGTGGTGAATGTGATGACGAACGGCGGAGAGAATAATTGGGGGATGCAAATAAAATAGACCTATTGAGGAAAAACTATCACTGTAGAAAGTAGGTACACTCGGCAAAACAAAAATTGGTCGTTGCAAATTTGAATGACTGCTGGTTGCTGGTCATGTCCAATAACCTATCAAAGCTAGTTATTATCATTAAAATGCGAGGTCACCTACTAGAGTGAGACAAGGAGATCGCTTAGACTGACTTCTGATGGTGCGATCTTACATTTATCAGCCTATCAGATTTATTGAACCTTCAATTTTTGTTTGGCCAAGTGTAGATGATCGCTGGTTCCACTCAAAACACACCAACATTAATTTCGACATGAAAGTTCGAGAGACGGGCGACTGTTCATTGAGCCACAAAGCGAACAATTCGCCATAAAGCGTAGTGAATGGTGAATGGGTGCTTAGCATGATGAAACTTACAGTTGCAGACAAGCGCAAAGTAGATCATGTTACGCATGCTAAGAATAGGCCTTACTTCACCCCTTTTCAACTCAAGCTAGCCGACAAGACACCAGACGGTCTCCTACCAAGCATTTACAAGGCAACATAAGGCGGGCGATGACTGATGAAACACAAGCCGTCATAACAATAAATAACAATAAACCATATCGGGCTACTTTGATAAAAATAATGCCGGTGTGATAAGATAAAGAGGCAGTTTTTGGAATTGTTTTGGTGGCAGGTGGAGTTGAAAAACAATAAACACTTTTCAAAACCCATCAACCAACCATATTAGGCAGGCAGGCACTGACCTCACCGATATACTGTAATCACTAGTACTAAATATGTAGAACAATTATTTATCTAGTGGAGCGGTCGCTCCACCCAGCCAAGTCGTACCGTACACTCACACTCACTCAACATACCGTATATGCATAATAAACTGAGGAGCAGACCAACCACTTTTACTGTAAGCAACAACACGGCATTTTCGGCCTACTGGATCTTAAAATTAGAAAATCTCACATTGTTGCGATATATCTTAATTTCGAGCTATGGCCCACCCCACTACATATACCAAATTAGGGAACAATATGTTATGCCGTTTGCGAGCTAGAGGGCCGTGAAAAACGTGAAATTACACCCCTTTTAAAACCTATCTTGATCTGATGATGATATCAGGAAACACCGCAATCACCGCCACAGCCTAAACGGCTGAGCCGATCGATCTGAAATTTTCACCACATGTGCACTTTTGGCGTCTGAGGTGCCTTTTTATAAAACCAACAGGAAGCCGCCATTTTGAAACCGGAAGTGACGTATTATCTCGAAAACAGCTAGACCGTTAGGAATTAAACCAGCGCCAAATGATTCAGACGGTCATCTATATGGAATATCAATAGTTAAAGTAGAGATGTACTATTACCGAAACCGGAAATGACGTCATGAAAATGAAGAACTAGATTTAAATGACCTCTTACTACAATAACTACATATTCAGAAGGCTTATAATGATACATAACATTTATAGAAATAAATTCTATGTGGCAGTAATTTTAGTCGCCATTTTGAAAACCGGAAGTGATACCATATCTCGAAAACGGCTGGACTGATTGTAACGAAGCTTGCGCAATTCTTCATGGAATATCACTTTAAGCTTAGGTATATTGAGCACCAAACACAATTTTTCGTATTAACCAATTCGGAAATGGCGTATTTTTTAAAAGTAATTGGTCATTATTGCTCCGATGTGTGTTACAAGTTGTGTAAATAAACTAAAAAAATAAGTGATATCTCCATAAAAAACACTCCGTGTAAAAATACCCGCCAAGTCTCTTCAACTATAAAAAAATAGAAGAAATCTAAAAATTCAACACTGAAAAGAAGTGATATCAAAAAATGAGCCAAGTCAAAACTTAATTTTAAAAACCAAAATATACTTGGCGCATCGTTTTTAAGGGCATTATAGGTATATTATATATATTTAGGTAGGTACATTTGATTTTTGGCATATGCTTCTATACTATTTATATACACGATGCGCCAAGTATATTTTGGTTTTTAAAATTAAGTTTTGACTTGGCTCATTTTTTGATATCACTTCTTTTCAGTGTTGAATTTTTAGATTTCTTCTATTTTTTTATAGTTGAAGAGACTTGGCGGGTATTTTTACACGGAGTGTTTTTTATGGGGATTATCTATTACTATTGTAAACCGCATGGTTGACGACTCTTTATGGCCTCTGTGTCGCCTACTACTAATAAGTATAAACATTGACTTCGTAGCCAATTAGATCCATAAACGTCTGGATTAATGCCATTCAATTTAAAATCAAGTCATAACAAAGCGTCCAAAAAAGGTTCGACATTGGGATGAACATGGCGTGCCTGTATTAGGTACTGACGGTACAGTCTGGTACACGCGAGTAACAAGTACCAACAAGACACCCTCCAGTAGCCAAGTCGAACACCTCGTTTCTTCCCACCCGACAAACTAATTAACTTTAGAGACACTAATTACAGCATGACGACAACGGAAATTACCACCTCACTTACTTAATATGTTATTGTCTCAAGACAGCACGCCTGCAATTAGACTGGACACATTGTTACAAGTAATATGATCAATGTCAAGTTACCCAAAGCAAGACGTCCAACGTGAGTCGCCGACGAAATGTCACTGTCAACGTGCAGGCACCGATCAGGGCGTGGCAAGTGGCGAGGGAACAGAACGTGGTGCACACGGGCCGGCCACTGCACAAACACTGACTGACTGAGAACGAGGCGGTCGTTGCGAGGAGCCGAGCCGAGCGCCCTCGCTGGCAGTCATGCGGCGGAAAGTCATGACTCATACAACACCTGGCCCCATGGGGGGCACGGTATTCCAACGTGGTATTAGAGCGAAAATGAGCAATTTGCAATGCTGAAGTTACATCAAGGACATAACGAATACTACTTGCAATCAATCAGTGACATGACATGTAAACGTAGATTGCATGAAAACTAATAGGACAGATGGTTTTATTTACTTTTACAAAATATTTTTACAATATTCCAAATATTTTATGTGAAATATTTACATTAAGGTGTTACTAACGCTCGGCCGTTTTAGAAAATTGAGAGAGAAAATCTCAAATTTTATTCATGATTAGATGTAAGACAAACTTAAGCTGGGTCCACATAGACCGTTTTTGCGTTTTGCGTTTTTTTCTATTAACCAATCACAAGTCGCGTTTTGCGTTTTTTTCTATTAACCAATCACAAGTCTGCCGTGAGCGGTTTCTGGACTGGTGATTGGCTGTAAGAAAAAAAACGGAAAACGCAAAACGCAAAAACGGTCTATGTGGATCCAGCTTTAGGGTTATCCCTAGGCACATTTTTGAAATTTAATTTTATACGGCGCCCAGGGAGACAAGAAAATAGCTAATTTTCACAAAAAAATCACTAATTATTACTAATTAACGAAACAAAAAATTAAAAATGTACCAAGGGATAACCCTAAGTTTGTCTTTTATCTAATCACGATTAAAATTTAAAATAATTTGGTCTACCCATTTCGTCTCCAATCGTATCGCAAAAAGCGTCTACAAAAAGCAGCAAAATCGCTCGCGCTTGCAGCACGTACTATTTTAAGTGGTATTTACCTTGATGACTAAGTATTACGTAATAACTTTGCCGGCGCATATTTATGTTAAAATAAAAGTATACAAATGAAGGGTCCAGGGCCCCAGGCAAAGAGGTTCTAGAATTCTACTAGAACCTCTTCCGTACAGGGGAAGAACGCTATTAGTAAATTTCTTGAGAAATTGTCATCTTGAAGTGATTTTTATGAGCTTTCAGAATATTCAATCGGTTTATAGAAAACATTACTACAAAGCCTTGAAAAAAGCAATTGAAATATTGTAAGATCAATATAAGTTTCGACATAAATCTTCGTTTATCTCAGTTTCATCCGATCTTCATCGGGGAAGTATGTCAAAATTTGGTGGATTGTTTAAATAACTTAATAGCTATTCCGGGAACGTGCCCTTGCATTTCTATTTCCCGTGACCACGTTTGGCATTTGTAAATATTGTTGTCGGCTTCCCCTACATCGCAGCTACTTCCAGCGTTGTCGCCATTGGCCATTTTTTGCTTCATTTGACTTGCAAACTCTTCAAGCCATGACGTAAGATAACCAAAATAACATATTGACTATCGCCGATGAATAGATAATCATCGGCCGCCAAGCTGGCCAGAAACAAGCAATTCCTAGACTGTGTGCTCATCATGCATGCACCGTATGAACATGGTGTGAATGAAAATGACCTTCACCCTCGCAGCATCTTATCGCGAGCGATCTGCTCCGCGGAGCGCGAAGTGAGGATATGTGGCAACATGAGCGGTTCAAGCGATGATTCACCTCAACAACCTCCCCGGCCCGGACCCACACGGCGATTGTCAAACACTGTCACGCAGCACCACGTGCCCAGGTAATCAAAGCGGCCAAACAATGCATCGATCACTCCTCCCACCGGCGCGCGGTGACGTCACTTCCGGTCATTCACGATCTCGGCGGTAAAAGTGTGTTTCCTCACCACTTGGAATTATCGTTTGCTTGTATTACGCGGATTCGAAACATATGTACACCGCAACGGAGCAAAAACTCGCTCCGCCGTCTCGGGCCGTCGAGATGCGCGCCACATTGCGGGAGGCGACGAGAACGAGATGACTTACAGCAGAGATCTCACGAAACCATCATAAACAAGATGGAATGGAACCAATGAGAGTTTCGAATATCCAGCCGCAGCACGTAGCAACTATCCGGCCAAGACTAATCACTACGTGCATGGAATTCACTCGGAATAATGCGTCTTTGTCAATGTCAAGAATAACCAAGATCACTTACAAGGAGTCAATCCCGTGGCGAGTTATTCTAGTTGTGGAATGCAATTTAGTCATAAACGAATGGTAATGCAGCTTTTGTGAAGACATGGTCAGGACAATGACGGGAAGCATTGTAATATTTATGATCTGCGGGGTGGGAGTGTTGGAAGTATTATCTTGCCACGCGAGCGAGTGACCTTTTGTTACACGACATTTAGATGATCATGCTCTACAAGCCAACTGCGAAAAACGTTCCCCACTCCCACAGCACAGCGCACATGATCCCCTCTTCCAGTCCCATTGAAAAGAAATATCTCCACTTCTCTTTCACAGGCCTAGTATGATGTAATGAGATATTTAAAGGGATGCAAAGCGAACTCGAAGGGGGAAAAAGAAGCAGAAAGAAATGTGCAGGAGTACGAAATGTGCTTTCCATTCAAAAGTGCTGAGCAAGAACATCGCCTGGTCGCTTTATCTTCTATCTCACTCGAACTCTTTCGTTCGTGCTCTGCTCTGTAATTCGCTTTTGGATATAAAATAAGCATAGCATCGTGCTCGGTTTAATGGTAGACTCCATCGCCTTGCTGCTCCGCTCGCATAGTCGGTAGTTTTAAAAATAAACCAATCGAATAAACAAGGAGGGCACCTTCACAGCACTCGCAGGCAGTGCGAAGTACTAGAGCGTAGACGGAGAAGACGAAGAGAAGGCACCGCGCAGGGTGCGACGATGTGATGGTCTGCTTGCTGGCTTCTTAGGCCGACAGGTTGACCGTAAAAACACTCATACTGCCAGCAATTTGTCATGCTCTACTTGACAACGATGGTATTAATATCATACATGGAGGAATACTACGCTTCGAGATGGGGCGGGGCGGAAAATAAATTAAATATTGAAAATGAGCTGATCCCCCGCTAAGTCAAAAACCTTAGCCAATGTTGTTTACCGTTCTCAGATTTTTGTTCATGTAATGGGTACTTGCAGATATTATACTGTTTTAAGGATACTTGGTCAAAATTAAATGTTATGAAGCATGGCATGGATTGCTTTGTGGTGTGATGAATAGATACATACAAGTCCTTGAAATCCAACATGTTTGCAAATAACTATAATTACCGACGGCTAAAAATATTCTGATAATAAAGAAACCGCAGAGAAAAGACACTGCGAAGACAAGAACATCTAAAATGCTCTGGTATTGTGCGACTTGACTGCAATCTGTATTTTGAGACCACAACAGGGCAATCAACACAATAGACAGAAAACAATGCACACAATCGATATGGCAATAGAACTCACCAATTAGTTTATGCGAGCCAAGAAATCCAAAAAACAGTTGCAAAGTAGAATCGCTCCTGAAGATAATCACTTGTATCGTGTGAAACGCCGGGTCTGCACTGCACGATAGCCAACGTCAGACGAGCTCCCCAGCTGTCGAGAATATGACGCGTTCACGAGGAGGTTGCCTACGGAACATGTCTGCGCCGCCACTCACGAGGAGGGGGGTGTTCGACCCATTTGCCTAGCCACTGCACTACCGCCACTGCTGTCGACCGCCTGCAATTGCATTCTGCACTCCACTCTCATGCAAAGCGATCGTTTTATGCCGGTCGTCGATTCACAATGAATCATCATTCACTGCCAATCAAAAGCCAAACAGAGCTTGACTAGATTAGGTATGGAGATCAGGAAATGTGAATATTTACGGTTTTTTCAACCATCACTACATGTTTTAACATAAAATATATGAATGAGTAGCCTTTATGATTTCTGATGATCTAACTATCAGCTTATCTGTGTAAGTCAAGGTTAAAGCCCTGTCGTTTCATGAACAAGTTCATTGAATACTAGTAACATTCCAAACGCGATCAAAATAGCGTACACATAATGATTCACCACTGAACATTTTGATCGATGTAAGTCTGAATCAATCGGATACGCCTGGGGTCAGAACCGCGGGCCGGACCAGTCGCTACTTTCCACAGACACCGAGTGTACTGTAAGATCGTGAACGGTGACGGTCACACTTTTGCAGAGCCGAGTTCGTTGCCCGGCCAGGCCACGTTGTAAAACACCTGTCTTAGAGATTCGATAAGAGCAAATCGGTCGTAGCAAATCTATTGTATGTCGAGTTGCGTCATATAGAGATAGGAAACCGACCGAATGAGTCAGGGGAGAAGATGACATCAGAAGGGGGGATGACGACTTGATACGATTCGGAGGGGTAAAAGTACATGTGTACTAGGGGAAGAAGTTCTGGTAATAAATCTCAGTATACATGAGAAATGTCAAAACATAAGTTCCCCCTAACAAGCAATCAACTCAAGACCCCTCTCGCCAGCGTGTTGAAATTATGTGATACAGGAGACAATCCAGAAAGATGTCAAAACATTCTGGATATTCCTAGATAGCTGAAACTGAAAGAATACCCCGACCGCAATATACAGAGAAATGCCGAGAAAGGAGTGGCGTCATTAAAATGAGTCATGAATGTAAGTGTCATTACTGTAGAACAATGAAGCAGAATACATTAGAATGCGAGTGAAGATGCAATGTTCCGCTGACTCGAATCAGGTGCTCCCATCTAAAGCCCAAGGATCGAGTGAGTACTCTAGCTCGTAAACGACCATTCAGCTTGAGAATACATTAGTTTGGACCGAAACAATAATTACAACCGGTAGCGACAAATGTTACATTGTTACGTGATTCACATTCATTTCGCAAAACTATTTATTACGTTTTATTGTATTTTATGAGATAGCGTAAATGCTTTCAAGGTCAGTCCTTGTACATCACTTGAAGCTACTCTTACTCCAGGCTAGATTTCAGAGATGTGTTGGTCGAATTTAAACGCAAGCATTAAGCAACAATACTTGCCTGTTCACTCAACCTTTCATTCTTTGTCGTCAAGAAAATCATTCGAGTTCAAAGTGATATTTAAGCTGCTTACGTCACAGTAAATCTCAAACTCAAACCAGCCTGCTTTCTCAACCTGAACAAATGAACTGGCCGAAATGACATCAGTTTATGATTGGATGAGAATGTCATTACATTGATACCGTTTTCAGGATCTAATGACGAATGAATTATTTTTAATACCAAACAAAAACATCAAGATGCAAATGAAATGTGGCAACACTGTGTATAGATAAGGAGATGCAATGGAGTCTGAGGTTTAATTAGCACCGAGAAGAGTGTTTGATCAATTACAGCAACAGCCAATCAGATTCCCAATTAGCCTAGCTAACAACCATGAAAACTTGCCAAGTATCTCATTTGCATCATAAATGATTTTCTATGATAGGAAGTCGGTACCAAACCAACGCCATAAATGTCCAACTGTAATGATTGGTTTGACACGAATTAATTCAAATTGAAATACCTCCAACAGAGAGAAAGCGGATAATCGTCAATCAATGCACTTCTGAAATTAGTACATCCCAGAAAATTGCTGTAGTTTATAATCAAAACCAAACTGTGAATGGTTACCCTCGATTGGCCTGCGGAACTTATACGCTACTTACACCCTTATCCTGACCACCCCTCAGCAGGCGCGTAGGAACTTCATTTGAGTGGGGGGGGGGGGGGGGGGGGGGGGGGGGTCAAAATTATCGGGGATCGATGAATGTGAGGAAAAGGTATAGTACGCCGTTACAAGGGGATCTGGGGGGCTCACCACCCAGTTTGCCCCGCAGGGCCTTTTTGAAGTTTTTATACAGAATAATCGAATTTGAAGCTATTTTGGCATTCTTTTCAAAGAAATTTACAATATGATGTGCAATTTTCTGTGGAATTTTTAGACAAATGTAACATAATCTGTAACTATTTGTTTTTATGGAATCCCCATTGGCCCCGCAGGGAATTTTTTGAGTGTTTGTTACAAAAGAATCGAATTTGAAGCTATTTTGGCATCCATTACAAAGAAATTTAAAATGTGTGGATTTGTAATATTCTTCGGGAAACATTAGACAAAATGCATTATAATCTGTAAATTTCGTTATTTGATCAAATTCTCAATGGCCCCGCAGGGCCTTTTTTGAATTTTTGACACAACAGAATCGAATTTGAAGCTGTTTTGCCATCCTTTTCAACGAAAATTAAAATGTGTGATATTCTTGGAGAAACTTGAGATAAAATGCTTTATAACATGTAAATTTTATTATTTGATAACATCCCCATTGGCCCCGCAGGGAATTTTTTGAATTTCTAGTTAAGGAGAATCAATGAATCGATTTTGAAATTCCTTTGAAAAAGGTTGCAATAAGCAACACCAATAAGCAATAAGATACATCTGTATGTGTTTTGGTATCCTAGTTTAACATGTGTAATATTAAATTTTATTCATGAGGATGATCAAGTTGGACAAATATGAGTCATTGTCTCATTAGAATACATCTGTTTAATTAGGTGTCAAACTTGGGAAAATTTTGAGAATTCAACCTCATAATGGAGCAAATCTGTGCATTTTTAAATCTTTTTATCAACATTTTTGTATATCTGGGGGTGATATCTGGGGGTGTCAGGATGAAAAGTGGGGGGGAAGTCATTGACCCCCACTCCCCCCCCCCCTTCCTACGCGCCTGCCCCTCAGCAATAAATGATATCATTCTATTAAGTTTATTTTAACTTCTTGATTACTGTTGTAATCATTTAGGAATGAACATTTATAACATGCAATGAGTTTAATTGAAAAGTGTTACACAATTCATTACTTACGTACAACAATTTAACATTGTCTTTTATTCCTTTCTTTACTTTTCGTTTATTAGGTATTTTAAAGGTAAAATGCACAAATGGAGATTAAACTGCTCGATAAAAAATGAATCAGGTAGGTACAGTACTACATACCTACCTATGTAACTATGTTCAGTGGCGTAGGAACGTTTTCGAAGTTAGGGAGGGGGCAAGGAATCACGCCAAAAAATAAATTTTCGTCAACAAGAAGGGGTCTGGGGCGATAGTCTGGGGCTAATTTGGGAAAATAGAGGTTGAAATGGCGTCTAAATGCTATTTTAAATCGTTTAAAGATGACTAGAATGGTAGTGAAAATTTGTTTTATTTACTCATTGAAGTACTACCTAGGTACTTATAATACCCTAACACAAGAGGACATCCATGTTCCCCCAGAGACTTGACATGAAAATGTACAAAATTGGAAATAAAACTGGATCTGAATGATGACTGCAAGTGCTAATTAGGTACTTTTAAAGTACTACAAAAATCCACAGCATACGCAACTGGATTTACAATAACTGAAGAAGTGTCATAAGCATTTTAAAATTAAAATATTTTTTAAATGTTATAAAATATTTCTGACACTTTTTTTAGCTGTAAATCCAGTTTCGTATGCTGGGGATTTTTGTAGTAAGGTAGGTAATAGTAGAAGGTAATTATAACCTCATGTCCAATTTGAGTCTGGGGGAGGGCTTAGAAAAATACGCGGGTCATGGCCTTGCAGGCTAAGAAAATTTTTGAATTTCAATATGAATTTAATTGCATTTTAACGCGATTTAAACACAAATGTTGGTCGATTTGATCATATAAATTCTCAAATTACTACTATTTAAAAATTATCTAATTTATTTTTGCCCCCCTTTGCCCCTCTTCCCTGAAAATTGGGGGGGGGGGGCATCCCCCCCCCCCCCCGGTTCATAAACCACTGCCTATGTTCATTTATTTGATTATACCTGGAGAGCTATCCCAAAATACAATAAATGCAGTAAGCATTTTATGAATAGGGTCTCTAAATATTTATGCAACTAAGAATTTTAGTACAAAATTCTGTCTTTTAATAATGGTTGTTGTCATGACAACACAGACCTAATTAACCGTTTAAAAGTTAGCAGAGTATTGAAAGGACCATCAACTTAAAGAAGTTTACAGTAGGTCTATCAAAGTGACTTGTGAAAAATTAGTAATTACTACCTTGGAGAGACTTAGATTTCATTCTCAATTTCACCTTCCTGCTTTTTTCAGTCCAAGAAGCAAACTACAGTAAACCCTCGTTAATTCGAATTCAAAGGGACCCAAAAAATCCCAGTTCGAATTAAAAAAGTTTGAAATATATAATTAATGCAAAAAAATTTGTGTGCATTTTCATGAAGTTTGAATATTCCCGCCTGTGGAATATTCCCGCCATTGCAAAAAAGTGGGGTTGGCAAACCTGTAACAGCAGCTTGGCCAACCTCGCAAGCCAGATTATCTCATTTTGATGCCATTGAAGGTTGTGTTTTGTTTTGAGTGTTGTTTTTTCGTAGTTTGTTCGCGATTATTTTATCAATCCTTCTGCAAGGTTCGAATTAAAACAACTGTATGCAAGGAATAACATGGGCTGGGACCAAAATTCAGTTCGAATTTCGAATTAACCTAAAATTCGATTTATAAAAATGATTTAACATGTAAAAACCTATCCTGTCCACTGGGCCCATGCACCTAGTTCGAATTTACCCCTAAATTCGAATTATTGAAGTTCGTAATAACGAGGGTTTACTCTACCTCGCTGTTCTTTCATCATCAAAATCTTTCATCAGTGAAATTACATGGTTGTCAAAAGTTGTCCAAGGAGAGAAGGGAATGGAATAAAAAAAGCTCAATTTCAACTTTTTATGTTGTCAAAAGTGTACAAAACTTCAACCAATCCAATCGGGTTTATACTTTATTTACATGACTATGTGGAATTTTGAAATAATGTACTAGTAAAAACTTTAAATACATTTCTCAACAAATGGAGCCTTTTCTGTGGATTCTATTCCCCTTCTCTTGTGGTAAAGACACTAGTTCATAGAAACACATCTTGAAAAATTCCAGTGAATGTTGCCTACCTGGATGCTGTCGTATGGTGTTGTAGACAGACACGATGGCTTCCCTCTCGGACACAAAGTCCCAGAGACCGTCGCAAGCGAGAATCAAGAAGTCTTGCTGATCAGTCAGCGGCACGGACACGATGTCTGGCTCGGCGCTCACCCAGGGCTTGTACTCTACATCCCCTGAAACAGTGAGAAACACTCTCTCAAGATAATTCAACAACTTTGTAGACAGTTATGGAGTAAAAAATAGTGTGGTCGTCCATTTAGTTAGCAATAGTTACTAGGCATTGGTGTGTTGGTTTGAGGATTGGTACAATGGTATAAAGATTAAGAGGATGTGTTGTCCCAATATCTGTGACTGCCACTTTTAAATTTTACAAATATTTGTATTCAAAATGGTATGATGGCCAATCGCAAAAGTGATGGCCTCGGTGCCCTGACATTACACATGACTGACAGCTAGCTTCAATAAATTGATTCACTACAAATATTGGTATTTATTTGGCTGTTGTACGACTCAAGAACAATACATTGCAAAAGAGCTACAGAATTTTTGGTGCTGTAGCCCTTGAGTATGGACCTAAAGCTGTTACATGAGTGGGATTAATGTAATGACAACTCAATATCTCCAGCCATATGAGTTTAGTTTCCTTACAACGTCAATCACAACTTAAAAAATAATAGAAGTGTATTAGAAAAAGAGGAAAGGAAAATGAAAATTTAATAACTACCTAGCACCTCTTAAAAAAGCTCAAGCGAGCATTACCCCACAAGGTACTCTTCCTGCACTTTCTCTACATGTATGTTCGTTTGATGTGTTTTTGACTGCACTGTCCAGAGATCACACAGCTGCCATGTGTGTAGTTTTTTAGCAAAATCATCTGATTGGGTGATGATAAGTGAAAATACTGAATTTATTACCGGGTGATAACCCTCACCGAGCTAGAGCTGGGTAAACATAGACCGTTTTTGTGTTTTGCAGTTGTTCTTAGCCAATCACAGGTCCAGAAACTGCTCACGACAGACTTGTGATTGGTTTATACAGAAAGAAAAAAACACAAAAACGAAAAATGGTAGGTATGTGGACCCAGCTCTACCTGATAATCATCCATACAAAATTTAAAGTCCTTGCCACAACAAGTTTATAGTATATCAACTTGATAAACAGCAGATGAAAACAAAATCCACTATTGTGATGGGTTGCTTATATTACTGCTGATTCACACGGACGCTTCAAACTTCCAAAGTTTCCAGCAGCATTTCCAACAGGTGGGAAAACACCCAAGGAATTATGAAACATTTGAAATGTGAAGATTGAGTTTGGAACTTTACATTTTCAACGATGTTCTAAATACAACGGCTGTTTGGAACTTGGAATCTTGAAACATCCGTGTGAATGGACATTTAGATTAGGTACCAACAACAATGTACAGCATTTGTAAATCGAGGAAATTTAGCCCACATCCCATGTTGTCCAGTCCGAAAAGTACTTACCGATGGCTCTGGAGACAGCTAATTGGCCATTGACCCGCCACATCCCCCAAAACATGACACAACCGCCGGAGTCCTCGATGCGCTTTCGTTCATCATCTCGCGCCGGCTTGTGTGGATTCACCAGCTGCATCGGCTGACCGCGCGTCACCAACACCGCTTGCGAGTCCCCCACCCACCCGACGTGCAACATCCGATCATCGTGGCGCAACAGTGCACACAAGGCCGTCGTGCCACTGTGCAAGTTGTCACGCGTCGACTTCTCCAGGAATAAACTGTCAGTCTTGAGGAACGCCTCCTATACAGAAAGAAAACAGAAACAAGTTACACAGGATCTTCACATATCACCTAGCTATTTGCCTTTTCATCAGAACACCAATACCTGGGGAGAGACAAAGAACAGAATCAAATTCAGATGCCTCTCCACTCCATTCAAAATTTTCACAGAAAATAATTTAAAATTGCTACCCATTTTAAAGATACGAGCGCATTTTTTACAATTGATGCACCAGAATTTAGTTTTAGGTATGTTCAAGTATCTAGAGGCATTTGCTCGAGGTAGGATTAATAGAATTATGTCTCTTTGTCTCTCTTCCAAGACATAAAGGTCCAAATGCTGTCCAACACTGGATGGTTTTACTACTTTTGTAATTATAGTAGGATATTCTGGACTCTCCCTCTCCACTTCAGTTATAGAGGCAATGGCACCATTCCGGCATATCAATAGGTTTCTCAGAATGAGAAAGAATAAGTTGTCAGTGCCACCCATTTTGTGAGAGAGACCAATTTCAAAGCAATAAGCATAAGAAAGAAGAACTTACTCTCATAGCAATTACTGGCTCGGATGGGTAGTGCAAGCTCTCAGCTAGGAACTGATGTAGATGACTGGCACTGTACACAGCCGCATCCGTGCCAGCGTGGCCATCGAACACGCCATAGTAAGTGGCACGTCCTCCTGCCACCACGTCAAACAACTCGTGAAAGTTATTGATGATAGTGTGACGATCCTCCATGCGACGGCGAGTGTTTTTCACAGCACATTCCGAGGCTGGAAGACAACAGTTCGTCGGCGGAGGAAACGCATCCACAGGTTTGTCCAGGTAACTCAGGCATACGTCATTTACCTTTGCTGTCACCACTTGCATCAACTTCAGTGGCTGGTAAGCTAAAACAAAATTAATGTTAGGACAGAGCATTGTGTAGTAGGTATACTACAAGAAAAATTTCTCATGTAATGTAGGTAATGTAATATGCATCTTGTAATGTAATAGATACCAAGATGCAACAAATAATCATATTCAAACATTCTCATCAAACAAATGTTTGGTCATCATATTTTGAAAATGTCGTGATTTTTCAATTAAGTTAATCTGTCCAAGATTGATTCATGGTTCAATTTAATACTTTTTTAAGTATTTTTTATACTGGCTGTTGGTTGGTCACTCTTCAAGTCTCTTAGCGAAGTTACCCCCCTCCTCACCCCAACTAATATTAACCTATTGACGACTCGGAGTCAGGGGGTACCTACTCAATTTCAGTAATCCTTCTAAAATTGGATTTGAAGTATTGTTGTTAATTTAGTACTTCCAGAAAAATAATGATGGATGGCACTACAATTTAGCAGCATTCTCAAGTTCATCATCGTCTGTAAAAAAAGCAATGAATGGTTCCAAAATACTGATCTCATCTGTGATATTTCAGAATTTTCCCAGGGGCGAACTGTCAAAATCACTAAATTATAACTTGCAATTCGATCAGCCCGACAAAGGCCCTTATCTAATCAATTAACTATGAGTGCATTGCAGCTACTTCAACAAACTGATTGATAAGAACAAGGCGGCGCAGCTGTACAGAATCCGATGTGAAATGGACCACAACCAAGTGTCATCCATGTGACGTCACCACCAGCATGGTCACGGGTATTTCGGGAAACCACTCAACACATCAATTACGCGTCGGGAATGATTTCACACATAAAACTATGCGCTTACTCACATTTAAAACTTAAGACACAAACAATGATTAAAAGTTTTAGTGTCTGGAGAAGAGGCAATTGCTTATGTACAAAATCTAGTTCAATGCGCGCACTAAATTTGTTTTTGTAAATGTAGGATTCCAAAATCACGAATCAACAAATTTATTATTATTCATTACAAATCGACATAGAGAGTTGGATCGAGTGGTAGAGCACTGAGCTCTCATTCGGGAATGTACCTAGGTTAGAATTTCAATTTTATAAAAACGAGAAGATTTTTTTTTTGCCTGGGCTTAACGTCGCACTGTTCTGCAGCGAGTCTAATGGCGACGGATGAATGATTATGATGATGATTGATGATAGGGAGATGATGGTGAAGAGCATGGTTCAATGATATTCTTGAAGAGTAGGTAAGGATGGAAGGAGGCGGTCGTGGCCTATTAGTAGGGTACCTTCCCAGCATTTTTGCCTGTCGACTGAGGGAAAACCACGAAAAAAAAGTCAGGAAGGACGGCCGCGGGAATCGAACCCGGGGGCCTCCGGAATACAAGTTCAGAGCCACCCAACCTGTCTCGATCGAGAAGATCGTTTATTGTTGTTTTTATATATCTTGACATTGAGTACGATTGTGTTCAAGTGCGTGCAATCTTTGTAAATATTACGACTCCAGTTCCGTTGCGTTGCAGCGCGCTGGGCATCACCACATTGATAACCTGTGTCGGATGCGGAACGGAAGTACGATGGAAGTGCCGGGTTGGAAGGAGGGATCTGTGATTTCATTGGCGGACTTACTATTGTCCTCGCGCCGATAGCCGTACGCAGCGGGCTGGTTCTTGATCGCTTTCCTGATGTCATCAACCACTATCTTCGTCAGTGGCGCGATAAGACTGGAAGGACAATTTCTGTGGAGGAATTGTTTCAAGCTGATTAAAATCTTTAAATCCGATTTTAAACTGACAGAAATCACGTGTTGTGCAGCAGCTGACAGAAATACAATAATGACATGCAGCATGCTTGCTTGCCAATGGTCTGGGTCATGGTCTGGGCAAATACAGGTCTGGGTCAAGTCTGCCCCCCCCCCCCCTCCCCTCGCACCGCCAATGCCGAATAATACATGTAGGCGTGGAAATAACAGCGAGGACATACACCCCCCAACAGCGTTTGTGAAAAGCTGATAACTTTATTTTACAATTTTCTAATTCGATTATTGTTTATTTTTAAATGGGGGGGGGGGGGGTCAGGTTCACGCCCATTTTTACATTTTACTAATTTTACGTCACGAAAATTTATATTAGGTTTTCAGAATTTGTTGCTTTTGGATCGTATCTTTCTGTGATTAAAGATTATGGTAGGTATCAGGAGTAGGTATTGTCCCAACAAATAGTTAATACCTAATTTGCGTTTCTTCGGTTCAAGTGACCCTTAGTTATTGTAAGTACACTTGGCAACACTAAAATTGATCGGTGTACAAATTTGAAGGACTGCCTGCCTACTGCCTGTCATGTTCCGTAACAATCAATGCTTGTTATTATCATTGAAAATAGAGGTCACCTAGAGTGAGACAATGGGATCGTTTGGCATTTAAAACCAAACATTTATTTGGTTTATTTGGCATTTATTTTTGGTTTATTTTTCGTTTGGTGATTTAACATGTTTCAGTCAATCAGATTTAATGAGCGATCAATTTTAGTTGTGCCAAGTGTTACCTACCTCCTACTTATTACATCACCATGGATTTCTACAGGAGAGCGCAAGCCTCCCCCCCCCCCATTTTCAGACTTTCAAAAAACCGAAAAATTACGGAAATCCCGAGGGAAATCCCAAGAAAAAAATAAATGCATTGGTATTGAATGAAACTTTAACTCATCAGGTTGATACTTATAGGTAGGTATAATTTTGAACGATTGTGCTTAGAAAATAGAAATGAAAGGTAGTTGATAGCTAGGTGGACTACAAAAGGGTACACAGTGTCAGGCGTTTCAGGTGCTTTGTCAACTCCAATCATTGCTCGAAATATGTGGAGGGTCTTGTTTGATTTGTGAAAATAATTTACACCACTCTATTCATAGTAAGCAGGTACAGTAATGGGCAATGGCTCAAAAGTTTGGACGTATTATTATAGGAATTATAATTATTTTAGGAATTATTATATCCAATGTTTACATTCGAGAGCAGGGGCCTCTGATGCGCATACTTGCGAATATTGCTCGTATTATTATTTATTGATGTTTGTGTTGAGAATATCTCAGTAAGATTAGTTGCACGAATGCCAATAAGCTAATGCGACTCATTCAAGAGTAAAGGACAAAATTTACGCAATAGACTGTTCTGATTTGAGTAGGAGTCATGACAAGGTATTGACGCAGGAGGGTGAATCAACAGGAAAAGATACCTACAGTTAAATAGAGATAAATATAGGGACATTTACAAGAGGAAGTACAATAAGGACTTATCCTACCCAGGAACTTGGGCGTTATGTGTTAGTTACGTACAAATAATGGAGGTATTGAAAGATTCCTTTAACTAACACTAGGTACCTACTACTAGGTACTACTAATACCTGCTTAAATATTAACACAAGTTACACAATAATAGTAATCTTTTAATTAACATCACAGCGTAACATTGGGAGCAAATTGTTAGAGGAAGTTAAGAATGAACTTACTTTTGGTTGAGATATTGAAGAATCCAGTCCACAATTTCGCCTGTGAGCTCTGGTTCGCACAAACAATAACCCCCAACTTTAACTGGAAGTTGATCTTCGGGATTTACGGTTGCAGCAAATTCAGTGAAAAATTGTTTATATTGAGCCAAATAATCGGAACTAGTACCTGCCATAGTAGGTACAGGCTCGGTGGGCTACCGCCTATTAACTTGACTTGATAATTGAATAAAATCGCGATATTTTAAGACTGACCTTTTAAATTTGAAGAACAAATTATGAACAAGGATGTCAAGATATATTATTCGCAAAACTTACAGTTCACCGCATTATTTAAGACATTATTTAACTTCTCTAACCTAGCATCCCAAACTTCAGACCTGAAATTCTGACTACTTGCTTGGCTGCAGTGCAGGCAGGAAACAGGCAGGCGTACCAAGAGCAAATTAACGTTATGCCGTGTGGTGTTGGTAATATTGCGGGCCCCACATTAAGGCGGCAAAACTCGAAGTATGTGGGAGTATAGTTCAATACGTCATGACACCCAAGTCTTGCATTTTCGATATTCATAACCGTTTGCCAAAATTATATGGCAATTTATATTTCGTATTTCCCTCTAAAACCGCTCCAAACCGACCGTTGGCGAGAGAAAAAGTATGACCATGGTATGACCACCTTTAAAAACCAAAAGATATAGGTCAATGCTCTGTTTTAATTAGTCGGATTCCCGTTCATTATTTATGACGATTTTTTATATCCTAAACGACATTAAATTTAATTTCATGAAGTTATCTAATAGAGAAGGGAGGAAAGGAAACCCGGTACCGGCATGTAGCCTACTCCTAACGAAAGATAACAAGGGGGCCAACGGCTTATCGACCCATCCGAAGGACAGTGTAATTAGAACATAGGTCTCCACAACCCGCACCACCGAGAGACGGTTGGATGGAGGGAACTCATCACACTAGCCCCCAAAGATCCCAGTCTCTCTGGCCCAATCAAAGCAAAGACAAAAGACAAAAAAAATAAAATACAAATACAACTTGCAAGGCAGAGTTGAAATGGTCACCCATCCAACCGCTGACTCCGCTCAATGTTACAAAACCTGTCTGTGATCAGACGAGAACTGTGAATACCACAGTTCTCATGCAATATACCAGCAGTTGGGTTTATTATTTTAGTTCATACCGTTCATACTGTCTCAAAGGTTGTACTGAATTTTTCTGTTTTAAAAAATTATTTTTCTTTATGTGTTGATATTTTGCGTCTGAATGAAAAGAAACCCATTTTAATTATTTTTACCATTGTGCTCTACACCACATATAGGTAAATAAAACTTTCATAAGAGATAATGATTTTTATAATAGTACAAGTTATACATTAGAGCAGGTGGTGGCTGTGTCTCCTCCTTTAGGTTTATCCTATCATTATCAATAATAACACTTCAAAAAGTCGAAGGTAACTACAAATTACAATGTACCAACTAAGTTACTTTTGTACACAGAATGGAACTAAAGTTAAGATATTGAACACAAAGTTCTCTCTGAAGTCGGGCTTCCTTTTCTTTCTCCTTTCATTTCTTGAGATTTATGGTCCAGATATGAGTCCTTATATTCCTTTTCCATCCAGTCAGGCAGTGGTTGATTCCAATCAGTAGGAGGCTGTGACCGCTTCACCCATATATTATTATTATAGTGATTTTGTAATCTTTCCAAACGACGTTTTCTTTCACTTTCAAGTACAGATTTCTGAAAGAAAGTTAGTTAATTAAAACACAATTCGAAGATAAATGCAGTCTGTCTCCAGGGGCTGGATTAACAAAGAAGTATAACTTTATGACCAAAAAATCTAATTAATAGGTAATAATAGCTATTACCATGTTTTACAGTCATATCTTTATGAATAGGTATACTAATTGAACAATCACCATTTATAATAATAAAATACTAAGTTTTAACATGGTAATATAATGGTAATAGAGTTATTGGGAGTTATAATGCTATACAGGCATAAAGTTATGCCGGAATAAGGCTTATAAGTTAAAACCTTTTAAGGTACATAAATAGCACCCACATATTATCCAATAATCTCCCTAAATCCTTTTATATAAATGTGGGGAAACAAAAATTCAATACAAACCATAGATTGTGGATCTTTATGTTTAGTCCATTTTAAACAATTATCGAAGTCCTTTTTCCATTGTGAACAATCTATGGATTCACCGTGAATAAAATATTGATGAAATCGAGCTTTGATACTGCAGCAATCTCCGTATTCCTCTTTGTACATTTCGCAAGGCCGGATCTAAAAATACAAAAGAAGTAGCAATAGCATAAAACTAGTGGTCCTCCCCACAATAAAGATAGGGGGGGGGGGGGGGGGCAATAGATAAGATGGCTGAAAAAAATAGTGCACCACACACAACCACACAGACAGGCTTTTTGACGCCTTGTTCAGAAGGCCGATATCAAAACAAGTGCTGTAAATATGCTGCTTTTAGTGAATAGATCTAGATTTAGCAAGAATATGAATAAATAAGTTTGTTCGTCAGGGTGTTCTAACCTGCTCCGAGCAAGCGGAAGTACCTCACTGAATAAGTTAGGTGCAAGGATTACGAATCAAAACTCGACGGATAGGTAAACTGTTCCGTAATGACTTCCGGTGTGATCATAGCTGGTTAGAACACCCCGACGAACATACATACTATGTGCTGTAAAATGAAATATGCCGATTGCATTTTGTTTGTAGACATTGAGGTTACGCATCAATTTCTGTTATTTCTAGGTAGCGACATGAAAGCCGTGCCTGCACTAGATATAACTAGTAGGTAGGTCTATTACCTCAAGATGATTTTGATGCTAGTTTGCGTGAAAGCAACTTTTAGAGTCGAATAATAATAATGCAATGGGTGGTATTAACATGAGCTGTGATTTACTTATCACAGAAGTAAATCAATTGCATTATACCTACGAGTGCAATTGGTGCAATGGTGATTGATTTACTTCCAATATTTTACTGGTTTTGAGACATCAAGATTAAGTACCTACCTGCACTGCGTTTCATGAGGAACTGTCTACCAGACGTGGCCCCTAATGTTGCAAATAACCGTTTTTTTGTGCATCCCTCAGTCGCTGTGTGCGATCGCGCGGTCTTCCGAGACCATCCCTCTCTCGGACAAGGGGTATTCAAAATATCTTACCGGACAGCTTAATGTGAACCGCAGTGTACCTGCGTACCTACCAGGTTCCTACCTTATTACATTACATATTACCACTATTGCACCCTACCTACCTACCTACGATAGGCTAGGTACCTACTACCGTCTAATGATAGTAGACCTACTAAGCTACCTACCTACGGTAGGTAGTACATATTATGCTAAAATGAGTTGAAACTAATTATACCTACTACTTACCATCCATGAATCTTCATTGTCATTGGTTGTTATGTCATTCATATTTTTGCAGCAATAATCCTAAAAAGTGAGGTTATGCGACCATTGTTTAATGGCTGCCATGCCAGAGGATGCACGGCCTTCTCAATATCACAAAATCGAAGAGGCCGTGCTTTTCAAATTACCATAGAAACGAAATTTTATTGAACAAGCCTTTTAGACGAATGTAATTTTGAACTCATTATAAAAATAGTAGGTTTAGCAAGTAAATGGAACAGATTTACTAATAAAAATGTCGTTAAGAAATTTACCTGGCAAGGCAGTGGTAATCGTGCCTCCACCTCCAACAAGGTTTACGCTCAGTGAATGGCATTTAAATAATCAGTTTCGATATCGTACCTGTGAAGATCAGCAGCAGTTGGCTGAAAGAGTGCTTGGCGAGTCAAACCGTCTCACTGAATTAATCGACGATGCAACAAAATCAAATAAGATTGAAACTGACAAGAAAATTGAAGAGAAAATAAAGGATATTGAATTTCTTAAGTCGGAAAACGAAAGGCAGAAAACTGAAGCATGTCTAGAGGAAGATGCACTCAAGACCTATAAGGAACGCATTATGGATGCATTGCAAGCGCTTAGAGAACAAGGATTGAAAATTTGCCAGAAGTGTATTATAAGTCGGTAAATCATTTTTGACAAAAGTTCAGCAATATGTTTTAAATCTGAACGAAATATTTATAGTTACAAGTTGAGATGGGACGATTCCAATTTTTTCACGATTACGATTCTTTGAAACGATTCTTGCGATTCCAATTTTTTATGAAATGATAAATAAAAAAATGTATAGTACACTAGTAATAGAGTAGGTTGGTACATGCATGACGTCACAGCTGACTAAAAACTTACTGGTGCAAATGCATTCAGGATATAAATTTAACAACTGGGTAACAAGTATTCAATATGCAACTAGTGGCTTTTTGGTACACGCTCTGATGTTTTTGTGATGTTGGCAACCAAAAAGGGCCGTTTGTCACTACGTTTCAGCAGTCGTAGCGCTGCCATCTTCAGGTGAAGACTGATGTCAGGTGATGTCAGGTGATGTCAGATGATGACACATCAGTCTTCACCTGAAGATGGCAGCGCTACGACTGCCGAAACGTAGTGACAAACGGCCCTTTCGGGGTCCAACCTAGGACGATAGCTTGGGGGGATTGGCAACCTAATGACGTCACCCACGCTAGCTGATGCAGTACGCATTTGGACATGTATGATACAGACGAGGGAAATGTTGCCTTTTCGTGCTGCATCGTCAATAAATATTGGAGAGATATGTGTGTAGCATCATTGTCTTCATTACAATGCAGAGCATTGTAAGATTGTATTTTAAAATCCATTATGTTGTGTAGTATACTTGTTTTGACAGGTTTAATATCTCGAGGAACTAGATCAAAATGTTAAAATCTGCGCCGACGGAAAATATCACTTCAGCACTTTATTCACTACGTCTCACATAGGCAACGTGTTGATGTCTAAGATACATCATTGTCTTCCTTAAAGATTAACGAATTGTGTGATATATAATGTGTGACATTTTATTGAATGATTCGAGGTATTTTCAACTGTTATAAAAGCGCGGCATTTCCGTTATCACACACATGGTTTTCAAGGTCACACGGGATGCCAATCCCCCCCAGTAATCGTCCTAGGTCCAACATCACAAAAACATCATAGAGCATGTACTACCGAAAAGCCACTAGTTGCATATTACAATAGCTCGCAGACCCTCGGTCAACTTAAGTATTCAATAGTATGTACCTACCTATGTTTCTTGAAATTACCTACATTCCTTATTTTATTTCATAACTTTTAGACATTTTCTTTCAATGAGCTTCCACGCTGCCACTTGCTCTCACTACGGAGCGCTAGGAAGAATTGTTCTTTTTCCTTCCCCGCATGCGTCTGTACAAAATGACAGCTCGATGACAGCTCACTTATAACTTCTTGTATTTGAAATATAATGCCAAGCTGTTGTGTTTGGAGTGAAGGTAATTGTTTTAAAATGTAATATAATACTTATTAAATAAAGAAATAGTTTCAATTACTTACTTTTTATACTGGAAGATCACTTTACGTTAAACAACTTCTTTTGTTTTCAATTCTGACAAAGTAGTAACCTGTCAACAAACATTTGACTGTTGCCATGGCAACCAGGTATGGTTGTCGGTGGTGCGCTCTATTCTAGCTTGGAGTTTGGAAGCCCATTATCTACCTAACAAAACTACTACGTAGTACAAATAGGTAGGTATACCTAGGTATAGGTATTTAAAATATGATTTAGCTTTTGAAAAATTGCCTGGGATTGGAACTAATGAAAATCAAGAAACTAGCGCAAAAATTTAAGAATCGGAATCGCGAAAATGGCCTAAAAGATGAAGAATCGGAATCATCCCATCCCTAGTTAAGTAATTTCACATTAGAACTTAGTAAAACAGAATTTAGTAGGTAAAACAGAAAACTTGTGGCTGGAACCCGCGTATGGATCATGTGATTGTTCTGCTCGCAGTAGTTAAGTAAGTAGGTAGAAGTAATATTGTTTAACAGCGCGTCAACAGCGAGGTTATTTTGTGACATTATAAGATTTTATTTTTAACTTTGTTGATAATCAAGGGAGGCCATAGGGAGGGGTCGACCAAAGGGGGCCCGGCTCGGAGGAGTCCAGCACTGGTGGGAAAGCCAGTCCGGAATGGGGACGGACCGGGAGGAGGGAGGTTTCGGACCGTGGGACGATTTCAGGGTAATCACCATCTCGAGGGGGGGATGCCGGCCCGAGGGGCCCACGAATTTGGAGAAGACATGGGACCAGGTCGACCCTGAACTGCACTTAGTTGGGACCCACTCGTAATGTGTGTGGCCCCTTAAACCCCACCACCGTGTCAAGGTAGCAGTCCATTGGGTTCTGCAAATGTGCAGAGACTAAATTTAGTCTTTGCATGCGCGCATATTGATCATTTGGTCCATACGCCGGTTACAGCCACAGGTTGCAACCCAGTGTGACACCCCCTTAAGGAGCAAGTATTTTGGATCAAGTGGCAACACTGGATTTGCTGGTGACCAGGGATCAATTTCCACATCTTCTTTCACTGATTCTCTCAGTCAAGAGCAAATGCCGGGTAGGCATTAAGGCCACGACTATTTCCTCATATTACAACCTTCCCCTCTATTCATTTCATCTCCCAATTATCCTCAAACATACAATCATCCTAAAAATGTTTTGAAAATTTTATGTTGATTTGATACATAATATAGAACAATCAATTTTAGAATGTACCTACACTTTTTTACTTTTTTAATTATAGGTATTAATTTCTTACTTTCTTAATATTTTATTAGAAAAAGAAAAATATGTAGGTACCTACCTATTTATATATATATAAAAAAAAAAAAATTTATGAAAATGAAAAAATAAATTACTTTATCTACTATAGGTACACTTGGCAAAAATTGATTGTTCAATAAATCTGATTGACTGAAATATGGTAGATAGCAACATAAGAAGTCAGACCAAGCGATCTCCTTGATTGGTAGCTTTGATTGGTAGTTATGGAACATGACCAACAGTCATTCAAATTTGTTCACCGATCAATTTTTGTTGTGCCGAGTGTAGCTAGATCTTGAACCAAAAATAAACATTTATCAAAATTCACAATTTTTTCCTAAATTTGCTTATTTCAATCATTAGGGAGGGCCGTCTTGGGATTGACCTTGCGCACGACGATGTAGAACGAGAACTACTTAAGGAGGTGCAGTGCATTGAAGGCTCACAAACGTTGTTGAAACGCACTCTAGAGCAATGCAATGAGCAGATTCGACTGTTGAGGTCTACTAAGTATTTTCTTGACCGAGATAATGAAGACAAGACAAATGTTCTCAAGATTGATAAACACTGTCTTGCTTTAAAAGAAACAAGCCTGAATCTTAGTCTCTATCACGGAGTCGCTCCACTTGATGCTGGGTAATATAACATTATTAATTATTTTGAGAACCTACTCATACCTACCTATTCAATTTACTGAATTGAACAATACATAATTTTTAGGGGTGTGCGAGTACTCGAAATTTCGAGTTCGAGTCGAGTTTGGGGGGTGAATCGAGTCAAAAAGGGTTAAACTCGACTTTTTCGAGTTTTCAAAAAAAAAAAAAAAAATTTTTTTTTTTTTTTTTTAAGACAATATCTATTTTGCCTACATCCTTAACAGACCCCTACATACTTCTTCCATCAATAATACACTCCTCAACTCACAAGAACACATGAATTTCTGTTAAAATGTCACACAATGAAATAATAATGACGCATTGTTGGATGAAATTGTTGAGATTTGTAAAATATGATATTCCTGCTGATAAGTGACATAACTCGTCTAAGTGCTTCTGACAATACTTCTAGGAATGCAAAAACCCAGAATTTTGGCCTAAGGAAGTTCTAGGGTCTTTGGCCTTTACATTCTATGTAGTGCCTAGTACCTAGTAGTATTTCTAGTTGCAGATTGCATGGATTTTTTCCCCCAAAATACAGTAGCTGTTAAAGCTTAGATCTTTACTTGTCATTCCAAGCTACTAATTTCTAGTAGCAACTAGCAGCACTTCAAACCCCAGTAGTATGAGAATCAAAATTATTTACCTACATACTCTTATCATATTATACGAAATTACATGAATTAGCAGCCCTACAATGTATAGATGATGTATGATTAATGTAAATATTTCTATTCATTTTGTGATGGTCGAATAATAATTTTATGACCTAATAGTACATAGGTGAACATTTGCTGAACATGACTCGAACTCGACTCGAAAAACTCGATTCATCTCACTGACTCGACTCGAACTCGACTCGACCTTAAAATATCAAACTCGCACAGCCCTAATAATTTTTAATTAGTAGATTCTTAAAAATTGAGATGCTATAGTCTTATAGAACATCGAAGATCAGTAGGTATTTTCGATTCTTATAGGAATGTTACTGCTGAGGAATGGCTCGATTTTTCATATAAGAATATTTTACGGGCCGCTAAAGAAATCAACAATGCACGCCCCCTTCGATCCTATATTGATACTTTGCTGAAACAAGTGATCGAAGACTTGTGGAGTCAATACCATGCCACCAACAATGCCTTCAGAGTACGTATTGCAGAAATTCGGGAAGCAAAAATTAGACTGGAGAATGAACATCACGAGGTATGTGGGTATAACGTTAACACTTTACTCTATTTCTTACATAGAAGATGATAATACAATATTAATATGTAGGTAATGGGTACAGTCAGGGAAATTAGATGGTTCATACTCTGCCTCTCTCTGACCCATAACATAAACATGTTTTTATATGAAGCAGAGAGAGAAAGAGTTTAACCATCTGATTTCCTTGACTATACGTACATACCCAATATTCTATTAAAATGTGTTTACCTACAAACTCTGGAAATATGTAGTGTTGTGTTTTCTCATAGACTGTTCGAAACGCAAACGAGATGATGCGTAATATTACTCGTCTGGAGAAGTCCATAGCAGAAAAGGAAGGATTCATGGCTCTTGCTCATACCCGCCTTGGCAACAGAGCTCAGAGACCCGGTGTAGAACTGTGCAGGTATGTTTCAATGTAAAACCCATTACTTGTCCTCTTTAGAAATAATGCCAATATAATTCCCATTCTATTCTATACAGGGATGAAGTTGAAACTAGGCTCGTGAACGAAGTTGTAGAGCTACGAAACAATGTCACCGCATTGCAGACAATGCTAGCAGAGGTACAGTTACTTACATTACATCACATTATTATAAAACATTTACAGAAACATCACAACAGATCAGTTTCCTCAACTATTTTAATCGCTTTACAGTCCCAGGCTTCGCTCCGCTATTTACTTAAAACACAGATTCAAATTGAAGAAGATATTAACATCAAGACAAATACTCTGAAGATAGATGAAGTTGACTGCATGACTTTACGCGAAAGCATGGATTACCATGCATACTAAATACAAATTGATCCAACAACCATATTTCACTAGTAGCTTGTTTGTTTACACCAGATTGAGTGTTTTTTCACTGCCTTTTCACCTTTTCATTACTGGTTAGCAATGAAAATATTCCTCAATACAGGATATTACGTAGTGTGTGTGCATTTAAAAATTACTTTTAGATAAGAAGAGAGTGGAGGATTGCGGTTCATGACGTTGGTAGGTTGGCACACCCGCCTTCCCTGTATGTTTGCTTTATGTCGGATTGTGCTGTCAAGAAAAACAATTCTGCTGCCCTCCCTACCCCTTTTTTAGAAGGGTGGGAGTAGGTGTGCCAACAACTTAAGCCCAGTACACATGACACATCCAACTCAAACATTGGATGTGATCTTGGAATATAGAACCCATCTCTATAATGTTATTTCACGCTCATACACATCGCGCATGTGTGGCCTCGAACAATTTACCATAAAAACCAACACATCCAATTCGATCAAATGCATCGTGTGTACTGCGTCTTAGTAGCACACAACTTCTGAACTTCTGAAATTCGGAATGTTGTTTTATATGTAGATTGTACTTTGTTTGTACCGTAAATTTGATCGTTTGTGCTGCACCCCTTTACCTTCAAATAATACGGTCTTCAAAAGCACACAGCCTTTTCGATTTAACATTTGTGGTAGGTTTATGTAGCCAAAACCTGCCACTTTTGTTCTAAACATGATCCTGATGATGTGTGGTAATGTAATGCAGAACAGAACTTTCAGACTATGACAGTGAATAATCGAGACTAAGAATTTTGTTTATAGGATAAAATATTTATTTGCAGTTATATCGCTTCCTATTTTATTAACCTTACTGGTCAACCACAAATGTATTCCTTTTGTCTGAATATTCTTGACTGTTTGTTTATGGTAACTCCACCCACTTTTGGCTTTACCACAGACTACAAAAGGTTGCCGTGGCCCATTTGGCAGGGTAAACGAACAGACGTATTAAATCATTTCTTATAATAAGTACAAAAAATGGGTTTTAAAAAATGGGATAAAATGTTTTTTTAATGGCATTTTCCACTGGCTGCACTGAGCTGCACCAGGAGGCCAAGTCTTGAAACTTACGCCTTCAGGACGCAAACGCTCTCGGACGTCGTAAAGTCCCATTTACTGTAAGAGTGATCGACATTGAAACATAAAGTCAAGCCACTTATTTGATTGTCATCCAGCAATCTACTGTAAACAATTTATTAACATTATATTTATTATTACATATATTATACAGTCATAAAACCTTATTCAAAATTAAGCTAAACAGTTAAAGGAAGATTTCAAGGTCATCATTCTTACAGTAAATGGGACTTTATGACGTCCGAAAGCGTTTGCGTCCTGAAAGCGTAAGTTTCAAGACTTGGCCTCCAGGGTTGCACTGATATGACGTCACCATTCAAAATTCGATGCAAATTTCAAACAGAGAGAAAAAATAGTGCAGTCCAGTGCAGCCAGTGGAAAACGTCATAAGTGATTTTTGGAAATGTATGTTTTTTTGGATTTTTTAAAATTATTATTGGGCCGAAAAGTCCGAGTATAAATATCTGCTCGATCATGCTCGATTGCTCTAAACCGACCCTGCTCGATGGCAGCCGAATAACCACGAGCAGGCAGATCGAAAACAAACAAACGACCATCGCGTGATGATGGTCACATCATCGCGTGATGATGGTCTGCATCGCATCGAGCAGGCAAGGGCTTTCTTAAAAAACTCCGAATGGTAAAAATAGAATTGGATTTTCGTATTGTAGCCATAGGTATGAATGCTATTATAGTAAATTAATACATTAGTTATCAATTGGATTATGATTATATATTATTATTACATAACATTGATATAGATGAAAAATTGCAGTTGACACAGTCCAAAAAAATTACAATTGACAAGAATGTTTGGTAGAGCATAGAACAAAGACAGGACAGATGAATTAAAATTTATGTAAAATGATTCCTTTTGTTATATACAAAATAAATATAAAGAGTGAGGCATTACATTCATTATTATCATTCCTAGATAATGAATGAAGACAAAATAGTCTTTAATACATTGCCAGAAAAATTATTTGAACAGTATAGTAACTGCAAATATTAATGCGCATACATAGCACAAATGTATCATATTACCTACAGATTCAAAAAAGTAAACATAGGCATCTTCATTGACGCTGGGTCACTGATAAAACTTTGCTAATAACCTGTTTCGCACTCCCTCGTCTTCAGGATATTCCGCAGCCTTCTCAGCATTTGGTTCGTAGTGTGTACCACAAAATCTTTGAAAGTAACGACCTACCTCCAGATGGTCCGATATTGAACGAGGTGAAGGACTCGGCTCAAGATTATCTGAAATTAATCACAATTGTCAATTTTATTAGTAAAAAATATTATTTGCATAAAAGATGGAAAAAATGGACAACAAAAGTTCTGATAGCAAGCGAGTCTAGAGCAATAATAATTATGTAACTATTATATAGCGGTAAAAAAAGAATATTTATACCTAGGAATAAGACATTTATTTCAGCCTTTTTGCATGAAAGCTAGGAAAGAGCAGCGAGTCTAGAGCAATATTGATTTAAGGAGAAGCTCGCTTCGCTCGCTCAAAAAGCAAAGTTTGCGAAATTTACAAAATAACATGAAATATATTTAATTTCTTACTATTTCGTGGTATTTTCCGCGATTTAGTCAGTTTGGTGGTGTTGAGCAAAGCGATGGGTAAATTTCACGTTTTGTCGTGATTAGATTCCAGTGTTTTTGGGCCAGAAACATAATGGAAACGCAGATATATTTAGAAATATGAGTCATTTACAACACTTCGGAAATTTCGCGATCACCATATAATCGGATCTCTAAAAATATCTATAATGAATTACAACAGCTGTAATTGTGTGTATTAAAATCACACATTAAAATCTAAAATTTGTGTGAAATCAAATACCAATTTTCAAATATAAAAAAAATAATAAATAGAATAAAGCTGCCTTTCCATGATCCGTCACCGTCTGTCTTGCTGCATTGCATTCACAGGGCATTTCCATGACTTCAACATTTGCGGAGGTTTTGACATTGCAAGAGACATTCATCTGCCATCTACCTGCAGTTTTTGACACCATGCAGGCCATTTTAAAAACTCAGTTTTACTTGGAACAATCGTGATTTTGTTTAATTAGATATTAAATTGCGATTTTTGCGTGGATTTGTTCCTCAATCTCGTTTTAAACAACAAAACATTTAATGCTACTGTGAGGATTCTTTACTATAAGCTGACCTTGCCTAGGCACTATTATTTTGACTGTAGATTAATGGACCCTCAAGAATAATAATATAATTTGCCGTTATTGTCAATTGACAATTATTATATGTATACCTATTTCATGTGATAAAATGTTAATAAATGATAATAATATTTCGTGTTAGAAAATCCACAAACATAATACAACACACCTAGCGGTAAAGAGTTGAAGCTGCTTTTTCCCACCATGACGCAAAACTTCGGATGGACACCAAACGGAGAAAGTTGGGGTTGATACAACATTTTTGTCGCACGTTCGGTCGCTGTCCAAGACTTTTGGGGATGGCTCTGATTGGTCGAGATGGGTCACATTCTCGCATTCTGCCGTTTTCGTCGGACAGGTGACGGAGCGCGGAACGGCACTTTATGAAGGTAATTTGACATTATTTTACCTTCAGCAGCATATCTGGTGGATCCATCTTGAACCAGAACATTGTAGAATGGACGACCTTCTTGGTAATCGGCCTCGGCGCCCTGTTGAATAATCCAGTCGGCTGATTCTGCACACATCGAGTCCCAACCAAAGATGACGCAGTTATACGAGTACTGCCGGTGACGCATTATCATCCCCACAGCATACTGAATGTTGTATGACCCACAGACATCCGACCGAAGTTTTGGCACAATCTGCAAATATCGGATAAATATGATTTGCAACATCCAAGGCACCATATTACTGTACCATAGGGGAACATCATTAGGTGAATGTTAACAACATAGTGGGTAATGCACACATTTCCAAATTAGATAATCAAGTATAGTCACTTTTCACTCCAATAAGGCGGAGGGGTCATGCCCCAAAATCCTTGCCCCGCATTACAGTGTTTAGTTTGAATAATATGTTCGAAAAGAATAGCTTCATGAGCTTTTTTTCAATCCATTAAGGTGTACACTCACCTCCAAGTGTTCGTACTGTGTTTCTCATAAGAGCACAATCTATAAACCGGTAGGAACACTTGGAGGTGGGTGTACATTTAATATGCAAACATTAGGTCATTGACGTTGATAAAATGTGTTTAAACCTTTAAAAAATTCGAATCGTAAATTCATCTGTGTTGACTTTCATTCAACCTGGTCACCCAGAGGGATGAACGAATGCTGAGAAGGGGTCAATAGTTTGCAAAGTATGCATGATTCATAACAGAATGCGACATTTACAGTTTCACCTAAAGTAGGTATCAGTTGGTAAAATAAAACTGTACCATATTATTTAGAGATTTTGATAATTGCAGGTAGGTATATAAATGCTATAACTTTGAATAAAATATGGTTAGGAAGAGGATGTTTTGTTTGTTACTTCATAATAAGCTTAATCCTGCTTTGCACTTAGTTTGCTCACACAGATACTTCAAGATACCTAATGTAAATCTCTAACATTGAGTCGCCAATGGGCGCAAGGTCGTTTCTTTTACGTATTATGTCAAGACCATACGATTTATTTGATTTAATTTTCGATATAATTAACAGAGCATTGGATAACCAGCATTGAATAAATAACACAATTACCTCTGAAGGGGTGGTGGAAGAATCTGTATTATGATGGGTCTCATAGACTAGAAGCATTTGCATAATGTTGTTAGCTTGCTCTCGGCTGCGCAGAGGTATTTCCTGGAACAAAAGGGGCTACTAGGCATATTACATCACACTTTAAAACATAGTAAAAAAATAAGATTTTTTTTTAATAAACGAAGATGATAATGTACTGATTATAATGATTAAGACGGCTGGGTAGTGAGTTTGACCTTGAAGAGTTTTTTAATCGATTTTAATCAATATCTTTTTCCAGTGTAATTGTTAACAAAATAGGGCTATAGACGTGAATTCAGAACAGTTCAATGAAAATAATTTCATCGTTTGGAATTTATAAGTTATTAGTTTTATTTTGTCCAACAGGTGTTTAGAACCCGAAAATTTAGTAAACTTCGGGTTCTAAACACCTGTTGGACACATTAAAACTAATAGCTTATTCCAAGCTATGAAATTATTTTCATTGAACTGTTCTGAATTCACGTCCATAGCCCTATTTTGTTAACAATTACACTGGAAAAAGATATTGATAAAAATCGATTGAAAAACTCGTCAAGGCCACGCTCACTACCAAGCCCTCTTAATAAGAAAAAAACAGCTTCTCTTGGAACAGACTCCAGTACTACCTACTAGGAAAACGCTCTGAGTAACGCGTTGATGAGCGAGCACGGATACGCGCAACACCTCGAACCGAAATTCTGTTTATCGAAAATGTCCTTAAAAGCCAATAATTCTTGAATTTCGCCACATACTTGTATGAAAATCTCCAACAATTCTCAAAATATTGGTCCCAATAACCACGCAAAGTTTTAAGTTGATCGATTGAACCTTTATAATTGAATGATTCCTTGTTAATTTCCAAAAATCACAGGATCTCGTTCAAAAAATGTCATATCAGTTTCGTAATATACGTTTGAAAGTTTCTGCTCTAACAACCTTGAAGTGAAGATTCGAAGATGCCGTGAAATGTGAAATTCGAGAAATATGACAGCCAACACGCAAAATATCCGTTAACTGTCAATAACTTTTGAATTTAAACACAGTTTAGTCTGAAAATTGTCAAAAATACAGATAATGTTGGACCCGATGACCATGCAAATTTTTAAGTTGATCGGTCAAACGGTTCTGGTTTAAATTTCAAAAAGCACATGAAATATTTTTTTAAATTTTAACCAATGGGAGGATTTGGCTGAAAATTTGTAAAATAAGAGAAAATGTTGGTCTTAATGACCATGCAAAATATGAGGTTGATCACATTTGTCGAAGTCCATTTTCATTTTTCAGCCTATCAGGAGATGTTTATTTAAATTTTAACCAATCAATGGATTTCAAAAAAAAATTAGGGTCAGCAAACAGAAAAGGTTGTCTCTACATGTGTGCAAAATTTCAGATCGATCGGTAAAACGGTGCGACTTCTATTGCTCCAGATAACAGCCAAAAATATACACAAAAAAAAACAAAAAAAAACAGAGGTCCGTGTCAAAAGAGTCAAAAGGAGACGCTCGCTTCGCTCGCTCAACTACAAAACACGAAAAAATAAATCAAAACTCTGCAATACTGGAATATTATTGCAATAGTACTGTTGTGTAGTTTGTTCCAACAGTAGCTGGTTGAATGAATAAATAAATGATAATAAATTTAATAAAAAGGAGAAGAGATATTTCTTAGAGAAGAATGTCAAATTGGATTGAAGATGATGTTGCGGAGAAAAGCAAAGTTTGGAAGAGAGTGAGAAGAGAGAAATGGTGGGAAGACAGAGAAAGATGAAGGAATTGGTGGAGGAAGAAGAAGACAACGGGGAGGAAGCCAAATGGCTAACTGGCTTCGGCATCCCAGGAAAGAGCTCTGGAAGATGGCGTAGCTATCTCCACTCCCAGCCGGACATCGTTGAAAGAGGAAATTGATTTGGATAATGGATTGAATGATAAATATTGACAATCCCTCTTTGAGTGGCCATTACTGAACAGCTTGCCTATCATCTACATTCTCTTGATTTAGCCAATAGTAGAGATTTCCCTAAAGAATTAACGCTCAATATTCTTGGGGATTACTAGTTATTTTATTTATTACCTTATTATTATTTATTTATCTAATTCAGTCTCATACAAGTCACTACTTATTTTTTTTAAGCATTGTTATTATATTATGCAAGTGCTTTTGCTGGAAGTAACTACCTGCTTAAAAATTAAGACCTACATATTTCAAATGAAGGTATAACAACCTATACTAAAGCCTAAAGGTATAGTGTAATACACATACGTTTGTCAAATTGGTGAGTGAAGTCATGAGGTCAGTAAGATCCATGTTGTAGAGCATGTAGAATCGGGACAGGTTGAGGATGCAGTTCATGTCGATTGGATTGACAAGTGAAAGCAGCTCCAGAGCAGAGCGCAAACGGGCGCCACGACCATTCATGTGTGTTCGTTGCCGCCCTGCTACTTCTAAGTTGTTAGCCATCCGTTCAATCACCTGGAAGGACAAAAAAGAGAAATAATTAGACAGAGATTAGAAATGTAATTAGGAACTGGAATTTAAAAATGCCAAATGGTAACATTACCGGAAAAATAGAAAAACAAAAAAATCAACAAAAAACGTATGACTGGACAATTTACAACTAAGTAGGTAGCCTACATATTGTACAAACTTTATTTCCAAATGAATGATTCAAAATGAAGGATGTGCAGGTATTTGGGTCAGGGGATGTTCCTAATGTCTAGTTTGAACCACTAGAGGGGGGGGGGGGGGGGGGGGTAATTGTAAGTTGCTTATTAATAATATGCCAATAAGTAGAAAAGTGAATTAGAAGGTAGGTACCTATTTAGTTGTCACCCTAGACAAAAATCCAGAGTCTTCAGACAGAAATTAGATCAATAACAGACAACAGGGAATCACAAGTAGTCCGCACCGACAGCAAACTTGATTAGAATTGGTCTGTCGAGTTAAAGCCTGTTCTAATGTCATTCATTCAGTGTTGGGGAAAGGTCAGGGTTGCAATTCTATATAACTGAAAAGCAGTAGGTAGCAAATCCGCTAGCAATAAGATTCTGCCATAAGCTTTATACAAATTAAATTACTATTCCGCCAGCAATCGAAAATAGTTTTAGAATCAGGACCAAGGAGACATTCAGGACCTGCATGACAAAAACATAATATACCTACTTCCACTGTTACTACATCATACATGCCAGAAATGGATATGTACAGCAATATTTATGAGTCGTTTTAATGGGTCAATTTCAGGGTAACTATAGGTACCTCTACATCAAACAGAGCTATCACAGAGATCATGTTAATGCATAATTATTTACCTGAACAGCTGTAGCTGGCTGCATACTCATGCCTTTCATAGGGCATTGACCTTCTGAAGAAAAGCGGGGACAACTTCGTTTGGTCAAGAATTGTCCTTTGTTAAACACGTCAATGTAGAAGTATGGGCTTGGTTCATCAGACTCAGAATCCAAGCTGGAAGAACAATATTATTGAAGCCAGGCACAAACAAATAAATTATTCATCATCATCTTGAAGTCAACTTACTGGTATTTCTCCCTCCAGCGCAGCAAGAAGTGCGAGGGAAAACTGACTGGCTCACAGCGCACACCTAATCGTCGAGCTACGCTTTCAAACACGATGCTCAGTGTAATGGGAATACCTTGTCGGCGGCTGAGAACCATGTTGATGAATGAATTCTCAGCTGCATAGTACATCTCACTGTCAGCATGAAATCCCATTTGTGTGAAAAGGACGTCACATAACGCCGAGAGAATTTGGCGTGATTCGGAAGGGCGCCATTGGTTGTCGCTGATGCTCTTGTTTCGCCACTCATGCAGTTTTTCTGGACGAGCATTGAAAAGAGGATGATTTGCATTGTTGTTATACACAACACTCTTGACTTCGTTTGCAATGTCATTAAGGTCTGAAGCTACACTTCTGATGCTGACTTCTTGCAATGGTTGGCACCACTGTGCTACCAAAACAGCTCCCTTCTCCAGAATTTGTTCATCAGATGGTAATGCCAAAAATTTGTGCCATTCTTTGGTGAGATGCAACTGTCTTATATAGCGAATTACTTTCTCAGCATAGAATTTCTCCGTGAGATTGGACGTACTGAAATTGAATTAGATCAAAAAATTGTCAGCTTTTCTAATATAACATTCCAATATCAAGCAGGGAAGGTACCTATTCTAATGGCGTTTTTCCACTGGCTGCACTGGGCTGCACTAGTTTTGCTCTCTGTTTGAAATTTGCATTGAATGTTGTATGGTGACGTCATTCAGTGCAACCCTGGTGCAGCCAAGTGGAAAACGCCATAAATTTCCTTGTCATCTCGTTTCACTTAATACGGGCTCACTGCACACTGGAGTGCTATACTTAACATGGTAGTGACGCTGTTACAAGACGACAAGGAAATTTATACTGTAATAACTGCCCTGCAGTGAAATAATAAAAGCTTCAGGGACTTTCCTTTACCGAATTACCATGTCACAACTGACACAGCTTATTCAAAGCAGTTTCTGTTGACCTGACATTGGGTGCCTATTCTTGGATCGAAGTTAATGCGAAAATCTTCGACAATGCAAAATCAAGTGAAATCTTTTGTTTTATCAATGATACAGTAGCTGAATCCAATGTGCAATGCCTCATTTCCGCATGGCGAATTTTTTCAACATATTCGTGAATATTCAATGAGCCAATGAGAGTGCATTCTCATTGGCTTGATCGAAAAAGCAATGAGGCACGTCAGGTCACGCTACCAATGTGCCATTGATTGACCTTGAGCATTGGCCACTCGCTTCTTTCAAAGTCTTGATACCAGTGGCGGCTCGTCCATAAGGGCTAGTGGGGCTAAGCCCCACCAAGAATATTTAAGGATCTCTTTTTTAAGTATTTAATATTTTTCTAAAGAGTAATGTTATTGTATGAGTAATCATTTTTGCCAAAATTATTTGTTAATTGGCGTAAATTAGTGAAATTATTTAACATCAGGGGCCATTGGATGTAGTCAAATATGATTCAAATAAACGCGCGTTGCTCTCGGCCAAACTCCCGCCTCTGCGTGTCGGACGTTCGGTTCAGTTCGGCTCGGCTAGGGGCTAGCCCGTAGGACGTTTACCCTAGTAGCAGTATTCTCCATGTCTCTTCGAGCTGATCGTGACAAAATCGTGCTGTGTAATCGTGCCTCACCCGAAACTCACTCGAGACTACAAATCGTTCCACGGGGCAGATCCATCCTAGCCCTCTATGCACGATCGGGAGTTCGACAATAGCGCGTAGGCGAGCGAGATGCATGACATTGCGACAGTTTGTTTTGACTAAGGAGCGCTTGGAATTTTCAATTTTATGAGAAAATGATTCATAGTTTTAGTGTTTTTGGTCAGTTATGGCAAGACTTTGCTTGAAACTAGAAGTGGTCAGGTGTCGTGTGTATAGTATAATGTTATGCTGTGCAAATTATTATTGATCATTATATTTTCTCTTCTATTGACTTCATTTTCAAGTTTACCTTTGGAACAAAAGCTTAAAATCAAACGTCTGAACAATTCACAAATAACTAATAATAAATGAGATAGGTACCGAACTTCAATAAGAAAGTAATAATCAGGTAGGTATGTTCGGTACTACCTATTTGCAACGCATAGCGAGGGGAGAGCAAAGTTCCTGTACAAATAAGGTACGTTGCGCGATTGTGTGACTTTCAATTTTATATGTGTGAATAGCGTCGCTATAAATTAGCAGCCCCACCAATAAATGAAGTCACGAGCCGCCACTGCTTGATACCTACTTGGTAGTGTAGGATGATGTAGGAATGTTTAGGTATTTGGGATGGTTACTACATGCAGTGAAGTGTGTACATAAACACATACATACATCAGCAGGCTGGGCACTAGATTACCATGTATACAGTCCCAGAGTTTTAAATAAGTTCTATTAATAATATCTAGGTACCTATCTAATCTTCAATTTAATTTAAAAGTTTCTCACCTATCACCATTATTGCAAATTCTCATCAACTCAACTACCATGAAATGGTAACCGAATTCATGAGTATTCATTAGGTGGCCAAACTCTGCAAGTTCAGAGTTGGAGATTTCTTCTTTTTTGTAAAACTTTCTTGACAGTGCTTTGACATGTTGTTGAACACTAAAACGTAGTTGAACAAAGCTCTGACACTGTTCCAACCAATTGTATACTCCATTCCGATCAAATACGTGTCGTAATCCAGGCCACCTGTAGAAGAGTAAAAAGTTAGTTTTACCTGCAAGCAAAATCTAGGATCTATCCAATATAAATAATGTAGAAAAGGCCTTGTTTGCTTGGGAGTAGGTACTAGTAGCTAGCAGTGCTTTTGTATCCTCTAGAGGATAGACCTACCGTTGAAGAAATTTTGCTTTCCACAAAGTGTTACTGTTGTTGCATAGAATTTTAAACTTAGAACAAGTAGAACAAAAGTTACAAACGTCTTGAAAGCTTAGAACCTGATTTTCGAGAATTACTTCCAAAATTTCATTTGGAAGGTGAACGATACTCGCTGCCATGACAGCCATGACAGCTACTGATCTTTTTGATGCAGTTTTCTGACCTTTGGTGCTGACCTTGGATTATTATTAGAAATAGAAGGCTGTGTTTAAACCGTTCCGTGTCGAGTAGTACCAAAAATCTCTGCTTGGCAGAGCAGTCTGTCAAGTTTGTCAACTTTTCAAGCCGATTGTAAGGTTATTGTTGTGCTCTTGGGTCTTATATCTTTGGTGTTTTCACATGAAAATACATAATTGTGGTACAAAATATTATTGTTATTTGTTTAATCAATTTTATAGCTTTTAAAGTTTAAGCCCGAGATCTCTACATCAATCAACAACAGTAAACTGAAGGTTATTTTAGCCTTCCATTAAGAACCTAGGCTAGGCTATTAGGACCTCTCCCTAATTTAGTACCTACTACCTACATTATTTACTCTGGGCTATCATACATCACTACCTACCTAGTTAGTATCTAGGTAGGTATTAATTTGTTGAACCTGGAAGGTAGGTACTTTATACCTAGCTTGAGCAATATATAAGACTGGACTTGCAATGTCCAAGCGTCAGGCCGATTCATGCGATGGCACATCAAGTGGCCAACCACCTAGTAAAAAGGTCCAGTTTGAACCGCTACGAATCGGATCAATATCGACTCTTGAAGAAATGGACATGAAAGTTCTGCAGTTCCAAAATAAGAAACTAGCACAAGTATGTTTTAAGTTAGTGACCTACCTACCTATACCTACTATGATGTATTAGTACCTACCTAGGTCTATACATTGAATGCTGTTGAATTCTAAAATGAATGGACTTACCTACTACTACCCTACCTAACATGATAATATGAGTAGGTATTGAGACTACCTATCTGTTGTTATAAGATATTTTTTTTTTAGCGCCTTGAACAACGACATAAACTTGAAGCAGAATTACGTCAACGTATTGAGCAACTTGAGAAACGTCAAACTCAAGATGATGCAGTCCTCAATGTTGTTAACCGCTATTGGAACCAGCTCAATGAAGACATTCGTGTCCTATTGCAGCGATTTGATGCAGAGACTGCTGATGAATCGGAAAACAAAAGTTAGTGTTCTTAAACCATGGTTTAGTAGAGTAGGTATCTACCTACACCTAGTGTTACTTAAAATTCTTTTGTGTTACCTTAGGCCACTAGGTAGGTTACATAATTGATTCTGTTTTCTTAATATTGTTGTTAGACTAGGTAGGAGTCAGCCTACTCTCCTATTCCTGTTTTCTAAATCTGTTGTTAACTAGTAATTAAATCAGTTCTTTGATTGGGAAATTAGGTAGGTACCTACCTACCTAGCTTTTGCATTAATTAGAGTAGGTAGTTATCTCATGTTCTAATTTTCCCTTTTAGATGAAAATGAAGCTACAACCTCTTTTTTGATGCAACTCTCTACTTGGGACAAAGAGGAACTCGATGACAAACTGGCTAATCGGGTACAGGTATCCAAACGTGCAGTTGCCAAGGTTATTCAAGCTTTTGATCGTTTGATGCAGCGAAATGAGAAGATCACTCTTGCTCTGAAAGGAGAGCTGGATGGTGATGAAGCTCCTAATGTGGATGAATCAATTCGGCAAGCTAACATCGAAATACAAGCCGAAAATAGAAACTTGCAAGCCCTAACTACCTCCTTACATGAGAAGAATCATACTATTTCGTTGAAGGTTGGTTCAAATATCTTTTGTATTTTGTCTGAAATTTATTTTTAGCTCTAGGTACCTAATTGTTATGATAATAGGATTTGATGTCAAACTAAATAAAACTTATAATTGCTTTGGTGAGGCAAACATGGAGCTTGGTTGGAGTTTAAAAAGAATTGTGGCTGCCTGTCGTTCCTGTATTGTATTGGTCAAATATCTAGACAGAATATCCAGGACTCTAGGCTGTAAAAGGATAAATGGCCTTTTTTTTCTTAAAAATCACTAATCAGTGGATAAGTGGAGTGCAGAAGTACTAGGTATTAGGCAATAGACTACGTACCTACATATTAATTAGATTTTCTTTTACAATTATTACAATTTACAATAGATAATTAAATAATTGCTGTGGTCTTTAATCATATTCCCTTTCCCATTCTTATTTGTGCAGATGTCGGAGCTTCAAGACAGTGTAATGGGGAAGGAGACAGAAGCTGCTGAATTGCGCAACCAGATTGACGACTTACAATACGAATTATTGAAAGTTCAATCCCGTAATGACAAACTTGAAAATCATCTTGCTGAGGCAATCGAAAAGTTAAAGAACTTCCAGCAAATGCACGGAGAAGAGAAAGATAAGGAGAAGGGAGTAACAAAGACTGTTGTTGTCTCAACTGTAACGCAGAAAAAGGTAGGTACCTCTTACCTGTAGCATTAATCAACCACACTTCACTAGATCACATATCAAAGAATACTAGTATGTAGTAGGTACCTATATATTGTCATCTTGCAGATGGAGGATCTGCAGACAGAAGTTGAAGAATTGAGAGAATTGTCAAACAACCGGCTGCAGGAGCTTGATAAACTTCACCTACAGCATCGAGAGGGCTTGAAGGAAGTGGAGAAGTTAAAGATGGATGTAAGTTGGAACAAATAGTTTTATTGTCATGTGGCTTGGCTGAGTTTGTATTTGTAAATTAGTTTAGGTATATTGTATTACCCAGTGATGAGTGATTAAATGTTGAAGTAGGTACACCTACCCTCAGGTTGAAGTTTAGATAATTATTAATTATGAAATATTTTATTATGTTGTGCTCAAAAGTACCTAACACTTTTTATTTGATCAAATGTTACTAGGTACATAAGGTAAAAATTACCGAGATAATTTAATCAAACTTTATTTTCAAATCCATCTTCTTATCAATATCCAGTAATATCTAGTTTTAATCAGGTAATAGAAATCAGTAATCCCACACATTTTCAAATCTGTCTTCCCAACATCCAGTAAAATATCCAGTGAACAGGGCTACTTTACAAGATTGTATTTTTCTCCAATCCTGCTAGAGGCAGTTCTATCATTGTTGTGTTATTCTATAGCTCCGGCAACTTCCTGAAAGTATCATTGTCGAGACAACCGAATACAAATGCCTGCAGTCGCAGTTCTCTGTCCTCTACAACGAATCTATGCAGTTGAAAACACAACTTGACGAAGCTAGACAACTTTGCATCAACAGCAAGAACATACATCTGAGGCAAATTGAATTGATGGAGGTAAGAAGATCTATCTAGACTATAGAAATAGAAGCTAAAAGAAGGAAAAGCTGTAATTATTTTGAAGGAACATGCACTTTTGAAATAATGTAGTAGGTAACACATTTTTTACGGTCTCTTCCTCCCTACACTACAGTGCGTTTGAACAAGACCTTTCAGCGCCTGAGGGCAAATGTCTAAATACAATCCTCAAAAAGAATGCTGTATACACCTCAGAAATGTGGAATTTCTTTGCTCCTCAATTGTTATAAGGAGAGGTGGAGGAAGTGCCAGAGAAATATCCAAAATTAGCGTGTAATATAGGAATTCCAAGCAGAAAATAGTTTTTTCTCTGCTGCAAATTTCATGTAAACCGTACTGTAGTCTACAGGTGATGATTCTTCCCACACTTCAAATTGAATTAATAACTAATTATTCATTACCATGTCAGGCTGAAGAGCTTATGTCACAGAAAAAGCTTCGCACTGAAGTAATCCAGTTGGAGGATATGCTTGCTCAACTACGTAAGGAGTACGAAATGCTTCGTATTGAGTTTGAGCAGAATCTCGCAGCCAACGAACAGACCGGGCCTATAAACCGGGAGATGCGCCACCTGATAACATCTCTGCAGAACCACAATCAGCAGTTGAAGGGTGAAGTACACCGGTACAAACGAAAATACAAGGAGGCAAATGCAGAAATACCGAAGGTTTGTGTTTCTGTTAGAGAATTCATTTTTTATGTGTTGCATTTTTAATTGGATTAGAGAGCACAGCATGCTCAATTAATTTTATGTAGTCATGCATATTGTTACAAAATAAATTGATGAAGAAAGTCTGTTCATTTGTTGCATTTAGGAAGAGTCCTAGATAGATTTATTTACCTCAGATGTGCTTTTTGTTTCTCCAAACGCTAAGTTACTAATTGACTGCAAAGAAAAGCAAAATCACAAAAGTCATTGGGCTACTTAAACTTAAACCTTAGTAAAAAACTTAATTATTTCTACATCTACAGCTGAAGAAAGAATTGGAGGAAATGTCGGCAAAATTGGACCAACAAGCTGCACAGGAGGTGAAGGACAACGCTGCAGTTGAAGTGGCTTGTAAGGAGGAGCCGTCGGAGACAACTCCAGGATCAGCTCAGGTCAAGGAGGAGCCTGGAACCAGCAAGGAGGTGGCTGAGGAGGAGGTGGAGGGAGAGGAACCCACCGAAGCTGACAAGGATCATTCACTCACATCCCCACAATCAAAGAAGGAGGCAAACGTCAAGCGAGAGAAAGATGTGAAGAAAGAAGTAAAGACGGAGAAAGAGCACAGAGATCGAGCTAAGGAGACAAAGATGATTGAAACTGAGTTGGTGAGAGATCTCAAAGCTCAGCTAAAGTAAGTGTGCGCAATACAAAATGATCTAGTTCTATAGACTGATTTGAGCTGACGTCACGATCTCGGCGTGGGTCAGGCCCATCAATGTTAATAAATAAATTGGAAATATATCTCCTTAAAAGAGCATTCTGAGCTGGTTTATGCGTAAGGATCAGTATTGCCTATTCACACATATAATTTGTTTAAATATCTTTCTTGCACAACTTGATATAAACTAAGAAAACAATCACCCTAATAAATGCATGTTGTTGCTGCATCTCACTGGCCTGATGGCCCTACGCCGAGATTTCAAGGTAGGGGGAGGAGCCTATTCCTATTGTATTCAGAGGGGGTGAAATCACTCTATAGTGTCATCATAGCATGTAGTAGTGCCTCTACTTTTTGAAAATCATTAAATTCAGGATAAATAGATTTTCTGCACATTTAAATTACCAGCTACTATGTTAATGTACCTAATTAATAATAGTTAGTAGTACACTCTGTCAATTTTAATGTATGACATAGGCCACTGCACCATCTTATCGATTGACCTTGGATTTTCCCTCTCTGCCATGGATGGTAGCCAATTTCAAGCATTCGTTGGACAAGGAATCTTGAATTCAATTTTGATATACTCGTACCTACATACATAGGTACTCTGGACCCTTACCTAATACCGCCAAACGTTGGTGCTACAATGGTGCTGAGTTCAAGGTCGATGCTTCTACGGGTTATTTTATTATGATAGGTAGCACCGTGCTATCATTTGGCGATATTAGGTAAGGGTCCTGATTTTGAGTGAATAGCAAGGTATCAGTACAATTCAAATGAAATATAGGGGCATAATCGTCAATTCCAGCTCATTCTGAGATATCCTTTTAAATGAAAATGTTTGTGTACCTATAACAATCAGGGTAGAACAATTTTTCAACTTTCTAAGATACACCAATTCCTCTTTAAAAGGTATTAATGGTTCATTGTTGAATCATGTTCATTATTATTAGGAAAGCTGTAAATGACCAGAAGGAGATGAAGTTGCTGCTGGATATGTACAAAGGAGTGAGCAAGGAGCAGCGCGACAAAGTACAACTCATGGCTGCAGAAAAGAAAACTCGTGCCGAAGTGGAAGATCTTCGACAGCAGCTGAAGAAAGTTCAGGTAAGGCACACTTCTAATTGTCCTCAATGAATCCAGTTGGCGAGAATTCCACAGCCAATAGGATTAGGTACCTACCTAACTAACTTTCAATAACCATCGATAGGTAACTTAAAACAGCTATTAATTCGTCTAAGGTCCAGTTTTTCAATACTCTGCTAAAACCAGTAATGAAGTTAACACAGTCAATTCTAGGAATGGCATTGGTTGTTGCCATAACAATACTGCCCTAATCAACAATTTAAAAGTTAGCAGAGTATTGAAAGTCTGGCCTAGTGACATGTAATTAATTAATTAAAAAATAAACTTCCTCATCAATCTTCTAAAGTCGTCTGCATCTGATGTGTGGATTGGAAAAGGGTCATTTTACTTTCCCGTCCCCTACTTTACCTGCGTGCGCACCATGCCCCATTGTTATGCCGAGCCTTCTCTTGGGTTGAGCTAGCTAAGAAAATCCAAGAAAATTTTCAAGAAAATCCCAATCCACAAATCGGATGCGGACGACTTTACTCCTCCTATTGTTGTCTTTCCTCCTCTCATTTATTGAAGAATTGATATCTTCTGAGTCCATTACTCATTTGTGCCTTTTTCTTACTCTTCCACTGAAAAAATCTCTTATCAAGTTATCTATGTTATTTTGTTTAACAGGAATGCAAACGCGAGGAGCGCAAGAAACTTTGCGATGATGACGCTATGCGCAAGATTAAACAACTTGAGGAACAGACGTACCAACTGCAGAAACAAGTCGCATCTCAGAAACAAGTCGATGGCAGTTGGACAGCACACAATAATTACCTTATGAGACCTTTTGTAAGTCTGCAATTGTACTTCAGATTTGTTACTTGTAGTAATAATGAAAGCCATAGGAATTGTACCTAGTAAGTAATACATTGTGTATTCTTTTTGTAGGAAGAGGAGGCACTATTGAATGAAATGGAAGTGACTGGTCAAGCATTTGAGGACATGCAAGAACAAAATTCTCGCTTGATCCAACAGCTAAGGGAGAAAGATGATGCTAACTTCAAACTCATGACAGAACGGATAAAATCAAACCAGCTCCATAAATTGTCCCGAGAAGAAAAGGAAGTTCTAAAGGATCAGGTAAGGAAATAATAATACTACTGTCTACTGGCTGTCATAATTTTGTTCAATGATAAAAATACCAAAGAGCTAGATACATACATTCAATTCCTGCAGTTATTTTTATTTTTTAGTACTTTCCATAAAATAATATTACTTCTATGTCTGCTCATTTACCATGCCAAAATTGCCCAAACCTGCCATTTTCTACACATCATCCAGACAACGAGGTGTAGCTTCTGGCAGGTTTTGGCAGGGTAAGGGCAAGTATTACCAAAGATAATTTTATGCTGGATTAACTAAATATATTGGACTATTTTGGCGGCATTGCCAATCAGATACCTACTTCAAAATTATTGAAACAGTTAAAGGCCTAAGCTGTTCTAGAGGAAATAGGTATATAGGTATATAAGGTATGAAACGGTGAAATAGGTATATGTCAGTGGAAATGGAAACGGGAAATTCTGACAAATATTTAATTCTTGCAATGATTGGCTAGGTACTTATTTTTAATTTTTTGGCATCGCTTGTCCGAAGTGTTTCAAATTTGTTGCATCACATGAGGGCTAATCGTATCTAATGCTAGGTATACTAAAATAAAGGATACGTACTACCGTACTACTAACTTTAAGGACCCCTGAACACCTTGACTCAGTAGTTTTGTTTGCAATATTGTAGGTAATATTGTAGTAGTAGGAATTATTTTATATTCCTATAACTAGGAATATAGTACATGTAGTTTAGAATTTGTGTTGGATGGATGTTGTCTTGTATTTGTAAATATATGTCTGGTATTTGTTCGTAGGGAGTGACACTGACGTCACAAGTAGAAGCAACCAACGTAGTTGTCCGTAAGCTAGAGGAGAAGGAGAGGTTTTTGCAGAATACTCTGGCTACAGTCGAGAAAGAGTTGGCTGCCAGACAGCAGGCTATGGAGATGCATAAGCGGAAGGCCATCGAGAGTGCCCAATCTGCTGCAGACCTGAAGCTCCATCTTGGTAAGCAAGCTGTTAACGGTTCTATTAACGGTTCTGTCAAGTATTTCATCTCTTAGACCATTTATTGTTCTATCACGAATTACAGTTTGCTTTTATAAGTTCAAGCTTTGAGTTAACTCTGCTGTTAGTGTCAACAAAAAGAAATGGTAAAATAATAGAGTTCTAGAAAAGTTTTGAAAAGTTCTAGAATAGAACAAAAAAAACTGGGTACAAAAAAATCTATCTTTAACTTTTCACGCACCTAAATGAAAAAGTGCTACTTCATAGTACTAATATACAATCAGACTGATTATGTGAACATCATATCAAAGTTACACCTAAGGCTACTTATGAAACAATTTTTTCTCTCAATTTGCCAAAATGGCCGAGCGCTTGTATCACCATAAGCAAAACATTTTCTGAGTTGATGTATGCAAATAAGTTGATTTTATTACAGAGAAGTACCACGCTCAGATGAAAGAGGCCCAGCAAGTAGTGACGGAGAAGACAAGTTCACTGGAAGCCGAGGCATACAAAACAAAGCGTCTACAAGAGGAGATTTGCCAGCTGCGACGCAAGACCGAACGTATGAAGAAAATCGAGATGGCGGAGACTTTAGACGAGGTCATGATGGAGGAGATTCGAGAGTACAAGGAGACTCTTACTTGTCCTTCGTGCAAAGTCAAGCGCAAGGATGCAGTTCTTACAAAATGCTTTCACGTTTTCTGCTGGGATTGTCTGAAAACTCGCTATGAGACTCGCCAACGTAAATGTCCCAAATGCAACGCTGCTTTTGGAGCTAATGACTATCATCGACTCTATCTCTCAACATAAGCGTAGCACGATTTCATTCCGTCATTTAGTGATTCACATTTTTCCATATATGATTTCTTTAATTTATAGTTTTGTATGGTAGATAGTCTTCCTGAGGTGTATTAATGTGGGTATTATATTATATTTTATATATTTAATTAAATAATTGCTTATTTTCATAGAAAATATGAATATCTCATTTGTAGATTAAGGTGTTCGATAAAATGCTGGTGTTGAAAGTCTTGGATGGATTTGTGCATCGTAATAATTGACACTATTTTAATTGTTGTATTTGTGTTCTCATAATCCATGTAATGCATAAAGTACCCTCGAATTTCTAATAATAGTCAAATTATTTGTCTGCCGTAATAGCTAATAATAGCTTTGTGAAAAGTTTGTTCAGATTTTTTTATTAAGTAGGTAGGTACCTAATGTTTGGGTTATTGAAAATGATTAAAATGAATTTCATCACAACACCAATATTTTTTGCTGTAATAGATTATACTTGCCTTTGCCTCACCATTCCACATTCCCTTGTTGTAAGATGCTTGCTAATGCAACAGCTTGTAAATTCTAGTTTATTTTCCTATTTCCTTACAACTTTTTGATATCCCTTTTCAACAATTTCACTATAAATATAAATAAGTTGCATTACGATTTCAGGAAATGTAACAAAGTTATATAAAATTCTATTTTTACAGTTGCAATATTGAATTATTTCCCAGTAAAAACAAGAAGCTGAACGATTTTTTTGTTATTTGCTTCGCTTGAACGAAGTAATAACTTTACTAACTAGGTGAAACATGTTTGCTGCACATCGAGAGGGATGCCGTTTGATTCTCCCAACGACGTATATATTGTGAGCCTGAAAATACAGGCGCTCTATCCCGCAGTACAGCGGGAGTTGAAGCCCAAAGTATTCTATTTACCTTGTGTGAAACCGTAGAGTTTGTTGAAGGGTTTAGTGGTAGCTACTACATGATCGAAGGATTCACGTTCTATTTTGTTCTGAAATCTGCCAAATCGACTAATCTTATCATACTCCAGTCCACCACCTTCTTCATGCACTCTCTCTCCCCTTCTCGGAGAGAGAGAGTGCATGAAGAAGGTGGTGGACTGATAAGATTGCATGAGAGAGAGAGAGAGAGAGAGAGAGAGAGAGAGAGAGAGAGAGAGAGAGAGAGAGGGAGTGCATGAAGAAGGTGGTGCTCCAGTCATTTTACTGAAAAAAGGGGTACAACCCCTCGTCTAAAGCAGATTTAATAAATTTTGTTTTTGTTTTTATTTGAATGAATATGATTGGACAACAATGAATGTGATCAAGCTGATTATTTTTTTTGAGTTGCACAAAACATTGCAAAAAAATAAAAACAATATTGAAAGTAAAAATTTCCTTTAAATTTTCAAGTTAAAAATTAAATGGTGATTTTGACAAAACACTTAATAGAAACAAAATGGCGGCCCAAAATTTGGTAAACTTTCGTTTATGAGTTATGTGGGTAGACCTCAATAATATTGTCAAAAAATATTTTTAGAAATAATTAGTTTGGGGTCAAATGATAAAGTGACTTGAGAATCATACCGTCGTGCTGCCAAGTGAGTATAACCAAAGGTATAACCATGGACGGTATAAAGAGGGCCTCGTGCTGCCTCAATAAACATGAAAAACGTAGGTAAAAAAAAAAAAATTGCATACAATTCTAATAAAGCCGGAACACTCTCAATAAAAATTCTGTACGGTAACATGTAATTATAAAATTGACTTTTTTCTTCCTCAAGTGACTCCATTCGCTGAATTCAAGAATTTATTATCGGCTTATAAATTACTCATAGAAGCAGTTTTCGCATGACTTATTAATAAAATAATTTAAAATAATTTATTAATAAATGTTCTTATTATTTATTGTCATACTATTTATTATGTTTATAAGTTGGTTTGAAGTTTGTTTGAAGTGTGGAGTGTCGGATTGAAGAAGTGTGGAGTGTCGGACTTGGCAAGTCGGCTCTGAGATCACAAGTGCCCTAGAACATTGGTGGGATCATCCCACCCCCTGACCCGACAATAGTTGGAAGCAGGGTCGCGATATTTATTTATTATAAGTTAGTATATCAATTATTATATTGTTTAACACACCACACTTCATATTCGCAGTTTAACGGGCCATATCGTTTTTGGTAATTTCTAATGAAAAGATATAAGATATTTCATAAGATGTCTTGTCCCATACATGTGACAGAAACAGCTGTGATACAAACTTATCACCGCTGTTTCTGTATTTTTTCCGGCGTGGAAATTAAACACAATAACTATAAATGCTTGTTGTGAAATAGTGTCACAACATTTATTAGGTAACTAGACTGAAGAGTATAATAAAATCAACGAACCATCACACATAATATGTACGATATATCATTCGTCACTCCTTTCAAAAGTCTTAAACTTCAAAACTACCTACCTATGTACTGTCAGGGAAACTAGACGGTTCATACTCTGCCTCTCTCTGACCCATAACATAAACATGTTTGTATATGGAGCAGAGAGAGATAGAGTTTAACCATATAATTTCCTTGACTATACCCACATTACATAATTATCTTCTGCAACTGATTCACTTTTTTAAATAGGATCCTTAGCAAGCAAGCGATGCGAGTCTAGAGGAGAGATGAGTACGTATGTTACAGAATGGGCGAGAGAAGTCTGTACATTGCGCACGATTTCATCCATCAGCTTTGGCATATATCTGTCCCTTATTTGTCCTGCTCGTGCTTGCGCTGCTCATTCCCTCCTGCTGCGCCGCCTGCCTGCGCATGTCCGGCTTGATGAGCGCAGTGAGCACTGCACCTAACAGCAGAGCGCAGGACAGAGCAATGTTCGACCACACATCGCCCACCAGCTTGAGCAGCCAGCCGTACAGCAAGGTGATAAGGAGTCCGAGTATCTGCATGGAGAGTGCGAGCATCCCAGTGCTCGTTCCTTCGGGTTCCGGGTAGGTCAATTCAGCGGCAAGCTCGAAGCCAATAGGCAGGTAACCCGTCATGAAGAAACTGCAAACAGAAGGTCCTTCGTCAGCGAGCAACAAGACAACCTATTCGAAGTCAGGTTGGCATTATTGTCGAACTCAAATTGACATTGGCTCTAATTGCGCCTAAAGAAGTTTGGATACCTTAAAATGAATTTATTAGTAGGTAGCTATCATTTAGAAGTTGTTTAAAACTTTAACGGGAAATGCTACTGACCCGAGGAAGCCGACCGTGACGTAGACGACGGCGATGTATCCGCTGCTGAGAGTGGCTGTAAAGATGACCATGCCGATGAAGGAGAAGATGTAAACACCCAGAGTGGTCTCTCTGAGAACATAACACCGAAGAATGAACTCAAGATATGGGTTTAATCATTCCTGAGAGATTACAGCTGCTCTGCACGCGAAGGAGGAACAAGAATTTGTACATATTTAAAAGTAAAGCAAAGTTCACTAAACTCATTATATTTAAGTATTGCTTTTTTATGAAACAATTCTACGTGTTTGAACCACTGATATGTTTGAACTGAATACACAAGAGAAATAATTAATTGCTACAAGATACTGGGAATATTCTGTCAAGTTCAGAATTCTACATTGTTTTGACCATTGTTTGACTTACTTGAACTTGCGAGTCTTGTCAAGCACGACTCCTCCCAACACTGCTCCTGCTAATCCTGCTAGAACCATGGTCAGTCCAATCCTCCCAGCATCCTCCTGCCCATCCTGCAACCCGAAGTAGAATTTAGTTTTATACAAGTTATATAAGCTTTAGAAGCTTATAGAAGTTCTATAGAAGTTCTATAGTTCTATATATACTTTCTATATTATATACGTCAAATGACAGATGGTATTACAAATGGTGGCAGATGTGGGATTTCAAACTAAATTTAATTTTTAATTTTTAAATATCTAATTTTTTACTATTACATTATAGATCACATTGTTACAACGGTGTATAGGATAATTACACTTTTCATCAATAACTGCTAGCCGTTCTGATATGTTTAGGTATATCTGATCGACGTGTGACATTCATCGTGAAGACAAAGTTACAGGAGCAACCTCGAGTACTGACCGGAAAGTATGTGAGCACGACTTGGTTTAGAAGGGTGGAGAGAGCGTTGAAGACTCCTTTATATCTGATCGACGTGTGACATTCATCGTGAAGACAAAGTTACAGGAGCAACCTCGAGTACTGACCGGAAAGTATGTGAGCACGACTTGGTTTAGAAGGGTGGAGAGAGCGTTGAAGACTCCTTTATATCTGATCGACGTGTGACATTCATCGTGAAGACAAAGTTACAGGAGCAACCTCGAGTACTGACCGGAAAGTATGTGAGCACGACTTGGTTCAGAAGGGTGGAGAGAGCGTTGAAGACTCCTTTATATCTGATCGACGTGTGACATTCATCGTGAAGACAAAGTTACAGGAGCAACCTCGAGTACTGACCGGGAAGTATGTGAGCACGACTTGGTTCAGAAGGGTGGAGAGAGCGTTGAAGACTCCTTTATATCTGATCGACGTGTGACATTCATCGTGAAGACAAAGTTACAGGAGCAACCTCGAGTACTGACCGGGAAGTATGTGAGCACGACTTGGTTCAGAAGGGTGGAGAGAGCGTTGAAGACTCCTTTATATCTGATCGACGTGTGACATTCATCGTGAAGACAAAGTTACAGGAGCAACCTCGAGTACTGACCGGGAAGTATGTGAGCACGACTTGGTTCAGAAGGGTGGAGAGAGCGTTGAAGACTCCAAGCTGAATGCCGAACGCGAACCACAACAGCACGAAGCTGGGGTTGAAAGCCAGCGCCTTGATGGAGCTGGCGTAGCTGGCAGTGCTCTCATTGCCGATCTGTGAAGCCTGGGCGATGCTAGGAGGCAGCGGCGGCTTTTCGCGAAACACTGGAATATCATGAGAATTATTGCCACTTGTGCATATCTCTTGTGCAAGTAAGAATCAACCGCGGTGGTTTAACGTGCTTTTAAAGGTTTCCTTCACACTAATAGAATGTAAAAAATCAACGTGTATCAGACATTTTAATCTCACAATTTCGTATTTAACTATTTTGAAGGTCATGCCATAAATGTAGGAGTACTCAAGCATGTGGCTTTATTTATTAGAGTGGTCTTCTACTCATTGCTTTTTTAAAATTCTGATGATGAGAAGAAAAACTCTCGCAAAAAATCTTACACCATATTTACATGCATATTTACTTGATCTCGATTAACTTGAGTCTTGAAAGTTGTTAAATACGTAACCGAGTTCTACGAACTTTACTCTCTTTTAAAATTGTTAGATTTAATCTCATCTCTTCCTAAAACTTGATCTCGAGACAGGAATGACTCACGGAACACAATGAGTATCAGCATCACCGATGTTATGCCCGCCACCATGTAGAACAAGACGGCCAAGTCGCTGCCGATGTCGGCGAGGACGTCGTGACTCTTGACCATGATCGGCGGGATCAGGAAGCCGAGCGCCACGCCGAACTGTTGACAACGTGTTACAGTTACACCCTCACTACAGAGGGTTCACTGCGAGTTCGACTCACCATCTGAAGTGATCGTGCATGACCAATGATTATGACGTGGTGCAGCTCATTACCGCATGTTGAGCTTAAAGTTAGAGTAGAAGATATGTTATTTACTAGATCTGTGTCCTTGCGAGTAATGAATGATAAATTGGTAATAAGTTGATTATATTTACATCCACATTGTGGAATAAGCCTAATACTTGCACTCTTTTATTCTATAAATTTGGTCAAAATTTTGGGTTCCATAATAAGCGCCTGAATGAGGGTGTAAGGGGCATGCTGACAGCTTGCAAACCAGTTTATTTAAAAAAAGACAGATTTTCTCTCTTGCGTCTAAAAAATCTCTTAAACACCATACTACAAAATGAAGGTAGAAACAGAAAAATGTACAGGTCAATCTCCCTGTCCTAAACTCCCAGCCCCCTCCCCCTCCATTATAACCTAAAAATCTTTTATTCTGGGCATCATCAAACTATACCCTTTCCCCCTTTATTTGAATTCCTGTATCTGAAATTACATTATTTTGGAATGAATGAGAAGAATCGAGATTTCGAGAATGAGCATACAAAACGAATCAGTGCATTTACCGATGATGATTCCATTATACCTGGTTCCCGAAGACTCCAAGCGAGCACGCCGACGACACCTGGTCTGCCGGGAACCACACTGCAGCCAGACGCGCCGGCGCATTGAGGATGAACACTTGCGTGATGCCGGCGATGGTCTGTCCGATGAAAGTGACGTAGTAGAGATCAGGAGATGTGGACAACACTTTCACCCACGCTGCGAGACAGTTCCCCAACGCCCCGAGAATAGTGACCACTCTCAGACCCTGCACGTGGAGGCGACGATACATTATTATGATACGATGACTCATTTCAAAGATGTAGACATTATTTACACTTGGCCTTGGCCAAACTAAAAACGGTATTCGAAAGAAACGGATTGGCTGAAAAGATTGGATGAATTTACACGGTGCAATTTCTTGTACAACTTCTGTACCACACAGTCACACTTCTGTGTCACAATTCTTGAATGGAAACAACTTCTGTACCACACTTCTGTGTCACACTTCTTGAATGGAAAATATTCTACAGTGGTGAGCTCTGATTTCATTCGTAATAACAGGGATTAATTGTCAAGGAACCTGAACGGCGGCAGCCAATCGTTTCGTGCAAATAGCGTTATGAACGGTATTGAGTATGAACCCCCAGATGATTAAGATGTTTCAGCCAGAAAAATAACTTACCATCTTGTCCATGAGCCAAGAGGCTGGGAAAATGAAAGGAATGTACGCCAGCATATAAATCATCGACAACCAATCAATATAGAAACTGTCAACACCGTAGAACTTTTGTAACACATCCGATATGATTCCATATTGAATCCATTGGAATCCGTTCATCATGGCGTTAAGAGCGTGGAGAAGGAGAATCACCCAACGGTATTTGTACACCTTGGTCGTCCCGACGTCGAAAAGCACTGCCGTCGAGTCGCCCATCGACGTGAAGACGGCGTCGATCTTAGAGACGTCGGTATTCGACACGTCTGTGATCGAGGCGTCGGCCTTCACGGCGTCGGTCTTAGAGGCGTCGATTGAAAGAGACGACATCGTACTTCCAAGTCTCGCGATATATTTTTACACAAAAGATTAAAACATCACTTTGAAAATGCGTGATTTGAAATGCATAATCACAATATTAAAAGAATGCATTTTCCCCACACTACACTGCATTATATTTAATAGCAACTAATTTACAACCATCCATTCAATTCAAAGTCTGGACATAAATGAAAATAAAACTCTCGAGCCACTTCAATATAATATGCTACTCACATCAAATAGATAAAATATCTTTATCTTTCCAAAGTCTAATCTTTCGTTTTTAATTTCGGATCTCTGTTATGCTCAAAGGGAACCTTGATTATTGTGAAGGAAACAATACCTTGCGTATGATATGTAATTAATAAAATTGTGCACTTGACTAGGTGAAACACCACAGGAGCTCGTGCTTCAGGCTAGATTATTGTCAAGTATATAGGAAAGTGTCGTTATATCAGTTCCAACTAATTGATAGTGTATTGCTAAAACCCAGCACATCGCTTTGTTGCTTTGTTTGTTGTGACGTTCATGGTAATATTTATATTATTTGTTTTCTTTGTGAGATGTTACATTAAAACAGTTCATCAGGTGTTTTGAGTGACAATCATGGCAACACCACTTACATTCCTAGAAGGGCCATTAATTAAATTGAACAACTGATTTGACGGCCCAAATGGACCGGATATTTCAGGCAGATGATTTGCTGTACTGTATATCCCAGAAAAAACACTCCGTGTAAAAATACCAGCCAAGTCTCTTTAACTATAAAAAAAAATAGAAGAAATCTAAAAATTCAGCACTGAAAAGGAGTGATATCAAAAAAGGAGCCAAGTCAACGAATTTTCCAAATTTTAATCGTACCATTGAAATAAAAATATCAACCCCCGAGAAATACTTAAAAAAAGGACTTGGCGCATCGTTTTTTTAAAGACACTTTTCTATCCTAAAAGTATAGGAAGAACTCTACAAGTATATTTTCCTGAGTATATCACATTCATTATCGACGAATCATACTACGTTTTAATATAACTAGTACTCTTACCTACTGGCAGTTTTGGTATTTTGTCAATATTCAGAGGAAATAAACGGATAAACGAATAACGAATAAACGGAAGTGGCCTAGTCTATTCGTTATTGCCACTATTTCTAGGGTCATATTAATCAATCATACTTCTCAATATCGTGACTGAGGGAAATAGCGAAAGCGCTCATTACAAGAAGGCCGTCAATGAGATTTGTATAAGTGACTAGTGCACTGAGCCATGCTGCTCAAATAATTACTGACTAGATTTTTATCTAAAGTAATACGTTATGTAATTTATGAATTTTTTTGGTATAAAATGTTAATTAATAGCAATTAATTACACGGCGAGAAGGTTCCAAGTATAATGCTGTAGTAGGTATGTTGATGTACCCACAAAACTATAGGTACCTACCAATCACAAACACAACTGTTCTGTATTTATTGCTTGTAAGACAATGCTATGTCTCTTTGCGTACTTATATTTAAATTTAAAATATTTTACAGAATGTTCAATATTTAATTTGAAAGTTTTGTCCCAATTTTTCTAGGCATTTCTGAACTACGTAGTATGTGAGTGGCTTAAGCTTAAGAATAGAAAAATGTCTTTAAAAAAACGATGCGCCAAGTCCTTTTTTTAAGTATTTCTCGGGGGTTGATATTTTTATTTCAATGGTACGATTAAAATTTGGAAAATTCGTTGACTTGGCTCCTTTTTTGATATCACTCCTTTTCAGTGCTGAATTTTTAGATTTCTTCTATTTTTTTTTATAGTTAAAGAGACTTGGCTGGTATTTTTACACGGAGTGTTTTTTCTGGGATATCACTTCTTTTGTTAGTTTATACATACAGCTTGTAGCACATGTCCGAGCAGGGACTAATTTCTTTAAACAAATACGCCTCAACCGATTTGGTTACTATGAAAAGTTGCGTTTGGTATAAGATGACAATGATTATCCAAGAAGAATAGCTTAAGTTTCGTTATAATCGATCCAGCCGTTTTCGATACATGACGTCACTTCCGGTTTTGAAATAGCGGCCGAATTCCGGTATAGGTAATAAGAAAACAATCTAGTTTTATCTAGTTGATACCTTCATGAACGACCATCTGAATTCCTAATCCCTATATTTCCGTAAAATCGGTCATGCCGTTTGTAATATATGACGTCACTTCCGGTTTCATTTAGTGGTTCCTGCCGCCATTTCCGGTACCATTAATTTATTTATTCATTTTTCACAATTGATTTTTCAAATAAATAGCAGAATGAATACGCAGGAGCTAGTTCAGTTGCAATCGGTACAGGCGTTTTAGATATATGACGTCACTTCCGGTTTCAGGAATGGCGGCCGAGAACACTGCTACCTTGAATATATAAATTGTATTGTCTATGTTACAATGTAAGTTAATTATGTACGTATTTTAAGTATAATTTGTTGAAATAAGTTAAATATTGCGTATTTATGACGTCACTTCCGGTTTAGAAAATAAGAAAATAATATTTTTTTTATTGATACTTCATATAGATGACCATCTAAATCGAATGGCGCTAATTTCGTTCTAATCGGTCCAGACGTTTTTGAGTTATGACGTCACTTCCGGTTTAAAAATGGCGGCACAAAAAATCACAAGAGGCAAGGTATCATCAGACGCCAAAAGTGTATATGTGGTAAAAGTTTCAGGTCGATCGGTTTAGCCGTTTAGGCTGTGGCGGTGATAGCAACGTTTCCTGATATCATCTTCAGAATCAGAAAGTGGTGTAATTTCACTGTTTTCTCGGCCCTCTAGCTCGCAAACGGCATAACATATTGTTCCCTAATTTGGTATATGTAGTGGGGTGGGCCATAGCTCGAAATTAAGATATATCGCAACAATGTGAGATTTTCCAATTTTAAGATCCAGTAGGCCGAAAATGCCATGTTGTTGCTTACAGTAAAAGTGGTTGGTCTGCTCCTCAGTTTATTAGTCATTTACGGTATGTTGAGTGAGTGTGAGTGTACGGTACGACTTGGCTGGGTGGAGCGACCGCTCCACTAGATCTTCATCATGTGTGTGCATTTGTAGTTTTGATGAGACGATCAAATAAAGAGGAACACATAAATAATAATGACAGCCTTTTATTTATATAATATAATATAACGATAGTATCAGGTACATTTTCAAGGAATGTGTTAAATATTAATAAGATCACAACTTATTATGAAAATATGAGACTTAGTTTCACATAATTTAAATTTTCGCAGATTCATATCTCTTCCAGCATCTTGTGATTTCTTCTAACTCCAAGGCAAAAATCAATACTGGCAGCAATGTACCCTGCGCGTGTGTGCGCAGCTACTAGCTGGCCTCCTGCTGAATCTGCTGCGCCGCCTGCCTGCGCATGTCCGGCTTGATGAGCGCAGTGAGCACTGCGCCTAGCAGCAGAGCGCAGCAGAGCGCACTATTGGACCACAAATCGCCCACTTGCGGGAGCATCCAGCCGTACAGCAAGGTCATGAGCAGTCCGAGCACTTGCATGGAAAGTGCGAGCATCCCAGTGCTCGTTCCTTCGGGTTCCGGATAGGTCAATTCAGCAGCAAGCTCGTAGCCAATGGGCAAGTAACCCGTCATGAAGAAACTAGGAAACAGATTCAGTTTAAATGTCGTTATCGGAAGGATAACTTTATTCACCTCTTTCAGCACCAGCGTCTTTCTTTGGGTGATGGGATTGGAGTTCATAACCACGATTTTAGGATTGTACAAGAACGACACCACCCCGAATACAAAACAAGTATAGGGGTGATGATAACAGCAGTACATAAGTAATCTTTATTGCGTCATGGTATTCAGTATTCAGTATTCAGTATTCAGTATTCAGTTTATTTATTGTCATTTTGCGAATTGCATTGTAATTATAAAAGACAGTCAAATGATAAACATGGTCATTATATAACTTATTACTACATCCTCAACAATTTAAAACACAACGTATTAATTGCTCACACTTCTGACATGTTTAGTTATGGCCAACTTAAACTCGCGAACATCTTTTATATCTTTGATTACTCTAGGGATTTTGTTAAAATCCCTAAACCCTTTATAAAATATTCTGTTATTTAACCAACTATAGTTACAATGCTTAAGAAGAAAAGCATCATATGCATGACGAGTCATGTGTTCATGCATAGATTTGTCAATGATAAAATACTTTGGCATATACCCTTTATAAATGGTAAAGCTACAGTGAGAATGCTACCTTTGCATGGTAACTAATCAGCAACAGCAATTCAAAAAAATATATATTAGTATTGATAAAGTTTTTAAAACTCTATTTGCGGTCGGTATTTAATATAATTTCAAATGCATTCATGATATTACGACTCACCCAAGGAAGGCGGAAGTAGCATAGACGACCTCGATGTATCCGCAGCTGAGAGTGGCTGTGAAGATGGCCATGCCGATGAAGGAGAAGAAGTAAACACCCAGAGTGGTCTCTCTGAAAACATTATGTTGATTTGTATGGTCACTCGCAAATAGACCGTATACAACACACAGCCCACAGGGTGACTGGTCAAGACCCTTTTGAGCAGGACGCACAAGAAAACTTTATTTCATTGTTAGGTACTCCTTACATCGAAATTTAAGAAGTCTCAAAATCTGGCAATTATAAAGTTAGAATGTACCTATACCAAATACATTAATAATGGTGTTAGTAACCGAAGGTTACTATTATTAATGTATTTGCCTATACTATACTTAGTAATTTTCGCTAACAAAAAAGGAGAAGAGAAAAACAACTCAAACAAGTGGTATCGTTTGGGACCATGATACTTCATGGTTCTTCATGGTCGTGGTGCTACCAAAAGAGCGTATAATATTGTGTTCAATTTGTTCTTCATTTTGTTAGTATCATATAGTTTAGTTTTCCTACACAACTTTGTAGTAAAACTGTACCGTACCTTAGAGGTAGAAGGCCGGGAGTCTGTTTCAGTGATTTTTCAGGTGAGCTCAAAAACTAGTGTGTCTGCCTTAATTCAATCTTATTTGTAATGGGGACACCAGTAATTTTGAAAGATCATACTTAAATATAACTTTATTTGTGGATACAAAAGTGTGCATACTTCCAGAGAAAGAGTACAGAATTGTTTTCTATTGTGTAGTACTTTTAAATTTACTATTTTTAGATGGGAGTGAGTAAATATAAATCGCCTCAGAGTTTTAGATTGTCTTGACTGTCTGCTCTGCTTGACTTACTTGAATTTGCGCGTCTTATCAAGCACGATTCCTCCCAACAATGCTCCGCCTAATCCTGCTAAAAGTATCGTCAGCCCGATTATTCCAGCATCCTCCTGCCCGTCCTGCAACCAGAAATACACGATTTATCACACCAACTCATCCTGCAACCATAAATACACGATTATCACACCAACTCATCCTGCAATCATGTTAAGTGTTACGCAGACGAATCTTTCTAAAATCTTGAACTCTCAATCCATTTCCATCTGTAGCTTCGTAAACTTGCAAAAATACTGAGATTGCTTTTGTTTTTCTATGTCAACTATGGTAGTGGTGCACTGTCACAAAGTTATTATAGTCAAAAGAAATTGCTGCATCTAAAAGCCATTGTTGGCAGTTTCAATGATGCGTTTTATTCCCCCAAATCCACAAAAACACGATACGTTCCATATTTTTTTGAAATGCATGTTGTAGAAAAAAAGTTTTTTTTGAAGAACTTGGGTAGGTATACCTAGAGAGCCTATATACTGGGGAAGAGAGTGGCCAACTCATGGGCGCCATCTTGTACTCAAGTCATGGACGCTTGTCAAGGTCGTCAACTATTCCTGCCACAGCCAGCTGCTTGCCCTAGGCTCTCTAACTTGCCCACTGTTTGAGCACAAGATGGCGGATCCCATTAAAGCAGCCCCCCCATTGGTTAATTCTTTAACCAATAGAAAACAGTCACCCAGTTGGCCACTCTCTTCCCCAGTATAGAGGCTCTCTAGGTATACCTACTTCTTTGGCTGCACACCGTATAACATGCATACCGTTATGTATTATGATGTATTATGATCAAAACGCCCAGATTTCCCTATGCTTTATCACTGTCAAAAGATAATCTGGGCGTGACCTTGAGTTGAATAGTGGTCGAATTAATGAAAATACATAGTACCAGCGATCAGTACACAATAGCCCGAGCTTTTGAGTTGGTACTTATTGGGCACTGGTTAGAGCTCGTTTGTTGACGCAGCAAGTTTGATTTAACCCGTAAATCATATTATGGTGACGTCACACGCCCAATTCGCCCAATAGTGGAATGGACCCATTGTCAACTATTATCGAATTGAAACGGCAATTCCAGACTCTCAGAAGAAGTGTAACGGGTAATTGCGCTTGGACATTTATTTCATTATATTTGTACTTCTCCATGAAGGAATATATTGAAGCCGTCCAATGAAAGTGAAATATAACCCTGGATTGGTGCACGATGACATATCGTGTATTACATGAGTATTAGCTTAGGTATTAGTTTACAACAGTAATCCGATAGTTTTTTAGATTTACAAACGCTAAAGTTATCATATCATGTATTTGAGAATCAATAATAAAATATAATGCACATAAAACATTTTGTATTGTATTACAAAAGGTGACAGAAGATGGTAGATGAGTCTTAGGAGCTACATTATTATGAAGAGCACTAAAATACTGATACTGATGACTAATAGAAACGTACATTGACTTATAAATCAAAGAATATCCATTTGAAATCGCTGCTCCTAAAACTGTCATAGGTCATCAGAAAGCAAATTATTTTATGTACTGACCGGGTAGTGTGTGAGGACGACTTGGTTGAGAAGAGTGGAGATCGCATTGAAGACTCCGATCTGGATGCCGAAAGCAAACCACAACAGCATAAAGCCGGGGTTGAGGGCCAGCCGCTTGATGGAGGCGATGTAGCTGCCACTCTCCGTGCTGCGCTGTGCGGCCTGCGCATTGCTCGGCGGCAGTGGTGGCTCAGCGCGGAACACTGTAACGCGACAGAAAGTTTTTTACGCCATTGACAATAATGTTTGTGTTTGATACCGCGCTGTTCTGCTGCAAGACAAAATGGCGATGGTTGAATAAAAACTATGGTGATTGGGAGATTATGATGGAGAAGATATGAGGTCGGAAGGAGGAGGCATATTAGTAGGAAACCTTCCCATCATTTGACTCTCGACTGAGAAAATCAATACCTAATACAGTCTCAGACGGGAAGGAGGGCCTCTTGAATTGAACTCGGGTATGCAGAGTGTGGGTCAAGAGCTTTTTATCCCTGAGTCAACTTGCTCCAAAAATATACACCAAGAAATACTGTAGCTATTAAATGTAATAGTATTATCTTAGACTAAATAACTGTGCCTTATTGTTCTCCTGAGAACCTACACCGTGTGAAGGATAAGGCAGTCAATTGAGCAATAGAGTTGAAATACTATTATTTGTATGTTGATATTGAGGTTCATTCAGGTGCGATATGCACTAACATACAAAATTATATTGATATTGAAAATTATTGCGATTTATATGTGATTGTATTATGGTACAGTATGATTATTTTCTTGCCACATAAATTGTAAAATTCGTATTGCAAGATTGTAAATAAATATATAAATAATAGGAAATATGTTAAGGTAGCACAACTGATATCTCATATCTTCCAAATAAGCTTATTTTTGGCAGAGGTATCAATAATCACTATTTACACGATATTGTGAAATATGAAGAACTTCTCGTGTCTAGATTTTGAGATATTGTAGTTATAAATTCCTATTTTTAACATGTAGTCTTATGGGGGCCATAAAAATCATAACGATTTCCATGCTATTTTTGAGTTTTTAATTTTACTGAGGTTCAACGTTTTTTCAAAAAACTGATTTCTAGATAGATAGTTGGACATTCTATTAGGAAAAAAATTGAAAACAATACCAACGTGTGCTATTTTAAAAGTTATCAACCAAAAACTAAATGATTTCCCTATACCTCCGGTGTTACAGTTTTGTTCATTCTCGGAAAGCAATAAATTGAAACCTCGTTATACGACAGGGGTTGCAAGTTAAATGACATTTTATGATTCATTTATACTTAAATATAGTTGAAGTGTAGGAAAACGTTTTCTGAACTTGTAATTTCAAGATTTTATTTTTTTTGTATATGTATAATGAAGGTACTACCTTAAAACGACAATACACTTGAAGAACTTAGTTTGTCAGTTTCAAACATTTTACTTGATCTAAGTCTTCATTCAACAAAATGATAATTAAGACGTCATGGCATTCTAGCATCGCATGTAATTAATGCTGCAGAATGAAGTTGGAACTCACGGAACACTGTGAGTATAACCAGCACCGACGTGACGCCAGCCACCATGTAGAACAGGACTAAGAGGTCGCTGCCGATGTCGTCGAGGACCTCGTGGTCCCTGACCATGATCGGTGGGATCAGGAAGCCCAGCGCCACGCCCACCTATGACAATGAGAGTATAACCAGCACCGACGTGACGCCGGACTAAGAGGTCGCTGCCGATGTCGTCGAGGACCTCGTGGTCCCTGACCCCATGATCGGGGGGATCAGGAAGCCCAGCGCCACGCCCACCTATGACAATGAGAGTATAACCAGCACCGACGTGACGCCGGACTAAGAGGCCGCTGCCGATGTCGTCGAGGACCTCGTGGTCCCTGACCATGATCGGTGGGATCAGGAAGCCCAGCGCCACGCCCACCTGTGACAATGAGAGTATAACCAGCACCGACGTGACGCCCGCCACCATGTAGAACAGGACTACGAGGTCGCTGCCGATGTCGTCGAGGACCTCGTGGTCCCTGACCATGATCGGTGGGATCAGGAAGCCCAGCGCCACGCCCACCTATGGCAATGAGAGGATCTGGGAACTGGTCCAGTTGTTTTCATGTACCCAATAGGCATGTGATGATTGAGATTCGACTTGTTGCCAATAGGCCAGTGATGTGCAACCTTTTTATCAAAAGTCCAACTTATCAATGTTCACATTATTCGCGGGCCGCACAATGTATACAATTGTCGTTGATAATTATGTGAATTTTCTACCAGGCTTGACATATTAGGTGTTTTAAAATTTAAATTAAATAACTATATTTATTATTATATATATTCACTATATTTATTTTAGGCCATAAACGTAAAGGTGTCAAGCTCCGCATGGTGATTTTTGGAATTTTGACTTAATGAAACGAATTTGGAACGTTGAAACCAGTTGGTATAAAAAGTGTTTGGAATGTTCAAAAAAAAAAAAATTTTAAGACTTTTTAATTAAATATTCCCAATGCCTTTATTATTAATTAGTTTTACCTAACATTAAATATTAATAACATTAAAATTAATTATTAATTTTAAGCATTTGAGCATCACTGCACTAGGCCAAAACAAAACAAAACATTGAATGTTGATGGAATGAGCTGAAGTAATGTGTGGCATGAACTGAGGACTTGCGATTGCAAGTCCTTGCGATCGCTTGCGATTGAGGACTTGAGGACTTGCGATTGCACTTTTACACGCAACTTTGCTGGTTGATAAATAGTCTTATCTAGTAGGCAATGAAAATACATTTCCTCGAACTGTAAGACTTGAAGCGAACTTTATTCCACAATTATTATTATTATTATTTATTGTAATTAACCTGCAAGGAGGAGGCCAGTGTAGGGCGCAACAAGCGCGCCCTCCAATGTATTCTTGTTGCCAAGTTCGATCCTGAGGTATGAGCAAAATCATAGCAAATCATAAGGTCTGTTCGTTTTGCTTACTGCAGTTGCAGTAGCAGCAGCTTACAGTAGGCCCTGGTAACTCTTGCAGTAGCTTGCTGTACCAACACAAAACGAACGCATTTGCAGCAGGATGGCAGGCTGGCCTTTTCCTATTGGTTGGGAGGCTTGTGAATTTGGCGGGAAGAATGTAAAAATAAGTGAGGTTATGTTCTGCATTTATAGAATTCTTGTCTAATCCCAATGCATTTTTATATAAATATGTATCATTTCATAACATATAACTAAACTTAACTCCGAAACAAATGCTCATTTCCCTCCTCCTTAGGCGTTTTTTCACTATCCATCCATAAGAAACACATTTTACATTTCAAACATCGGCCATTTTGCCGCCTACTGCAAAGTTACTGCATTTACATCACCTCCCTACCCAGCTGTAAGAGCAGTCACTGCGCAGCTACTGCCAGTGTCAAATCGAACACAATCGCAGTGACGGAACAGCAAGTTTGATGCAAAACGAACGGATTTGCAGTGAGCAGTAAAGTGCAGTAAGCAAAACGAACAGACCTATACTGATCCGCAGGCCTTGTAACATGATTGAGGGAGTGAAGCGTTATCAGAGATGAAGTTTTATACGCAATGACCTTGATCGGGTCAGGGCGGAGCTCGATCCAGTATCTCTCACTTTACCGGGCGAGAGCTCTAGCAACTGAGCTATCCGCCGGTCGGCTGACAAATAACACCAAAATGAATTTTAGATCTCCTAGGAAATTGGACCTGATTAGAGTGTGGTCACTATTAGGCTGCCAGCCGTCCGGATTTTATCCGAACACTTCTGAATTGGACAACATTGTCCGGATGCCGGAATTACCTCATTCCGGAAATCCGGAAAGCATAATGTCCGGAATTGTTATAAATATTTAACTGACACTACATAATTTAAAATTCAAATAATAAATAAAAAATTTAAAAGGGAATTCAAATTCTAGAATTGTGAAGAAATTTTCAAAGTTACTAAATATCAATCGCCGAAGATTGTAGGTAGTCCAGAATGGATGAAAATTACCCAAATGCACGTTCGAAATTATCCATTTTCTCGCACGGTACTGGGTGGCCCTCCCTCCAGACGCCCCATTTATTTCCCCCCAAAAAACATTTTTTGTGATACCTTTTTACCCCAATAATTTTAAAGCAATGTCCGGAATTCGATTATTCTTAAGTTGGCAACCCTTGGTCACGCCAACACGACCTATCAGACCACTTGCCGGTGTCTTAGGTTAATTAATACCTAATTGAAACCCTTGTCTAATTGCAAATAGCTTAGACAAAACCAATTTTTATATCAAAGCAAATAGGTATGGACAAATCTTTTCGGTAGAGCTCGATGATGAGATGTATTGAAGTCAGAGCAAGCCACTGTTCGGTGGATATTTATTTCTTCGCACGTTCCAACATTCTTTCTGATTCCAAAACTCAGTTTCACATCAAACTCAACGATTCCAGGCTAATGAAAACTGAAAAGTATAGTCGAGTGTGAATTTACCCCGTTTCCGACGACTCCGAGCGAGCACGCCGACGACACCTGGTCTGCCGGGAACCACACTGCAGCCAGACGCGCCGGCACGTTGATGATGAACACTTGCGTAAGAGAGGCGATGGTCTGACCGATGAAAGTGACGTAGAACAGGTCTGGAGACGCGGAAAATACTTTCACCCACGCTGCGAGACAGTTCCCCAGAGCACCGAGAATAGCGACCACTTTCAGACCCTGCACATGATTTCAATGTCAGATTTGAGGACAGCACAACATTATTCATGAACATTGCAAAATACTCAAATTAACATAATTATTTTATTTTCAAAAATACATTAGCTGAGAACGTCGGTTTCACGGCATTAACTATAATTATGATATAAAAATATATTTGTATGGTCCGTGTCACACGGAAATGTCCGCCGGACTTGGCCCCTAATGTTGCAAATAGGTAACCGTTTTTTGTCCATCCCTCAGCCGCTGTGTGCGATCGCGCGGTCTTCCGAGATCATCCCTCTCTCTCGGACAAGGGGTACTCAAATTATCTTAGCGGACAACTCCGTGTAACACGGACCATAGGTATAATTAAATCCTCTCGAATAGCAACTTACCATCTTGTCCATAAGCCATGTGGCTGGGAAAATGAAAGGAATGTACAGCAGCATGAAAATCATTGACAACCAATTAATATAGAAACTGTCAACTCCGTAGAACTTTTGTAACACATCCGATATGATTCCATATTGAATCCATTGGAATCCGTTCGTCATGGCGTTGAGCGAGAAGAGAAGAAGAATCAACCAGCGGTATTTGTACACCTTGGTCGTCCCGTCGGCGATGAGAGCTGACGTCGAGTCGCCCATCGACGTGAACGCAGCGTCGGTCATGGAGGCGTCGGTGTTCGAGACGTCGGTATTCGTGGCGTCGGTAGAAAGTGACGTCATCGCGATATTTTTATTGCACAAAACGTTTAATCTAGTAATTTTGAAATGTGCGAAGTATAACGCATATTATGTAAGAATTTATTTTACACACACAACACTAGGTATTTACAATTTAAAACAAACGAATGTACATTCGCAAAACTTAATTTATTTACGATGTATTCCTATTATTATTTTTATACTATACTTTGAAGTTAAAGTCTTGATAGATGAAAATAAAACTCTTAAGGCTCTTCAGTGCAATTCTCAATTATAAAATTTAATAGCGTCATTTTGCTAATCTGCAGTTTTCTTGCTCAACGAAACCATGATTACTGTGAAGAAAACAAAACACCAGTGTGTCACTATACTCTATTATGCAACTATAATTGCATTTGCAATAACAGTACCTACTGTGAAGTATTGTGATTGTCGGTATTTCAAGCCAACTAGTTGATTGTGTATTTATTAAACGTCATGTCCAACGCTTTGTTCGTTATCTATCAGATACGAGCATGGTCTCACTCTCTCTCTCTCCCTCCCCCTCCCCCCTCCCACAATATGACTAATTTATATCTCGTGATCGACTTTTGACACTTGACCGATTTGATTGAAAACTAAATACCTCATTCAGGGTACAACTCTGAAAGGATGATCAAATAAAACAAACACACTTACATTGTCAGTTTAATCTGCTGCCTCATAGCAAACTAATGATACAACTAAGTTGTTGTGTACAGGTCATAGTCTCCATGGTCATACTCATAGCTCGCCCGCTAGCTGCTGCTCAGCTAGTCAAATCATGGAGTTAACTTCATGGTCAAGTACAGGTTTTTATTCATTGTAGATAACTCATTTCCGCTTGGCGCGGTTATTTCAAATGATGAATATTATACATTGAATGAAAACTGAAAGAAAATTAATAAATATCAACACTTCTTTTTTTTTTTTTTTTAATAAAATCTTGTGTACAAATTCAACGAATACATTGAATAATAAATTACGAGTGAAAAAGTGTTTGAATAATAGAAAAGGCAAATACTATACAATATTCGACGTAATGATAGAACTGTAATCTGTGTCTGTTGTATTGATTGGACACAGTTCGGAACAGGTTCGGAATACGGAACAGGTTGGGTGAGTGGTTAACGCTCTCAGCTTGTATTCCGGAGGCCCGGGTTCGATTCCCGCGGCCGTCCTTCCTGACTGGGGTTTTTCGTGGTTTTCCCTCAGTCTTCAGGCAAATGCTGGGAAGGTACCCTACTAATAGGCCACGACCGCCTCCTTCCCACCTTCCATCCTTACCTACTCTTCACCATCATCTCCCAATCATCATCATAATCATCCATCCGTCGCCATTAGCCTCGCTGCAGAACAGTGCGACGTTAAGCCCCAGACAAAAAAAAAGACAGTTCGAGAAACATGAGCCACACACAAATGATTTAATATTTTCAGCTGGGCATCTCAGTTTCTATCAGACATTTCTGTCAAGTGGCACGAATTGTTCGGATATCTATGTCTATAGTCCCAGCTTCTTGTGATCTCTTCTCACTGAAAGACACTAGTCAATCTGATCACTCCTGATGAGCCTGCTGCGCCGCCTGCCTGCGCATGTCGGGCTTGATGAGCGCATTGAGCACTGCGCCTAGCAACAGAGCGCAGCAGAGCGCAATGTTCGACCACACATCGCCCACCAGCTTGATCATCCAGCCGTACAGCAAAGTCATGTGCAGTCCCAGCACTTGCATGGAGAGTGTGAGCATCCCAGAGCTCGTTCCTTCGGGTTCCGGGTAGGTCAATTCAGCAGCAAGCTCGTAGCCAATGGGCATGTATCCCGTCATGAAGAAACTAGGAAATCAATATTAGGTTCAGTTTGATCATAGAAAATTAGACGTTATAATTTTTAACACTTTCTTACTTATTCATTGAGACAAAGAAGAAAGTTCATGTACTGACACTTGTGTGCACGTGACTTCTAAATAAGTTAGAGAACTAAAATGGGAGCTCTGAGCTCTAAGCTCTGCAAGAGATTGTAGAGCTGTAGAGCTTTGTGAGGTTGTGAATTTATTTCACAAACCTATCTAAAACCACATCTCAGACTTTTTGAAATCTCACCTATGTGGATTCATGATCTCTGGATCCATGAACCAGAGATGAATCACGATGCATATGTTTGTTTGTATAAAAATTAATGCAGCGTTGATAGGAATCTATGAAATTATCAGATGGTAAGTGCTACTCACCCAAGGAAGGCGAGAGTGACGTAGACGACCGCGATGTAACCGCAGCTGAGAGTGGCTGTGAAGATGACCATGCCTATGAAGGCGAAGATGTAAACACACAGCGAGGTCTCTCTGCGAACACAATATGAAAATAGGTACTAATTTACACGTAGTCTTTAGTCAATTATTACGAGAGATTGTATGAGAAATCATGGAAAATTATGCTTATGGAATCGATGACTTACTTGAATTTGCGAGTCTTGTCAAGCACGACTCCTCCCAACACTGATCCGACTAATCCTGCTACAACAATCGTCAGTCCAATCCTTCCAGCATCTTCTTGCCCGTTCTGCAAACAAAATGAAAAAAAAGCCGATTTATTACAGAACTATGGTTCATCGTGCAACTATGATAGAAAAAAGTAGAGAATAAAACATCACAGAAAATTTGTTGAGCTTTGTAAACTAGGTTAATCCAAGAAGGGTTTAATGTTCTATCATATACAGGTGGCAGTTCGAATCGGATTAATACATCGACAATAGGACAGAGACATTATTGGAAAAAACATACAAATCACAAATGGTGGCAGAGGTGGGATGTGTTGTATGAATATCACAGTCTCAGTTCGGCTATTGAAGATATGTATTACTTGAACGAATATTTAAGCGGTATAAAGCTCCTGATATTTCTATATCGTTACATAGATTGTCATTGATGCGACTTAAAGCAATCCAAGTGAGTAAATCTGAGTATTCAAGTACTGACCGGGAAGTATGTGAGGATGACTTGATTAAGTTGAATGGAAAGGGCAGTGAAGACTCCGATCTGGATGCCGAAAGCAAACCACAACAGCATGAAGCCGGGGTTGAGGGCCAGCCGCTTGATGGAGGCGATGTAGCTGCCGCTCTCCGTGCTGCGCTGTGCGACCTGCGCATTGCTCGGGGGCAGCGGTGGCTCAGCGCGGAACACTGTCACGTCACGTGATAGAAAGTATTTTACGTAGCTGCTTAAATTTACCTTATATATTGTCTATTTGTTTATTAATAGCATTTGTTAATGTTAATGAAGACCCTGTCATTACCGAGGACACAGTCGAACGTCGAACTTACGGAACACGGTGAGAAGAAGCAGCACCGACGTGACACCCGCTACCATATATGCCAAGACGGACAAGTCGCTGCCGATGTCGTCGAGGTTCTCGTGGTTCTTGACCAGGATCGGCGGTATCAGGAAGCCCAGCGCCGCTCCAAGCTGTAGACAGGGAGAATCTTTACTTTGCCAGGATTGGGAGATTGGTTCAAATAGTTTTCTAGAACCTAGTTGATGTTTGTGACTTCAAGAAATTGTCACCAACACAAGGGTTTGATGAACGGAACTGCTGTTCGGTTTTCTATGTTCTGAATTTCATGAATCAATTAATCGGGTATTTAGTAGAGTATGGCTAAAATATGCATTCAACGGACTAACATTGCCAGAGGAATGTATGACTTGTATTCCTCGTGAAAGACAGATTGTAAACAGACCCCACACTGCAGCCAGACGCGTCGGCACATTGAGGATGAACACTTGCGTGACAGAGTCGATGAGCTGACCGATGAAAGTGACGTAGAACAGGTCTGGAGAGGCGGAGAACACTTTCACCCACGCTGCGAGACAGTTCCCCAGAGCACCGAGAATAGTGACCACTCTCAGACCCTGTACAAGCAGAGGGCGTTGAGGATGAGAGGGGAGACAGGTCTGGAGAGGCGGAGAACACTTTCACCCACGCTGCGAGACAGTTCCCCAGAGCACCGAGTATAGTGACCACTCTCAGACCCTGCACATGGAGGCGAGAGCTTTCTTCTGTGCTCGACCAAGAACACTTAGGGGCTGTGCATAAAGGACGTCACGCTTCAGGGGGGGGAGGGTGTGGAGCTAGTAGGACGTCACGTTTTGATAGAGATATTTTCAAGTCTTTTAAATTTCAGTTGATATGCTGAGAATGGAAATTACGCTAAAAACGACAAATTACGATACATTTTACAGTCAGAAAAATTCTTTTAAGGGATGGGAGGGGGTAGAGATAGTTTTCTGACGTCCTTTTAGGGGTGGGGGTCTCGAAAAGTGTGACACAGCCTGACAGGTGGGGAGGGGGGGGGGGGGGGGGGGGTGTAAAAATAATCAATTTTTAGCGTGACGTCCTTTATGCATAGCCCCTTATAATAATATAATCAAGTCAACATTATACGCTTTCGAACTGTCAACTATTTGTACTCATTCAATTATGAGAAATATTATGGAGATCGCGGTTTGTACGGAGTTTTACGGGGATAGCAGTTAATTTTAAGTGGGCATAAGGATCATCCAATATAGTCCTATAATCAACTGTTTAAAAATAATTATCAGAACATAATTGCTGCTCTGCTCAATTTTAAACGGTTGATTAGGACTATTACCATGACAACAACCAATGCCATTCCTTGAATCACCGTTTAAACTTAACTACTGGTTTTAGCAGAGTATTAAAGACCGGCCCTGAGGGTCAGTTTTCAGTTTTTCAAACTGGTCCGGTCCTTGTTTTGGTTGTTACCATGGCAACATAGTCCTATTCAACTGACATGTTATGTGTTATTGGAGTGTTGATTTTACTATAACTATTATATAAATTATCGAATAATTATGAACTATTAGTTTCATGGTCATGATCAAGAAGATTTTTTTAATTGTCTGTATTGTCATTGTGTTCAATTGTCATTGAAAACAATTTTTGTCGGCGAATGAATCGCAACATTCTTGAAAAAAATACTTGTAACAGCAATCAATCAATTACACAATTAATTTAATTGCAAGTGTAGGTACATGAAAAATAAACAAATTACGATTTTATTTCCTTTTCCATTTAAAGTTCATCTATAATAAAAAATAGTAATAGATTAAAAATTAGTAATTAGTTTCCTGACTAAGTGTACAGTCGCATCGTTATGCTCTTAAAAAGCCAGTGATAAAACCAGCCTTGCAAATCACCCCTCTGTATACAAATACCTATATTTTAGGCAACTTATATTACGTCATTGTACGGCTGGTAGTCGCGATAAGGGTTAAGTTTAATCACAACATAAAGAATTGACTTCCCTTATTACTGAAATCAATAGGAAATCAGAAGCCTCTCATTTGTGTAACTCAACTCTCACATTGTATCGTCAACTGTCACTTAGGTAGCAGAAGCTTTCAAGGTCGCACAGCACAACTGATAGCTGTAACACAAGATTGCAAGACGTATTGTACATTGTTTATAATAAGTTTAAAACTTATTCAGTCCATGTCAGTTGGTTTCATTTCAAACCTGTACTTTGTGCAGTTCTTTCATTGCTTTTTTTCACAACGTTTCTCTGCATCGACCATAAACGTCTTGTGCTCTATCCATAACACTATCCCTTCTAAACGCGAGTAAAGTAGTTTTTTGACATTTGACTGTGTTCCATGTAATGTGATGTAAAAATATCAAATTAAATAATCACTAGGAAAACGCTGGGTAGGTGCAAATTCTCGAACCGGAAATGCGTACACAACGCACAGAAAACATACATCCATAATGAATTGATATATGATCCACTCAATCAACATAAAAGTATATGTTTTTCATTGAAACGTGAAAATAGCATCTAAACACTCTGGTAGGTAGTACCTAAAGCTTATTAGATTCAGAAAAACAGTCATTTCGATTCTTCATTTCTGACAGTTATTAAAAATGTAAATAAGTGCATACGTTCTTAACTGATTGGGATGCAAATTTGTATAATAAGAGGCATTGTTGGTCTTATAATGATCATGCAAAATATGAGTTTGATCAGATTTATCGAAGACTATTTTCATTTTTCAACCTATCAGGAGATATTTATTTAAATTTTAACCAGTTAATGGATTTCAAAAAAATTAGGGTCCGCAAACAGAAAAAGTTGTCTTTTCATGTGTGCAAAATTTCAGGTCGATCGGTGAAACTCGCTGTGCATCGGTTAGTAATAGAAAAAATAAAAATAAACAAAAAATAAACAGAGATTTATGTCAAAAGAGTCAAAAGGAGTCGCTCGCTTTGCTCGCTCAATAATATGCCGTGCCACAACGTAATCGAACACCTTCTTAGGGTATACAAAATTGACAATATGTTCAGTAATCATGCTCCTTGAAAAAAAAACAATCTTGAAACTTTATTCCCCTACTCCCTTATTCCCTTGATTCACAACTATTCACAATCAAGTGTATTTTCCAAATCAAGAGCACGAACATTATAAGAGAGGAGCTGGTCTTATCTCCCAGCAATACTGTCGACTACAAACGTCAGCAAAGGGCGCAGTACAAACTGGAAGACGAATTTTTAATAAATTATCAAAGAAATAGGCGACCGGTCACATTTTAAAAGAATTCTGAAGGAGTGCCTCATAGGTAAAGGGTTTTATAGTGTGCATGATTTTTTAAATCAGTAACTTCAGTATTATTATCTTCATTACTTTTAATGTCTAAATGTTAAATGTACTTAATTATCTGACATACATTTGCTTCTTAAATGTGGCTACATACCAAATGTTAATGTGCAATATATTTTGGTGTTTCTGACTTTGTAAATACGATGTAAATTGTGAACTTACAGCAATAAATACAAAATACAAATACACACTTACCATCTTTTCCATGAGCCATGTGGCTGGGAAAATGAAAGGAATGTACGCCAGCATAAAAATCATCGACAACCAATCAATATAGAAACTGTTAACTCCGTAGAACTTTTGTAACACATCCGATATGATGCCATATTGAATCCATTGGAATCCGTTCATCATAGAGTTGAGCGAGAAGAGAAGAAGAATCAACCAGCGGTATTTGTACACCTTGGTCGTCCCGACGTCGAAAAGCACCGACGTCGAGTCGCCCATCGACGTGAAGGAGGCGTCGGTCTTCGAGACGTCGGATTTGGAGGGGTCAGTAACGAGAGACATTTCACTGATAGGTCGCACAGGATTGTTGTATCATAAAAAGTTAAATTTAAATAACAAATTCGTACGTGTACCGAAATATATCTTCATAAATCTGTATATATAAAAATTAAATTTAACTAGAGTCGGTGACAGGCAAAGATGAACCCTGTTAAGCATTGCCAGGTATAGGGAGGCCCATGCTAGCGCGGGTTCAACTTAGTCTGTCACCGACCTTAGATTCACTTATCCTACATTCTTCTTATATTTCATGGTTTTAACAACCAATCTAATCAAAATCTCGGTGTGAAATGAAATGATACAGTCAAAAAGTTGGTAAAATTGAATCTATTCTTGGTCGAGAATGAATGTTGATTGAGAAATAAGACAAAGTCACGTGTAATGCACTTCACTGCAATAAAGCACTTCACTGCACTTCACTCGCTTGCAATAAAACGCGACACATCCACGAAGTGAAGTTCGACTCATTCTGTATAATTGTGATAATCATCACAATTATGTCCAATGTGTAATTACAGAAGAGAAGGTCGACACAGATATACTTACAAAAGCAAACTATTATGATACGCCGGTTAATGTCCCCTATGTCCCTGCTCCTAGGGCACCAACCCTACCGCCCCCCGTGCCCGCAGTTCCGGAAGTTCCGCCACACACTCCCATTCCAGAAGTTCCGCCATACACTCCGTCCACCTTGGATACCTCTCCTGCTCAGTTGTTCGAAGTTCTCTGCCGGGTTCACCATTTAGCTTTAAAGCTTGAAATTCCGACTTTCATTGGATATTCAGACTCTAAAATGCCGGAAGTGTTTCTTCGGGATTGCTGCAAATATGCAAAAGTTCTTATCAGCGGGATGAGGCATAGCTTATCAAGGACATGATTCCACAAGTGTTATACTCGGCGACGCTGAACGCTGGTGGTTGTCACGAGGAGGATACACACTATGGAAGTCATTTTCCAAGGATTTCATCCATGCTTTTGGGCAGCCCGATCGCATACTGCGGTTGCGACGTGAATAGGATGCACGGACCCAGCATCCAGAGGAAGATTTCGGTTCATTTGTCAGGGTAATTGCAGAGTATTACGAAAGATTGGGATCGTCGTATGCAGAAGAGGAACTGATCGAAATATGTCTGGCTCAAGCCTCGCCGATGACTCGTCAGTGACGAGTCATGGACGTCATTTCTAATCAATTCAAGAGCTGGGGTGCGATCACATAAAATGATAACTTCCTTGTCACGGTGACAAGTCCCTAGAAGGCCGTGAATAGCATTGAGTGAGAAGCTTGTCACCGTGACAAGAAAGTTATCATTTTATGTAATCCCACCCCTGGAGACATAAGTATTGAAGTCAGGCGCCTTACATAGCGCAACGCACCCTATGTTCCACGCCCTCTCCCTCAAGATGCCATGGAACGTGACCTAGCTTTCTATCCTCAAATGACTACACGGCATACTCTCATGATCATGACACCGAAGACTAATGAACTGATCCACCTATTCCGTCCACTGAGATTGTGACTCGAAAGCTGGTGTCGACGTCCGACGGACGATTGATTGATTGATTGATTATTGTGGTTTAACGGCGCGTCAACGACGAGGTTACATTACGCACATTAATATTTGCATTTTTGCATTTAACTTTGTTGATATAAGTGGAGGACATGGGGAGGGGTCGACCTAACTGGCCCGATCCGGGGGAGTCCAGCACTGGTGGGAAGGCCAGGCCGGAATGGGGACGGACCGGGGGGGAGGGGGAGACTTCGGGCCGGTGGGACTTGATATCAGGGGGATCACCATCTCGAGGGGGGAGGCCGGCCCGAGGGGACCGCAAATTCAAGGGAGGGCATGGGACTATGTCGACCCTGGACTGCACTTGGTTGGGACCAACTCGCTATGCGAGCCGGTCCCTTAAGCCCCACCACCGCGTCAAGGTGGCAGTCCATTGGTGAGGCCGACGGACGATGTATGCAACCGATGTGTACCTTTAGGGCAGGGTTAAAACAAAAAATCGTTCTACGGGTCAAATTGTGGTGCTCAAATCCCTGGAATCAAGTAGGTACTTGGACGAAAAAGGTGCATGTATAGGTCCAAAAACTTAATTTGTTCATGATTTATTGTGTTTTTTCCGTAAAATTTTCTTTTTATATACCTAAAAATTGCTCTATAGATGTATGACCTTGAGAGAAAATGTTCTCGGGGGCTTCGTACTCAAACCCCTTTCCTCACAATAAATAATAAAAAATAAAAGTAGCACTATTATTGGCTGCTCGAAATGCATGACCCTGCATACAGCTAGCACTTTTTTAAGAATGATGAGGCGATGAAACGAAATAGTTTCAGTCCGAAATTATTTCAGATCCATGTTCCATATGGAAATTTAATTGGTTTAAGTTATATTATATTATGTGGGGGCAGAAGTACTGTTTTCGACATTTCAGAGTCTGTGCAATGCAAACTAATTAATTAATTATGTGCGATCACATAAAATGAGAACTTTGTTCGCACGGTGACAACATAGTATAAAGATCAGCCCGTTCACTTCTTCACGGTGACAAGCACCCTAGAAGGCCGTGAATAATATTAAATGAGAAAATTGTCACTGCGACAAGAAAGTTGTGATGTGATCGCACCTATGGATCGCACCCAGGGCTGCGATCGTGTAAAATGGCAACTTCCTTGTCACGGTGACAAGTCTCTAGAAGACCGTGAATAACATTGAGATGAGAAGCTTGTCGATTCGACAAGGGAGTTGTCATTTTACACGATCGCAGCCCTGTACTATGTCTTTCAAGTTTTTCTCTCTAGAAACAGTTATATCTCATTTTTTATCAATTTTAGTTTTACTAGAAACAAACATGGCATCTGTTTCAATAGATTTATAAATCTCATAATTTAAACAGATGTGTCTAATAAATATTTTATTTTTTATATTATTTTTATTTTATTTACCATTATGCATTAATTATGTTCTGATGGATTATCTCGTACATTTCCATAATCTTTGAAATTAAATCTCCAAGTTGATAAAATATTTGATTGGCATCTGAACAGTACTGATAGACTTTTAATCCGCTTATGCAAATTCACTCGTCAATTCTTCACTGCAACGAAAGCAATGTCAGTCCGCTTTGTTCGGATGTCGGAGAGAAAGCTTTTAAAGGACTGACGATCCCAGAGACCGCATAGATTACGTTAGTGTGTGTGCAAAATTTCAGATCGATTGCTTGAGCGGCTTAACCTGGGCAGTGCAGGCAAAAAAAAAAAAAAAAAAAACACAGAGAAAGTTCCATAAGAGTACCGTGGTGACGCTCGCTATACGCTCAGCTCGCTCAATGAGAGTGTGCGCTCCGTACGACTTGGTTGGCTCCACTAGATAAAATCAAATCATTCCACTCACTCACTACACACGAGTAATTGAAGAACTAAAGAATTATTTAAACTAGGAAAACGCTCGGTGTTACGCGTTGATAAGCGAGCACCGGTATGTGCAGCACATGATCTAACCCCATGACCTAACCGAAATTTCGTGAATAATCCACAAATAATCATTTGCAGGAGCACAGAAGAGTTCAAATTTTCTTCAGAGACTGGCAAGATTGCCACAAAACCTTACATTCAATATAAATCCAAGATAAACAAAGACTTTCCAGTCACTCCCAGGATCACAGAAAAGATCAATCGTTCTTCAGAAAAGGACTAAAACTTCCAAGAAAGAATCTCCAAACAGAAAGAATAATAACTTACAGAATATCAAAATAGTTTGACAACTCCTGTCATTAATAAACACAAAGAAGAAGATAATATACCAGGAAACAACTTAGTAAAATACAAATATTTGAACAGGTCAAGCGAGAGCAGTCTCGCTTGACAAAGCAGGTCGAACGCATCGGCGAAATATTGCGGACTCTTTTTATTTTTATTTCTTGACAATACCAGTGTTTCTGTTCAAATATTTGTATTTTACTAACTCCTGTCATATTGACATGACCATGATCAACCATGAGCATGGTTAGAAGGAGTTCAGCAAGTAATTGAAGACGGTAGCATCTTTGGGAATGACCAGAACAAAAATGAAATCCTTAAACCGCAATAAGATAAGAAGTGAAGAAAGATTCTTTCGAAAATGAACAGTACGGGATAGGTATGAGATGGGAGAGGTAAATCAAGAATGGTTAACTGATACCGTAAGTGACATCACGCTTACATCCTCTCCAACACCATGTGACATCACAATTACACCCTATCCAGCACCATGTGACATCACTTACACCCTCTCCAGCACCATGTGACATCACAATTACACCCTCTCCAGCACCATGTGACATCACTTACACCCTCTCCAGCACCATGTGACATCACAATTACACCCTATTCAGCACCATGTGACATCACTTACACCCTCTCCAGCACCATGTGACATCACTTACACTCTCCCCAGCACCATGTGACATCACTTTACACCCTCCCCAGCACCATGTGGCATCACACTTACACCTTCTCCAGCACCATGAACTTACACCCTCTCCAGCACCATGTGACATCACTTACACCCTCTCCGGCACCATGTGACATCACTTACACCCTCTACACCACCATGTGACATCACTTACACCCTCCCCAGCACCATGTGACATCACTTACACCCTCTACACCACCATGTGACATCACTTACACCCTCCCCAGCACCATGTGACATCACTTACACCCAGTTGAAGGAGGTGTCACAGAAAATATCAATCTTTCTCCAGAAAATTGTTAGATTACTAATTAAGCTTATATTTACTAAAAACTTCCAAGAAAGCATCTCCAAACAGAAAAAAATATCACTGACAGATTATCAAAATAGTTTGACAACTCTTGTCAAATTTGTCAAATTGAGCATGGCATGACCATGCTCAACATGAGCGTGGTTAGAAGGAGTTCGGCAAGCAATCGAAGACGGTAACATCATTGGGGGGGGGGGGGGGGGGGGGGGGGGGGACTAGAACAAAAATGAAATCCTTGAACCGCAATTAGAGGAGAAGTGGGAAAGATTCTTTCGAAAATGAACAGTACGGTATTGGTATGAGTTGGGAGAGGTAAATCATTTTACTGAAATGCTGAAAGGCTGAAAATCATTTTGACCATAACCAGAATCGTAATATTAGTTTTGTGAAAAAATTGGCCTAATGGACCAATGGTGATGGGAGGAGTAAATGTAGCATAATAGTTCTCTTTACTCACACTAGAGCAGCACTGCCCATATAGTGGGAGAGGGAGCCAATCAAACGTGTGGGGGAAAGACAGTTGAATTTCCAAATGGATCCATTGCTATTTGATTACTATTGATTACTGTGCTGTCACAGCCTTCTTGACGGTCACGGCCCACATCCTTCTGTCATCTGTTTTATTCGTGACGTCACATAGCAAGATAATGACTAGTGGTCCATTCGTTACTTCCAGGAGACGCCAGATGCAAAAATAATAATAATACAAAAAATAGAGATTCGAGCCATAAATTTCAAGTGGGCACGCTCGATACGCTGGCAAAATTTCGCCAAGAAAAAGCGCAGTATCCCTCAGACACTAAAATCTTATAATTTCACTTTTGACGCTTTCCAATTGTACCCGAACCCTCCGCCAAAGTCGAGGCCGGCGCAGTTCCATTGACAGCCCACCAATAAATACTCCACTCTCGGAATTGTATACGGAATGATTTGTTGTTTGGTTTAGTTATTACATCGCCAGCCACCTGTATGGAGTCAGAGAAGCCGACAGCCGACAAGGCAGGTCGGCGTTGTCGTCGACGATGTCGTTATTGTTCGGGGAGGGTGGAGATGACAGACGAGAAGGACAATGCAGTGGAGGCGCCATCATGAGACGTGACAACTTTAGGAGGGCAACGTTGATTCTTTGTAGTTATGCAATTCTTCGTTGTGATAGAGATGTGGAGACCTCGCCATGTAAACCCATCAAACTTCGATTTTCTCTCATTATGAATGTAGTTTTTTAGTTTTTGGCGCTCAAACGATCACAAACAAAAAGTTGCTGAAAATGTCGAATACTCCTTGGCAATTACAGAAATTAGCTATCCTATAAAGTTGCAATCACTGTAGATGGAAAAAATGAGCCTTGAAGTAATGTAATGCACTTTGATGAAATTTAGTGGTCGGCAGGAACAGATCTTTCAGCGTTTTAAGATCTTGTATGTATTATCTAATTATAATGCTGTCTAATAATGGACTAGTTTTCTGTCCCATCTCACAATTATACCTAATTAGTTCATTCTGATTAAAAAAATAAAAATTGATTAGTAATTATATATTAAATAATAATGAACTGATCAATATCATTGATGGTGTAATTATGATCGACTACTAATTAGCAGATGTCAGCTTACATCAAATTGAATTTCTATTTGAGATTTAATTATTATATTTTATACCTATTGCTTGAAAGTTTGCTTTGGTATACAAAAGATGATCTAATTCGTCTGTTTGTGTTCTTCATCTGGCATCACATGAAACAGGAATTTCGATCGAAACACTTTTCGATCTTAAAAATTTGGCAAATTCACCTAAGCTACCCAGAATCTAATTATATAACTCACTGATAAGTAATATTTTGATCAACTGAAGTCATATATACGAGTAAAAAAATAGTTATACGGAAAGTTTCACTATTTTTGTCTTTCTTGCACATTAATTAAAGAATAGAAGAGCAATTTTAAAAATAAATATTCGTAGAACAATGCCAACTAGAAAGAATGCAATTAGTATTTTTTGTTCTAAATATGAAATAATGTTGCCACAGATTACAACCACGTTCAGTGATTCTTGGTATTCATAAATTTCGTTTTTTTTCATGAACTAAATTTGAAGCGATTTTACGACCACCATCATACTTTACAACTGCATCTGCATACTTCACAAGTTCACTGTATACTATAGGTAGGTATATTTAAGATTAATTAGTTCCTGCAATTTTTATGTCTTTACGAACGGTTTTATGTTATAGCTGCAAAGTATAAGGTATGTAAATTTTATGCCTAATTGTGCTCATCTTTTTGTATGTCATTAAAATATTGACTATATATTACGCATCAGTCACAAATAATTTATGAATGTGAAAATATTTCACAAATTATCTTTATTTTTTCCTTATCATTTTCTTAAACAAATGTACCTATACGTTCTAATACTTCTTTCATACTGGTAAGTAATACATGGAAAAAGCAACATTAGGAGAACATATAGTATTTGGAAGTTATAATGGAAAATGCAACGCACTTGTGGGAGGATTGTGTGAAATGAGATTAAGATTTAGAGATTAGATTATTAGGGTTTAACGGTGCGTCAACGACGAGGTTATATTGCGCACATTAATTTTAACTTTTAACTTTGTTGATCTAAGTGGAGGACATCGGGAGGGGTCGACCTAACGGGCCCGATCCGGGGGAGTCTGAAACTGGTGGGAAAGCCAGATCAGAATGGGGACTTCCGGGAAGGGGGTTGGGGGGAAGCTTCGGGCCGGTGGGACCCGATTTCAGGGGGATCACCATCTCGAGGGGGGAGGCCGGCCCGAGGGGCCCGCGAATTTGGGGAGGGGAGGGGACTAGGTCGACCCTGGACTGCACTTGGTTGGGGCCAACTCGTTATGTGAGCCGGCCCCTTAAATGATCTCCAACTGAAAGTATTTTATGATATTTCATTGTGGTTTGTTGACTCCAGAAGGAGTGAGAAGGAATCTCTATATTACGTCACTCAAAGTTGTTCCTGTGGGGGATTCAGATAGTGCAGTGTCTTATTTATATGGTACACATTATTTTCGATATTTTTTTTATTTTGCGAATTCGATATAAGGTAAAGTCATGATAATTGATTGTGTTTGGACAAGGAAAAAATATAGTTAGAAAATGTTGATTTTTATATATTTAGAATTAAGAAACATAAAAGGTACAAAAGTAGGAAGTATATAAAGAGTTCCACAATAAAAAGTATTTCCTAAAGAAATTGGGGTTTACGGAAAGCTCTCAGTGAAGTCAGGACGATATGACGGGTGTCCGATTTGAAAATACTGCCCGATCAAAAGCTCTCCGCTGACCTTTTGTGTTCAACACTCGATACGGCCGGATATTATTCACACTGCACATACTTTTTTCATCCCATTTTATGATTGCATGAGTAGAAAACTAAGTTTATAGTTTTGGCATTATCCTCGACAAAGTATGATAATCGCTTCGCTGTTGGTTTCTCGAATGAGATCTGCCACTTCATCTCGATCGGCATCACGTCATAACGATCACGATCGCGCTCCCGTGTTACAGAGAATAGATTTAATTACAGCCGATGATGTCGGTAAAGATGGTCCACTTTGATGCCGGCCGAGCTACCGAAGCTTTGTTTGTCTCACTATCACGACTCATGATGACTCCATCACTATCAAGCAACCACAGCCGCCTCGATGCCAGGGTATAGGAATTAGCCTATTGTTCGAGGTGGGATATTGTGTGTTGCAGACAATTGTTAGGTGTGATATGCTCTCAACTTCTTGATTGGTCATTCAAGAGCAGACGTGGAAAACCCAAGTGTCAGAATTAGGCGCCGTGATCTTGAAACATGGCACCTCCACCACTTTAGAATAATCCATGTTTTACTCTGGAGGACATGGGGAAGGGTCTACCTAACGGGCCAGATCCGGGGGAGTCTGAAACTGGTGGGAAAGCCCGCACAGAATGTGTCAGACCCGGGGGGGGGGGGGGGGGGGGGGGGGAGACTTCGGGCCTGAGGGACCCGATTTCAGGGGTATCACCATCTCGAGGGGGGAGGCCGGCCCGAGGGGCCCCCGAATTTGGGGATGGCATGGGACTAGGTCGACCCTGGACTGCACTTAGTTGGGACCAACACTCGTTATGTTCTCACTACCGCGTCAAGGTAGCAGTCCATTGGTGGGGAAAAATTAGAGAAATTAATGACACATCTTTTCCATGATCTTTATTCTTTTCTAAAGATCGCTGAAGCTCATCCTAACAAATGCTGCATATTAGTCAATTAATAAATTCCTAGATGACAAAGATCTACAGCAGAAAAAGCAGGAAAATTTTAATGCAATGCAATTATTCTCGTTAATAAGTAAGATATTTCGGTATCTATGTAATTGTATTTTTAAATACAGTTTGTTTTTCCTATGTCTGAACTCTCAACAGAATGCGCTGTCTTCGGTTTTTCTGCTAGGCCGAGAAAGACTGCATTGCAACTTGCAAGGTGAGCGCGCAATGAAGTCCAGAACAACTGACGGTGACTCCGTCTGGTGAGAGTTCAAACATAGGAAAAACGAACTGTACGCACTAGGAAAACGATCAGTGAAACGCGTTGATGAGCGAGCATCGTTACGTGCAAATTCTCCAACAGAAATTCCTTGCCGATTTGAAATATGATCCACTCATGACTCAATCAACATAAAAACGCGTTCAATACATTTATTTTCGGGCTTTACAGAGATGCCGATGCGTGTACATCTAAAGATGGAAGTCGTGTAATTTTTCACGATTTTCATGGCCCTCTAGCTCGCAAATGGCATTACCTATTGTTGACTTATACTTGGAATATATGGTTGGGTGGGCCATAGTTCCAAATTAAAATAATTCGCAACAATGTGAAATTTTCCAATTTTAAGATCCAGTAGGCCGAAAAAGCCATGCTCCTCAGTTTATTATAGGCAGTAACGGTATGTTGAGTGAGTGTGAGTGCATACAGTACGACTTGGCTGGGTGAAGCGACCGCTCCACTAGATGTAGGGTGGAACCGTCCCGGCATTTGCCCTCGACTGCCGGAACCTAGACAAATGTCAGTCAGGAAGGACGAACTTCATTCTATTCTTGAGTAGGAATGCACAAATACAAGAAAATGCTGTCATAAGGAGTATATTTCCTTGGCAACCATCATACTTCCCAACACATGTAAAGGCCCACGGTCTGCAAGACACGAAGGCAGAAAGTTGGATTTGCCCAACATTTGTGTCCGTTTGTGGTTATTCATATCATGGACTTTTTCCATATCAATGACCTGATACTTCATATTATCTAGACGCAGTATTGAGAACTTAATCACCAGTATTGTGTTTCCATGAGTGTGCCAGTAGAGATGTCAGTTAAAAGAATGCAACTCACCTAGGTGTCCATCAAGATCTCAGCACCCAGCAGTCCAACACAGGGGCAGATCCACAGCGATCATTGAACCCTATAGGCCTACATGAGCAGCGAGCTCCGATCATTTACTGGAAATGAAGAAAAGAAAGTCAGTTCGTTTTAAAGCCCCAACAAATCAACATATCCCTTAGTCCAAATGTTTTGTAGTGTTGACTTATTATATGCTACAAACCCCTCTAACAAATGAGAAGATACCATAGGTACTCCAAAATATTGTTCGAATAAAAATCAATAAAGATTCAATTGAGTCTTCGACCCAAAAAAAGTAAGAACAAACCCTGTCGGAAGTCTGATGCGGTAGGTAATAGAATATGGTATGCTATAGAGAGGAATAGCCTCTCTATGCTATACTATCGGGTCATTACTTCAACAAGCCTTACCTCGACCATGGGGCAGTCCCCGATTAAGCTACATACCAACGGCGAAGATTAATTTGCCTATTTTCGGCAAAACTATGGCTAACCCAAAGGCTGGAGCGTCCCTGGGGTTCCAATGTCCTCGTCAAGAACTCAGTTCCAAGGGATCGAACAACCAGGATGGCCTGGTGCGTAGGCCATCGCACCTACCTGGTGCGTAGGCCATCGCACCTACCTGGTGCGTAGGAACTAAATTTTGCAAGAGGGGGAATAATATTGTAAAATAACTTGAGCTGGAGATAAAAGTGTCCACGAAGACAATGGGGGTCTGAAAAAAATTAATTTCAGCCATGAATTTGGTGTATTCCTTCGCGATTTTAACACTTTTTAAGCATATTTTTATCTTGACATATAAATGTATAAGGACATAGGGAGGGGAATTGAATCAGAGATTCAGATATTGATTCCTACGCGCCTGGATGGCACACCCTGGAGTGATCACCCTTACGATACATCAGCACGATCAAGACGCGGCATGCGCTTGCACGGTTTTGTCAAGTACAACTTGAGGTAGTAACGTCCGCTCCGATCATTTACTGGACATCAAGAAAACCATATTAATTACCCATCCCCTAACAAAATATGAAGAAAATGAAACCAGAATATCTAAAGTCCCAATTAACCCCCCAAAAGTATTTAACGCAATTGCCCCACCCCTGTAACCAAAAAAAGAAAAGCTATTACCTACTCTAAAACATTGACAGAATAAAAGTAATTAAAAAAATCTATTGAGTTCTGACACAGAGAAGTAACAAGACAATGTCCTCGGCCAGTTAGGTACAATAGGATGCTCGAGGCCCCTGCGTCGAACCCGGGTCTGCTGATCAGCTTGACAGAACCCTGCGACAATACAAACAGTAGTTAGAGAGAAGACTAGAGGTTAGTCATGTAACACAGACACAATACTGGCAGCAAACTACAATACTGGTAACAATTCTCAATACTGATTAATGTCGTCCATGACCATACAAGTACACTCCATTTTACCTTTTTCGTGTGGGGTTTATTTTAAAATAGGTAGGTATAGATACTACTATTTCTTACCTTGCTTTCCATAAGCTTCTCAAAAGTAGTGATGCCACAAGAATGGCTAAGTATGTTCGTCAAGCTTGCTCTGAACTGCTCTAAGTTGCTCCAACTTGCACCAGCCTTCCTGTAGGCCGACGAACACAATTACCTGTTCCAAGCAGGTTCGAAAGTCCGACGAACAGACCTATCATTTCTTTTTTATATGTAAATTTAAATTTTCCATAAAAGCATCAGCCAAATTTCGATCGTCAAACCCATAGCAATGGAGCTGAAGTTTGGCAGATAGTTCAGAGAAGTATAAGGATCGGTCAGAAGCGCTTGAAATGGAAAATATTCGAGCAGTCTTCATGCAGTGTCTATAGACTAGAATATATCCCAGAAAAAAACACTACGTGTAAAAAAGGCAGCCAAGTCTCCTTTAAAAAACTCAACACCGAAAAGGAGTGATACCAAAAAAGGTGCCAAGTCAATGACATTTCCAAATATTTAATCGTATTTTTGAAATAAAAGTATAAACACCGAGAAATACTTAACAAACTTAAAAAACGATGGACTTAGTGCATCGTTATTTTCGTTTTACACGGAGTGTTTTTTTTTCTAGCATCCCGAATACTCGATGAAGTAAATATATGAGGAGACTTCCCTATTCAGCACTGAGTAGCAGTGATGTCACAAAAATGGTTAATTGTGGTCTCATATGATTAAAAAATGAAATAATTTGTGTCTTTTGAACAAAATAAAAGTAAATTAAATTCATCCTCTCCTGCTTCCTGAGTAAATCTTTAACGCAATCTAGGAAACGTCCAACGAGAAGGGTTTAACTAAAAGATGAGAAGATAGGAGACATGACCCGATTGGTGTAGCAACATTAATATGAATCACACACAAATTATCATGCGAATTTAATTGTTTCGCTGTCTGGTACGCTGTCTCGACGGATCACTTGTCCTGCAAGGAATTAGTGCTTCATATCCTACGAAGTTGCCTAAAGAAATGTGCGTGCGAGAGGGAGAACTAAACAATGTCTGATTGTTGTGCTAAACCGGTGAATACGGTGAACAAGTCAAGAAGCAAATACTTGTATAAAAACCCCAAATAAAATACAATCAGGCTGATATAATGTTCATTCTATACTGAGCTCAAACAGCCAAGGCTAGAGCACATTAATGGCTACTAGCTAGGTTAATAGTAAATGATGAGGTACTTGTATTGCTGTTGTTTGCTGCTCGTGGGTCTGGATCATGTTAATGCAACTACCTGACAATGCCCTACGCTTGGTTCTGATGGAACTGTATCGGACATTGCCAGTGGAAGATCTCGCAGCTCCTCTCATCTTCAGTCTTGTCCCAGGATATTCTTGTATTCAAATCACACTGACGCCAATATAAACCAATGTAAGTATTTCAGTAGCTATACCTATTAATTTTGTATGGATCAACTCAATGTGTTTTCATCGTAACATTTCAGAACCAGATATTTAATATTGGAATCCATTTCTTGTTAAATAACTGTTAGTGTAATGTTTCATTTGATGAATAATTACTTTGTTGATCATTCCAAATTAAATATAATATGCTGAAAGTAAATTTATGATCTGGAGGGAAAAAGAAACTGAAACGAACTATTAATGTTCTCAAATTATATTCAGGTTGTCTTGGATATTTGATTCTCTTTATTGGGAAAATCAATATTTTTGCTTTTTTGTTGCATTTTGTTGGCAAACAAAGCAAGTTCAGTACATTATTACTACTAGGTATTGTAAGAAAGGTATGAGACTGTCTGCATGACATCAAGGAGGCGGGGAGAATAATGGAAGTTGATTAATATTATGAAAGGTTTGTTCTTTTCTGACGGAAATAAAGTAGGTACCTACTTTTTAATTGATCTTGTTGACTTGTTATCTCCCAACAAGTGGGGTCTCGTCCGAACATTAATAGTTACAACACTGAGGTAATAAACCAACTAGACATGTCTAGTTATCCATTTGATGAAGATAACTTGCCACTGGATGTAGTCCGCGATTTGGGCCGATTTCAAGCCGACGATTTTGATGGTCAATACCTCATCCGCCGGTTAATGTCCCCTATGTCCCTGCTCCTAGGGCACCAACCCTACCGCCCCCCGTGCCCGCAGTTCCGGAAGTTCCGCCACACACTCCCATTCCAGAAGTTCCGCCATACACTCCGTCCACCTTGGATACCTCTCCTGCTCAGTTGTTCGAAGTTCTCTGCCGGGTTCACCATTTAGCTTTAAAGCTTGAAATTCCGACTTTCATTGGATATTCAGACTCTAAAATGCCGGAAGTGTTTCTTCGGGATTGCTGCAAATATGCAAAAGTTCTTATCAGCGGGATGAGGCATAGCTTATCAAGGACATGATTCCACAAGTGTTATACTCGGCGACGCTGAACGCTGGTGGTTGTCACGAGGAGGATACACACTATGGAAGTCATTTTCCAAGGATTTCATCCATGCTTTTGGGCAGCCCGATCGCATACTGCGGTTGCGACGTGAATAGGATGCACGGACCCAGCATCCAGAGGAAGATTTCGGTTCATTTGTCAGGGTAATTGCAGAGTATTACGAAAGATTGGGATCGTCGTATGCAGAAGAGGAACTGATCGAAATATGTCTGGCTCAAGCCTCGCCGATGACTCGTCAGTGACGAGTCATGGACGTCATTTCTAATCAATTCAAGAGCTGGGGTGCGATCACATAAAATGATAACTTCCTTGTCACGGTGACAAGTCCCTAGAAGGCCGTGAATAGCATTGAGTGAGAAGCTTGTCACCGTGACAAGAAAGTTATCATTTTATGTAATCCCACCCCTGGAGACATAAGTATTGAAGTCAGGCGCCTTACATAGCGCAACGCACCCTATGTTCCACGCCCTCTCCCTCAAGATGCCATGGAACGTGACCTAGCTTTCTATCCTCAAATGACTACACGGCATACTCTCATGATCATGACACCGAAGACTAATGTACTGATCCACCTATTCCGTCCACTGAGATTGTGACTCGAAAGCTGGTGTCGACGTCCGACGGACGATTGATTGATTGATTGATTATTGTGGTTTAACGGCGCGTCAACGACGAGGTTATATTACGCACATTAATATTTGCATTTTTGCATTTAACTTTGTTGATATAAGTGGAGGACATGGGGAGGGGTCGACCTAACTGGCCCGATCCGGGGGAGTCCAGCACTGGTGGGAAGGCCAGGCCGGAATGGGGACGGACCGGGGGGGAGGGGGAGACTTCGGGCCGGTGGGACTTGATTTCAGGGGGATCACCATCTCGAGGGGGGAGGCCGGCCCGAGGGGACCGCAAATTCAAGGGAGGGCATGGGACTAGGTCGACCCTGGACTGCACTTGGTTGGGACCAACTCGCTATGCGAGCCGGTCCCTTAAGCCCCACCACCGCGTCAAGGTGGCAGTCCATTGGTGAGGCCGACGGACGATGTATGCAACCGATGTGTACCTTTAGGGCAGGGTTAAAACAAAAAATCGTTCTACGGGTCAAATTGTGGTGCTCAAATCCCTGGAATCAAGTAGGTACTTGGACGAAAAAAGTGCATGTATAGGTCCAAAAACTTGATTTGTTCATGATTTATTGTGTTTTTTCCGTAAAATTTTCTTTTTATATACCTAAAAATTGCTCTATAGATGTATGACCTTGAGAGAAAATGTTCTCGGGGGCTTCGTACTCAAACCCCTTTCCTCACAATAAATAATAAAAAATAAAAGTAGCACTATTATTGGCTGCTCGAAATGCATGACCCTGCATACAGCTAGCACTTTTTTAAGAATGATGAGGCGATGAAACGAAATAGTTTCAGTCCGAAATTATTTCAGATCCATGTTCCATATGGAAATTTAATTGGTTTAAGTTATATTATATTATGTGGGGGCAGAAGTACTGTTTTCGACATTTCAGAGTCTGTGCAATGCAAACTAATTAATTAATTATGTGCGATCACATAAAATGAGAACTTTGTTCGCACGGTGACAACATAGTATAAAGATCAGCCCGTTCACTTCTTCACGGTGACAAGCACCCTAGAAGGCCGTGAATAATATTAAATGAGAAAATTGTCACTGCGACAAGAAAGTTGTGATGTGATCGCACCTATGGATCGCACCCAGGGCTGCGATCGTGTAAAATGGCAACTTCCTTGTCACGGTGACAAGTCTCTAGAAGACCGTGAATAACATTGAGATGAGAAGCTTGTCGATTCGACAAGGGAGTTGTCATTTTACACGATCGCAGCCCTGTACTATGTCTTTCAAGTTTTTCTCTCTAGAAACAGTTATATCTCATTTTTTTGTCAATTTTAGTTTTACTAGAAACAAACATGTCATCTGTTTCAATAGATTTATAAATCTCATAATTTAAACAGATGTGTCTAATAAATATTTTATTTTTTATATTATTTTTATTTTATTTACCATTATGCATTAATTATGTTCTGATGGATTATCTCGTACATTTCCATAATCTTTGAAATTAAATCTCCAAGTTGATAAAATATTTGATTGGCATCTGAACAGTACTGATAGACTCTTAATCCGCTTATGCAAATTCACTCGTCAATTCTTCACTGCAACGAAAGCAATGTCAGTCCGCTTTGTTCGGATGTCGGAGAGAAAGCTTTTAAAGGACTGACGATCCCAGAGACCGCATAGATTACGTTAGTGTGTGTGCAAAATTTCAGATCGATTGCTTGAGCGGCTTAACCTGGGCAGTGCAGGCAAAAAAAAAAAAAAAAAAAAACACAGAGAAAGTGCCATAAGAGTACCGTGGTGACGCTCGCTATACGCTCAGCTCGCTCAATGAGAGTGTGCGCTCCGTACGACTTGGTTGGCTCCACTAGATAAAATCAAATCATTCCACTCACTCACTACACACGAGTAATTGAAGAACTAAAGAATTATTTAAACTAGGAAAACGCTCGGTGTTACGCGTTGATAAGCGAGCACCGGTATGTGCAGCACATGATCTAACCCCATGACCTAACCGAAATTTCGTGAATAATCCACAAATAATCATTTGCAGGAGCACAGAAGAGTTCAAATTTTCTTCAGAGACTGGCAAGATTGCCACAAAACCTAACATTCAATATAAATCCAAGATAAACAAAGACTTTCCAGTCACTCCCAGGATCACAGAAAAGATCAATCGTTCTTCAGAAAAGGACTAAAACTTCCAAGAAAGAATCTCCAAACAGAAAGAATAATAACTTACAGAATATCAAAATAGTTTGACAACTCCTGTCATTAATAAACACAAAGAAAAAGATAATATACCAGGAAACAACTTAGTAAAATACAAATATTTGAACAGGTCAAGCGAGAGCAGTCTCGCTTGACAAAGCCGGTCGAACGCATCGGCGAAATATTGCGGACTCTTTTTATTTTTATTTCTTGACAATACCAGTGTTTCTGTTCAAATATTTGTATTTTACTAACTCCTGTCATATTGACATGACCATGATCAACCATGAGCATGGTTAGAAGGAGTTCAGCAAGTAATTGAAGACGGTAGCATCTTTGGGAATGACCAGAACAAAAATGAAATCCTTAAACCGCAATAAGATAAGAAGTGAAGAAAGATTCTTTCGAAAATGAACAGTACGGGATAGGTATGAGATGGGAGAGGTAAATCAAGAATGGTTAACAGATACCGTAAGTGACATCACGCTTACATCCTCTCCAACACCATGTGACATCACAATTACACCCTATCCAGCACCATGTGACATCACTTACACCCTCTCCAGCACCATGTGGCATTACAATTACACCCTCTCCAGCACCATGTGACATTACTTACACCGTCTCCAGCACCATGTGACATCACAATTACACCCTATTCAGCACCATGTGACATCACTTACACCCTCTCCAGCATCATGTGACATCACTTACACTCTCCCCAGCACCATGTGACATCACTTTACACCCTCCCCAGCACCATGTGACATCACACTTACACCTTCTCCAGCACCATGTACTTACACCCTCTCCAGCACCATGTGACATCACTTACACCCTCTCCGGCACCATGTGACATCACTTACACCCTCTACACCACCATGTGACATCACTTACACCCTCCCCAGCACCATGTGACATCACTTACACCCTCTACACCACCATGTGACATCACTTACACCCTCCCCAGCACCATGTGACATCACTTACACCCTCTACACCACCATGTGACATCACTTACACCCTCTCCAGCACCATGTGACATCACTTACACCCAGTTGAAGGAGGTGTCACAGAAAATATCAATCTTTCTCTAGAAAATTGTTAGATTACTAATTAAGCTTATATTTACTAAAAACTTCCAAGAAAGCATCTCCAAACAGAAAAAAATATCACTGACAGATTATCAAAATAGTTTGACAACTCCTGTCAAATTTGTCAAATTGAGCATGGCATGACCATGCTCAACATGAGCGTGGTTAGAAGGAGTTCGGCAAGCAATCGAAGACGGTAACATCATTGGGGGGGGGATTAGAACAAAAATGAAATCCTTGAACTGCAATTAGAGGAGAAGTGGGAAAGATTCTTTCGAAAATGAACAGTACGGTATTGGTATGAGTTGGGAGAGGTAAATCATTTTACTGAAATGCTGAAAGGCTGAAAATCATTTTGACCATAACCAGAATCGTAATATTAGTTTTGTGAAAAAATTGGCCTAATGGACCAATGGTGATGGGAGGAGTAAATGTAGCATAATAGTTCTCTTTACTCACACTAGAGCAGCACTGCCCATATAGTGGGAGAGGGAGCCAATCAAACGTGTGGGGGAAAGACAGTTGAATTTCCAAATGGATCCATTGCTATTTGATTACTATTGATTACTGTGCTGTCACAGCCTTCTTGACGGTCACGGCCCACATCCTTCTGTCATCTGTTTTATTCGTGACGTCACATAGCAAGATAATGACTAGTGGTCCATTCGTTACTTCCAGGAGACGCCAGATGCAAAAATAATAATAATACAAAAAATAGAGATTCGAGCCATAAATTTCAAGTGGGCACGCTCGATACGCTGGCAAAATTTCGCCAAGAAAAAGCGCAGTATCCCTCAGACACTAAAATCTTATAATTTCACTTTTGACGCTTTCCAATTGTACCCGAACCCTCCGCCAAAGTCGAGGCCGGCGCAGTTCCATTGACAGCCCACCAATAAATACTCCACTCTCGGAATTGTATACGGAATGATTTGTTGTTTGGTTTAGTTATTACATCGCCAGCCACCTGTATGGAGTCAGAGAAGCCGACAGCCGACAAGGCAGGTCGGCGTTGTCGTCGACGATGTCGTTATTGTTCGGGGAGGGTGGAGATGACAGACGAGAAGGACAATGCAGTGGAGGCGCCATCATGAGACGTGACAACTTTAGGAGGGCAACGTTGATTCTTTGTAGTTATGCAATTCTTCGTTGTGATAGAGATGTGGAGACCTCGCCATGTAAACCCATCAAACTGCGATTTTCTCTCATTATGAATGTAGTTTTTTAGTTTTTGGCGCTCAAACAATCACAAACAAAAAGTTGCTGAAAATGTCGAATACTCCTTGGCAATTACAGAAATTAGCTATCCTATAAAGTTGCAATCACTGTAGATGGAAAAAATGAGCCTTGAAGTAATGTAATGCACTTTGATGAAATTTAGTGGTCGGCAGGAACAGATCTTTCAGCGTTTTAAGATCTTGTATGTATTATCTAATTATAATGATGTCTAATAATGGACTAGTTTTCTGTCCCATCTCACAATTATACCTAATTAGTTCATTCTGATTAAAAAAATAAAAATTGATTAGTAATTATATATTAAATAATAATGAACTGATCAATATCATTGATGGTGTAATTATGATCGACTACTAATTAGCAGATGTCAGCTTACATCAAATTGAATTTCTATTTGAGATTTAATTATTATATTTTATACCTATTGCTTGAAAGTTTGCTTTGGTATACAAAAGATGATCTTATTCGTCTGTTTGTGTTCTTCATCTGGCATCACATGAAACAGGAATTTCGATCGAAACACTTTTCGATCTTAAAAATTTGGCAAATTCACCTAAGCTACCCAGAATCTAATTATATAACTCACTGATAAGTAATATTTTGATCAACTGAAGTCATATATACGAGTAAAAAAATAGTTATACGGAAAGTTTCACTATTTTTGTCTTTCTTGCACATTAATTAAAGAATAGAAGAGCAATTTTAAAAATAAATATTCGTAGAACAATGCCAACTAGAAAGAATGCAATTAGTATTTTTTGTTCTAAATATGAAATAATGTTGCCACAGATTACAACCACGTTCAGTGATTCTTGGTATTCATAAATTTCGTTTTTTTTCATGAACTAAATTTGAAGCGATTTTACGACCACCATCATACTTTACAACTGCATCTGCATACTTCACAAGTTCACTGTATACTATAGGTAGGTATATTTAAGATTAATTAGTTCCTGCAATTTTTATGTCTTTACGAACGGTTTTATGTTATAGCTGCAAAGTATAAGGTATGTAAATTTTATGCCTAATTGTGCTCATCTTTTTGTATGTCATTAAAATATTGACTATATATTACGCATCAGTCACAAATAATTTATGAATGTGAAAATATTTCACAAATTATCTTTATTTTTTCCTTATCATTTTCTTAAACAAATGTACCTATACGTTCTAATACTTCTTTCATACTGGTAAGTAATACATGGAAAAAGCAACATTAGGAGAACATATAGTATTTGGAAGTTATAATGGAAAATGCAACGCACTTGTGGGAGGATTGTGTGAAATGAGATTAAGATTTAGAGATTAGATTATTAGGGTTTAACGGTGCGTCAACGACGAGGTTATATTGCGCACATTAATTTTAACTTTTAACTTTGTTGATCTAAGTGGAGGACATCGGGAGGGGTCGACCTAACGGGCCCGATCCGGGGGAGTCTGAAACTGGTGGGAAAGCCAGATCAGAATGGGGACTTCCGGGAAGGGGGTTGGGGGGAAGCTTCGGGCCGGTGGGACCCGATTTCAGGGGGATCACCATCTCGAGGGGGGAGGCCGGCCCGAGGGGCCCGCGAATTTGGGGAGGGGAGGGGACTAGGTCGACCCTGGACTGCACTTGGTTGGGGCCAACTCGTTATGTGAGCCGGCCCCTTAAATGATCTCCAACTGAAAGTATTTTATGATATTTCATTGTGGTTTGTTGACTCCAGAAGGAGTGAGAAGGAATCTCTATATTACGTCACTCAAAGTTGTTCCTGTGGGGGATTCAGATAGTGCAGTGTCTTATTTATATGGTACACATTATTTTCGATATTTTTTTTTATTTTGCGAATTCGATATAAGGTAAAGTCATGATAATTGATTGTGTTTGGACAAGGAAAAAATATAGTTAGAAAATGTTGATTTTTATATATTTAGAATTAAGAAACATAAAAGGTACAAAAGTAGGAAGTATATAAAGAGTTCCACAATAAAAAGTATTTCCTAAAGAAATTGGGGTTTACGGAAAGCTCTCAGTGAAGTCAGGATGATATGACGGGTGTCCGATTTGAAAATACTGCCCGATCAAAAGCTCTCCGCTGACCTTTTGTGTTCAACACTCGATACGGCCGGATATTATTCACACTGCACATACTTTTTTCATCCCATTTTATGATTGCATGAGTAGAAAACTAAGTTTATAGTTTTGGCATTATCCTCGACAAAGTATGATAATCGCTTCGCTGTTGGTTTCTCGAATGAGATCTGCCACTTCATCTCGATCGGCATCACGTCATAACGATCACGATCGCGCTCCCGTGTTACAGAGAATAGATTTAATTACAGCCGATGATGTCGGTAAAGATGGTCCACTTTGATGTCGGCCGAGCTACCGAAGCTTTGTTTGTCTCACTATCACGACTCATGATGACTCCATCACTATCAAGCAACCACAGCCGCCTCGATGCCAGGGTATAGGAATTAGCCTATTGTTCGAGGTGGGATATTGTGTGTTGCAGACAATTGTTAGGTGTGATATGCTCTCAACTTCTTGATTGGTCATTCAAGAGCAGTCGTGGAAAACCCAAGTGTCAGAATTAGGCGCCGTGATCTTGAAACATGGCACCTCCACCACTTTAGAATAATCCATGTTTTACTCTGGAGGACATGGGGAAGGGTCTACCTAACGGGCCAGATCCGGGGGAGTCTGAAACTGGTGGGAAAGCCCGCACAGAATGTGTCAGACCAAGGGGGGGGGGGGGGGGGGAGACTTCGGGCCTGAGGGACCCGATTTCAGGGGGATCACCATCTCGAGGGGGGAGGCCGGCCCGTGGGGCCCCCGAATTTGGGGATGGCATGGGACTAGGTCGACCCTGGACTGCACTAAGTTGGGACCAACACTCGTTATGTCCTCACTACCGCGTCAAGGTAGCAGTCCATTGGTGGGGAAAAATTAGAGAAATTAATGACACATCTTTTCCATGATCTTTATTCTTTTCTAAAGATCGCTGAAGCTCATCCTAACAAATGCTGCATATTAGTCAATTAATAAATTCCTAGATGACAAAGATCTACAGCAGAAAAAGCAGGAAAATTTTAATGCAATGCAATTATTCTCGTTAGTAAGTAAGATATTTCGGTATCTATGTAATTGTATTTTTAAATACAGTTTGTTTTTCCTATGTCTGAACTCTCAACAGAATGCGCTGTCTTCGGTTTTTCTGCTAGGCCGAGAAAGACTGCATTGCAACTTGCAAGGTGAGCGCGCAATGAAGTCCAGAACAACTGACGGTGACTCCGTCTGGTGAGAGTTCAAACATAGGAAAAACGAACTGTACGCACTAGGAAAACGATCAGTGAAACGCGTTGATGAGCGAGCATCGTTACGTGCAAATTCTCCAACAGAAATTCCTTGCCGATTTGAAATATGATCCACTCATGACTCAATCAACATAAAAACGCGTTCAATACATTTATTTTCGGGCTTTACAGAGATGCCGATGCGTGTACATCTAAAGATGGAAGTCGTGTAATTTTTCACGATTTTCATGGCCCTCTAGCTCGCAAATGGCATTACCTATTGTTGACTTATACTTGGAATATATGGTTGGGTGGGCCATAGTTCCAAATTAAAATAATTCGCAACAATGTGAAATTTTCCAATTTTAAGATCCAGTAGGCCGAAAAAGCCATGCTCCTCAGTTTATTATAGGCAGTAACGGTATGTTGAGTGAGTGTGAGTGCATACAGTACGACTTGGCTGGGTGAAGCGACCGCTCCACTAGATGTAGGGTGGAACCGTCCCGGCATTTGCCCTCGACTGCCGGAACCTAGACAAATGTCAGTCAGGAAGGACGAACTTCATTCTATTCTTGAGTAGGAATGCACAAATACAAGAAAATGCTGTCATAAGGAGTATATTTCCTTGGCAACCATCATACTTCCCAACACATGTAAAGGCCCACGGTCTGCAAGACACGAAGGCAGAAAGTTCAACATTTGTGTCCGTTTGTGGTTATTCATATCATGGACTTTTTCCATATCAATGACCTGATACTTCATATTATCTAGACGCAGTATTGAGAACTTAATCACCAGTATTGTGTTTCCATGAGTGTGCCAGTAGAGATGTCAGTTAAAAGAATGCAACTCACCTAGGTGTCCATCAAGATCTCAGCACCCAGCAGTCCAACACAGGGGCAGATCCACAGCGATCATTGAACCCTATAGGCCTACATGAGCAGCGAGCTCCGATCATTTACTGGAAATGAAGAAAAGAAAGTCAGTTCGTTTTAAAGCCCCAACAAATCAACATATCCCTTGGTCCAAATGTTTTGTAGTGTTGACTTATTATATGCTACAAACCCCTCTAACAAATGAGAAGATACCATAGGTACTCCAAAATATTGTTCGAATAAAAATCAATAAAGAATCAATTGAGTCTTCGACCCAAAAAAAGTAAGAACAAACCCTGTCGGAAGTCTGATGCGGTAGGTAATAGAATATGGTATGCTATAGAGAGGAATAGCCTCTCTATGCTATGCTATCGGGTCATTACTTCAACAAGCCTTACCTCGACCATGGGGCAGTCCCCGATTAAGCTACATACCAACGGCGAAGATTAATTTGCCTATTTTCGGCAAAACTATGGCTAACCCAAAGGCTGGAGCGTCCCTGGGGTTCCAATGTCCTCGTCAAGAACTCAGTTCCAAGGGATCGAACAACCAGAATGGCCTGGTGCGTAGGCCATCGCACCTACCTGGTGCGTAGGCCATCGCACCTACCTGGTGCGTAGGAACTAAATTTTGCAAGAGGGGGAATAATATTGTTAAATAACTTGAGCTGGAGATAAAAGTGTCCACGAAGACAATGGGGGTCTGAAAAAAATTAATTTCAGCCATGAATTTGGTGTATTCCTTCGCGATTTTAACACTTTTTAAGCATATTTTTATCTTGACATATAAATGTATAAGGACATAGGGAGGGGAATTGAATCAGAGATTCAGATATTGATTCCTACGCGCCTGGATGGCACACCCTGGAGTGATCACCCTTACGATACATCAGCACGATCAAGACGCGGCATGCGCTTGCACGGTTTTGTCAAGTACAACTTGAGGTAGTAACGTCCGCTCCGATCATTTACTGGACATCAAGAAAACCATATTAATTACCCATCCCCTAACAAAATATGAAGAAAATGAAACCAGAATATCTAAAGTCCCAATTAACCCCCCAAAAGTATTTAACGCAATTGCCCCACCCCTGTAACCAAAAAAAGAAAAGCTATTACCTACTCTAAAACATTGACAGAATAAAAGTAATTAAAAAAATCTATTGAGTTCTGACACAGAGAAGTAACAAGACAATGTCCTCGGCCAGTTAGGTACAACAGGATGCTCGAGGCCCCTGCGTCGAACCCAGGTCTGCTGATCAGCTTGACAGAACCCTGCGACAATACAAACAGTAGTTAGAGAGAAGACTAGAGGTTAGTCATGTAACACAGACACAATACTGGCAGCAAACTACAATACTGGTAACAATTCTCAATACTGATTAATGTCGTCCATGACCATACAAGTACACTCCATTTTACCTTTTTCGTGTGGGGTTTATTTTAAAATAGGTAGGTATAGATATTACTATTTCTTACCTTGCTTTCCATAAGCTTCTCAAAAGTAGTGATGCCACAAGAATGGCTAAGTATGTTCGTCAAGCTTGCTCTGAACTGCTCTAAGTTGCTCCAACTTGCACCAGCCTTCCTGTAGGCCGACGAACACAATTACCTGTTCCAAGCAGGTTCGAAAGTCCGACGAACAGACCTATCATTTCTTTTTTATATGTAAATTTAAATTTTCCATAAAAGCATCAGCCAAATTTCGATCGTCAAACCCATAGCAATGGAGCTGAAGTTTGGCAGATAGTTCAGAGAAGTATAAGGATCGGTCAGAAGCGCTTGAAATGGAAAATATTCGAGCAGTCTTCATGCAGTGTCTATAGACTAGAATATATCCCAGAAAAAACACTACGTGTAAAAAAGGCAGCCAAGTCTCCTTTAAAAAACTCAACACCGAAAAGGAGTGATACCAAAAAAGGTGCCAAGTCAATGACATTTCCAAATATTTAATCGTATTTTTGAAATAAAAGTATAAACACCGAGAAATACTTAACAAACTTAAAAAACGATGGACTTAGCGCATCGTTATTTTCGTTTTACACGGAGTGTTTTTTTTTCTAGCATCCCGAATACTCGATGAAGTAAATATATGAGGAGACTTCCCTATTCAGCACTGAGTAGCAGTGATGTCACAAAAATGGTTAATTGTGGTCTCATATGATTAAAAAATGAAATAATTTGTGTCTTTTGAACAAAATAAAAGTAAATTAAATTCATCCTCTCCTGCTTCCTGAGTAAATCTTTAACGCAATCTAGGAAACGTCCAACGAGAAGGGTTTAACTAAAAGATGAAGAAGATAGGAGACATGACCCGATTGGTGTAGCAACATTAATATGAATCACACACAAATTATCATGCGAATTTAATTGTTTCGCTGTCTGGTACGCTGTCTCGACGGATCACTTGTCCTGCAAGGAATTAGTGCTTCATATCCTACGAAGTTGCCTAAAGAAATGTGCGTGCGAGAGGGAGAACTAAACAATGTCTGATTGTTGTGCTAAACCGGTGAATACGGTGAACAAGTCAAGAAGCAAATACTTGTATAAAAACCCCAAATAAAATACAATCAGGCTGATATAATGTTCATTCTATACTGAGCTCAAACAGCCAAGGCTAGAGCACATTAATGGCTACTAGCTAGGTTAATAGTAAATGATGAGGTACTTGTATTGCTGTTGTTTGCTGCTCGTGGGTCTGGATCATGTTAATGCAACTACCTGACAATGCCCTACGCTTGGTTCTGATGGAACTGTATCGGACATTGCCAGTGGAAGATCTCGCAGCTCCTCTCATCTTCAGTCTTGTCCCAGGATATTCTTGTATTCAAATCACACTGACGCCAATATAAACCAATGTAAGTATTTCAGTAGCTATACCTATTAATTTTGTATGGATCAACTCAATGTGTTTTCATCGTAACATTTCAGAACCAGATATTTAATATTGGAATCCATTTCTTGTTAAATAACTGTTAGTGTAATGTTTCATTTGATGAATAATTACTTTGTTGATCATTCCAAATTAAATATAATATGCTGAAAGTAAATTTATGATCTGGAGGGAAAAATAAACTGAAACGAACTATTAATGTTCTCAAATTATATTCAGGTTGTCTTGGATATTTGATTCTCTTTATTGGGAAAATCAATATTTTTGCTTTTTTGTTGCATTTTGTTGGCAAACAAAGCAAGTTCAGTACATTATTACTACTAGGTATTGTAAGAAAGGTATGAGACTGTCTGCATGACATCAAGGAGGCGGGGAGAATAATGGAAGTTGATTAATATTATGAAAGGTTTGTTCTTTTCTGACGGAAATAAAGTAGGTACCTACTTTTTAATTGATCTTGTTGACTTGTTATCTCCCAACAAGTGGGGTCTCGTCCGAACATTAATAGTTACAACACTGAGGTAATAAACCAACTAGACATGTCTAGTTATCCATTTGATGAAGATAACTTGCCACTGGATGTAGTCCGCGATTTGGGCCGATTTCAAGCCGACGATTTTGATGGTCAATACCTCATCCGCCGGTTAATGTCCCCTATGTCCCTGCTCCTAGGGCACCAACCCTACCGCCCCCCGTGCCCGCAGTTCCGGAAGTTCCGCCACACACTCCCATTCCAGAAGTTCCGCCATACACTCCGTCCACCTTGGATACCTCTCCTGCTCAGTTGTTCGAAGTTCTCTGCCGGGTTCACCATTTAGCTTTAAAGCTTGAAATTCCGACTTTCATTGGATATTCAGACTCTAAAATGCCGGAAGTGTTTCTTCGGGATTGCTGCAAATATGCAAAAGTTCTTATCAGCGGGATGAGGCATAGCTTATCAAGGACATGATTCCACAAGTGTTATACTCGGCGACGCTGAACGCTGGTGGTTGTCACGAGGAGGATACACACTATGGAAGTCATTTTCCAAGGATTTCATCCATGCTTTTGGGCAGCCCGATCGCATACTGCGGTTGCGACGTGAATAGGATGCACGGACCCAGCATCCAGAGGAAGATTTCGGTTCATTTGTCAGGGTAATTGCAGAGTATTACGAAAGATTGGGATCGTCGTATGCAGAAGAGGAACTGATCGAAATATGTCTGGCTCAAGCCTCGCCGATGACTCGTCAGTGACGAGTCATGGACGTCATTTCTAATCAATTCAAGAGCTGGGGTGCGATCACATAAAATGATAACTTCCTTGTCACGGTGACAAGTCCCTAGAAGGCCGTGAATAGCATTGAGTGAGAAGCTTGTCACCGTGACAAGAAAGTTATCATTTTATGTAATCCCACCCCTGGAGACATAAGTATTGAAGTCAGGCGCCTTGCATAGCGCAACGCACCCTATGTTCCACGCCCTCTCCCTCAAGATGCCATGGAACGTGACCTAGCTTTCTATCCTCAAATGACTACACGGCATACTCTCATGATCATGACACCGAAGACTAATGTACTGATCCACCTATTCCGTCCACTGAGATTGTGACTCGAAAGCTGGTGTCGACGTCCGACGGACGATTGATTGATTGATTGATTATTGTGGTTTAACGGCGCGTCAACGACGAGGTTATATTACGCACATTAATATTTGCATTTTTGCATTTAACTTTGTTGATATAAGTGGAGGACATGGGGAGGGGTCGACCTAACTGGCCCGATCCGGGGGAGTCCAGCACTGGTGGGAAGGCCAGGCCGGAATGGGGACGGACCGGGGGGGAGGGGGAGACTTCGGGCCGGTGGGACTTGATTTCAGGGGGATCACCATCTCGAGGGGGGAGGCCGGCCCGAGGGGACCGCAAATTCAAGGGAGGGCATGGGACTAGGTCGACCCTGGACTGCACTTGGTTGGGACCAACTCGCTATGCGAGCCGGTCCCTTAAGCCCCACCACCGCGTCAAGGTGGCAGTCCATTGGTGAGGCCGACGGACGATGTATGCAACCGATGTGTACCTTTAGGGCAGGGTTAAAACAAAAAATCGTTCTACGGGTCAAATTGTGGTGCTCAAATCCCTGGAATCAAGTAGGTACTTGGACGAAAAAAGTGCATGTATAGGTCCAAAAACTTGATTTGTTCATGATTTATTGTGTTTTTTCCGTAAAATTTTCTTTTTATATACCTAAAAATTGCTCTATAGATGTATGACCTTGAGAGAAAATGTTCTCGGGGGCTTCGTACTCAAACCCCTTTCCTCACAATAAATAATAAAAAATAAAAGTAGCACTATTATTGGCTGCTCGAAATGCATGACCCTGCATACAGCTAGCACTTTTTTAAGAATGATGAGGCGATGAAACGAAATAGTTTCAGTCCGAAATTATTTCAGATCCATGTTCCATATGGAAATTTAATTGGTTTAAGTTATATTATATTATGTGGGGGCAGAAGTACTGTTTTCGACATTTCAGAGTCTGTGCAATGCAAACTAATTAATTAATTATGTGCGATCACATAAAATGAGAACTTTGTTCGCACGGTGACAACATAGTATAAAGATCAGCCCGTTCACTTCTTCACGGTGACAAGCACCCTAGAAGGCCGTGAATAATATTAAATGAGAAAATTGTCACTGCGACAAGAAAGTTGTGATGTGATCGCACCTATGGATCGCACCCAGGGCTGCGATCGTGTAAAATGGCAACTTCCTTGTCACGGTGACAAGTCTCTAGAAGACCGTGAATAACATTGAGATGAGAAGCTTGTCGATTCGACAAGGGAGTTGTCATTTTACACGATCGCAGCCCTGTACTATGTCTTTCAAGTTTTTCTCTCTAGAAACAGTTATATCTCATTTTTTTGTCAATTTTAGTTTTACTAGAAACAAACATGTCATCTGTTTCAATAGATTTATAAATCTCATAATTTAAACAGATGTGTCTAATAAATATTTTATTTTTTATATTATTTTTATTTTATTTACCATTATGCATTAATTATGTTCTGATGGATTATCTCGTACATTTCCATAATCTTTGAAATTAAATCTCCAAGTTGATAAAATATTTGATTGGCATCTGAACAGTACTGATAGACTCTTAATCCGCTTATGCAAATTCACTCGTCAATTCTTCACTGCAACGAAAGCAATGTCAGTCCGCTTTGTTCGGATGTCGGAGAGAAAGCTTTTAAAGGACTGACGATCCCAGAGACCGCATAGATTACGTTAGTGTGTGTGCAAAATTTCAGATCGATTGCTTGAGCGGCTTAACCTGGGCAGTGCAGGCAAAAAAAAAAAAAAAAAAAAACACAGAGAAAGTGCCATAAGAGTACCGTGGTGACGCTCGCTATACGCTCAGCTCGCTCAATGAGAGTGTGCGCTCCGTACGACTTGGTTGGCTCCACTAGATAAAATCAAATCATTCCACTCACTCACTACACACGAGTAATTGAAGAACTAAAGAATTATTTAAACTAGGAAAACGCTCGGTGTTACGCGTTGATAAGCGAGCACCGGTATGTGCAGCACATGATCTAACCCCATGACCTAACCGAAATTTCGTGAATAATCCACAAATAATCATTTGCAGGAGCACAGAAGAGTTCAAATTTTCTTCAGAGACTGGCAAGATTGCCACAAAACCTTACATTCAATATAAATCCAAGATAAACAAAGACTTTCCAGTCACTCCCAGGATCACAGAAAAGATCAATCGTTCTTCAGAAAAGGACTAAAACTTCCAAGAAAGAATCTCCAAACAGAAAGAATAATAACTTACAGAATATCAAAATAGTTTGACAACTCCTGTCATTAATAAACACAAAGAAGAAGATAATATACCAGGAAACAACTTAGTAAAATACAAATATTTGAACAGGTCAAGCGAGAGCAGTCTCGCTTGACAAAGCCGGTCGAACGCATCGGCGAAATATTGCGGACTCTTTTTATTTTTATTTCTTGACAATACCAGTGTTTCTGTTCAAATATTTGTATTTTACTAACTCCTGTCATATTGACATGACCATGATCAACCATGAGCATGGTTAGAAGGAGTTCAGCAAGTAATTGAAGACGGTAGCATCTTTGGGAATGACCAGAACAAAAATGAAATCCTTAAACCGCAATAAGATAAGAAGTGAAGAAAGATTCTTTCGAAAATGAACAGTACGGGATAGGTATGAGATGGGAGAGGTAAATCAAGAATGGTTAACAGATACCGTAAGTGACATCACGCTTACATCCTCTCCAACACCATGTGACATCACAATTACACCCTATCCAGCACCATGTGACATCACTTACACCCTCTCCAGCACCATGTGACATCACAATTACACCCTCTCCAGCACCATGTGACATCACTTACACCCTCTCCAGCACCATGTGACATCACAATTACACCCTATTCAGCACCATGTGACATCACTTACACCCTCTCCAGCACCATGTGACATCACTTACACTCTCCCCAGCACCATGTGACATCACTTTACACCCTCCCCAGCACCATGTGACATCACACTTACACCTTCTCCAGCACCATGTACTTACACCCTTTCCAGCACCATGTGACATCACTTACACCCTCTCCGGCACCATGTGACATCACTTACACCCTCTACACCACCATGTGACATCACTTACACCCTCCCCAGCACCATGTGACATCACTTACACCCTCTACACCACCATGTGACATCACTTACACCCTCCCCAGCACCATGTGACATCACTTACACCCTCTACACCACCATGTGACATCACTTACACCCTCTCCAGCACCATGTGACATCACTTACACCCAGTTGAAGGAGGTGTCACAGAAAATATCAATCTTTCTCCAGAAAATTGTTTGATTACTAATTAAGCTTATATTTACTAAAAACTTCCAAGAAAGCATCTCCAAACAGAAAAAAATATCACTTACAGATTATCAAAATAGTTTGACAACTCCTGTCAAATTTGTCAAATTGAGCATGGCATGACCATGCTCAACATGAGCGTGGTTAGAAGGAGTTCGGCAAGCAATCGAAGACGGTAACATCATTGGGGGGGTGGGGGGGGGGGGGGACTAGAACAAAAATGAAATCCTTGAACCGCAATTAGAGGAGAAGTGGGAACGATTCTTTCGAAAATGAACAGTACGGTATTGGTATGAGTTGGGAGAGGTAAATCATTTTACTGAAATGCTGAAAGGCTGAAAATCATTTTGACCATAACCAGAATCGTAATATTAGTTTTGTGAAAAAATTGGCCTAATGGACCAATGGTGATGGGAGGAGTAAATGTAGCATAATAGTTCTCTTTACTCACACTAGAGCAGCACTGCCCATATAGTGGGAGAGGGAGCCAATCAAACGTGTGGGGGAAAGACAGTTAAATTTCCAAATGGATCCATTGCTATTTGATTACTATTGATTACTGTGCTGTCACAGCCTTCTTGACGGTCACGGCCCACATCCTTCTGTCATCTGTTTTATTCGTGACGTCACATAGCAAGATAATGACTAGTGGTCCATTCGTTACTTCCAGGAGACGCCAGATGCAAAAATAATAATAATACAAAAAATAGAGATTCGAGCCATAAATTTCAAGTGGGCACGCTCGATACGCTGGCAAAATTTCGCCAAGAAAAAGCGCAGTATCCCTCAGACACTAAAATCTTATAATTTCACTTTTGACGCTTTCCAATTGTACCCGAACCCTCCGCCAAAGTCGAGGCCGGCGCAGTTCCATTGACAGCCCACCAATAAATACTCCACTCTCGGAATTGTATACGGAATGATTTGTTGTTTGGTTTAGTTATTACATCGCCAGCCACCTGTATGGAGTCAGAGAAGCCGACAGCCGACAAGGCAGGTCGGCGTTGTCGTCGACGATGTCGTTATTGTTCGGGGAGGGTGGAGATGACAGACGAGAAGGACAATGCAGTGGAGGCGCCATCATGAGACGTGACAACTTTAGGAGGGCAACGTTGATTCTTTGTAGTTATGCAATTCTTCGTTGTGATAGAGATGTGGAGACCTCGCCATGTAAACCCATCAAACTGCGATTTTCTCTCATTATGAATGTAGTTTTTTAGTTTTTGGCGCTCAAACAATCACAAACAAAAAGTTGCTGAAAATGTCGAATACTCCTTGGCAATTACAGAAATTAGCTATCCTATAAAGTTGCAATCACTGTAGATGGAAAAAATGAGCCTTGAAGTAATGTAATGCACTTTGATGAAATTTAGTGGTCGGCAGGAACAGATCTTTCAGCGTTTGTATGTATTATCTAATTATAATGCTGTCTAATAATGGACTAGTTTTCTGTCCCATCTCACAATTATACCTAATTAGTTCATTCTGATTAAAAAAATAAAAATTGATTAGTAATTATATATTAAATAATAATGAACTGATCAATATCATTGATGGTGAAATTATGATCGACTACTAATTAGCAGATGTCAGCTTACATCAAATTGAATTTCTATTTGAGATTTAATTATTTTATTTTATACCTATTGCTTGAAAGTTTGCTTTGGTATACAAAAGATGATCTAATTCGTCTGTTTGTGTTCTTCATCTGGCATCACATGAAACAGGAATTTCGATCGAAACACTTTTCGATCTTAAAAATTTGGCAAATTCACCTAAGCTACCCAGAATCTAATTATATAACTCACTGATAAGTAATATTTTGATCAACTGAAGTCATATATACGAGTAAAAAAATAGTTATACGGAAAGTTTCACTATTTTTGTCTTTCTTGCACATTAATTAAAGAATAGAAGAGCAATTTTAAAAATAAATATTCGTAGAACAATGCCAACTAGAAAGAATGCAATTAGTATTTTTTGTTCTAAATATGAAATAATGTTACCACAGATTACAACCACGTTCAGTGATTCTTGGTATTCATAAATTTCGTTTTTTTTCATGAACTAAATTTGAAGCGATTTTACGACCACCATCATACTTTACAACTGCATCTGCATACTTCACAAGTTCACTGTATACTATAGGTAGGTATATTTAAGATTAATTAGTTCCTGCAATTTTTATGTCTTTACGAACGGTTTTATGTTATAGCTGCAAAGTATAAGGTATGTAAATTTTATGCCTAATTGTGCTCATCTTTTTGTATGTCATTAAAATATTGACTATATATTACGCATCAGTCACAAATAATTTATGAATGTGAAAATATTTCACAAATTATCTTTATTTTTTCCTTATCATTTTCTTAAACAAATGTACCTATACGTTCTAATACTTCTTTCATACTGGTAAGTAATACATGGAAAAAGCAACATTAGGAGAACATATAGTATTTGGAAGTTATAATGGAAAATGCAACGCACTTGTGGGAGGATTGTGTGAAATGAGATTAAGATTTAGAGATTAGATTATTAGGGTTTAACGGTGCGTCAACGACGAGGTTATATTGCGCACATTAATTTTAACTTTTAACTTTGTTGATCTAAGTGGAGGACATCGGGAGGGGTCGACCTAACGGGCCCGATCCGGGGGAGTCTGAAACTGGTGGGAAAGCCAGATCAGAATGGGGACTTCCGGGAAGGGGGGGGGGGGAAGCTTCGGGCCGGTGGGACCCGATTTCAGGGGGATCACCATCTCGAGGGGGGAGGCCGGCCCGAGGGGCCCGCGAATTTGGGGAGGGGAGGGGACTAGGTCGACCCTGGACTGCACTTGGTTGGGACCAACACTCGTTATGTCCTCACTACCGCGTCAAGGTAGCAGTCCATTGGTGGGGAAAAATTAGAGAAATTAATGACACATCTTTTCCATGATCTTTATTCTTTTCTAAAGATCGCTGAAGCTCATCCTAACAAATGCTGCATATTAGTCAATTAATAAATTCCTAGATGACAAAGATCTACAGCAGAAAAAGCAGGAAAATTTTAATGCAATGCAATTATTCTCGTTAGTAAGTAAGATATTTCGGTATCTATGTAATTGTATTTTTAAATACAGTTTGTTTTTCCTATGTCTGAACTCTCAACAGAATGCGCTGTCTTCGGTTTTTCTGCTAGGCCGAGAAAGACTGCATTGCAACTTGCAAGGTGAGCGCGCAATGAAGTCCAGAACAACTGACGGTGACTCCGTCTGGTGAGAGTTCAAACATAGGAAAAACGAACTGTACGCACTAGGAAAACGATCAGTGAAACGCGTTGATGAGCGAGCATCGTTACGTGCAAATTCTCCAACAGAAATTCCTTGCCGATTTGAAATATGATCCACTCATGACTCAATCAACATAAAAACGCGTTCAATACATTTATTTTCGGGCTTTACAGAGATGCCGATGCGTGTACATCTAAAGATGGAAGTCGTGTAATTTTTCACGATTTTCATGGCCCTCTAGCTCGCAAATGGCATTACCTATTGTTGACTTATACTTGGAATATATGGTTGGGTGGGCCATAGTTCCAAATTAAAATAATTCGCAACAATGTGAAATTTTCCAATTTTAAGATCCAGTAGGCCGAAAAAGCCATGCTCCTCAGTTTATTATAGGCAGTAACGGTATGTTGAGTGAGTGTGAGTGCATACAGTACGACTTGGCTGGGTGAAGCGACCGCTCCACTAGATGTAGGGTGGAACCGTCCCGGCATTTGCCCTCGACTGCCGGAACCTAGACAAATGTCAGTCAGGAAGGACGAACTTCATTCTATTCTTGAGTAGGAATGCACAAATACAAGAAAATGCTGTCATAAGGAGTATATTTCCTTGGCAACCATCATACTTCCCAACACATGTAAAGGCCCACGGTCTGCAAGACACGAAGGCAGAAAGTTCAACATTTGTGTCCGTTTGTGGTTATTCATATCATGGACTTTTTCCATATCAATGACCTGATACTTCATATTATCTAGACGCAGTATTGAGAACTTAATCACCAGTATTGTGTTTCCATGAGTGTGCCAGTAGAGATGTCAGTTAAAAGAATGCAACTCACCTAGGTGTCCATCAAGATCTCAGCACCCAGCAGTCCAACACAGGGGCAGATCCACAGCGATCATTGAACCCTATAGGCCTACATGAGCAGCGAGCTCCGATCATTTACTGGAAATGAAGAAAAGAAAGTCAGTTCGTTTTAAAGCCCCAACAAATCAACATATCCCTTGGTCCAAATGTTTTGTAGTGTTGACTTATTATATGCTACAAACCCCTCTAACAAATGAGAAGATACCATAGGTACTCCAAAATATTGTTCGAATAAAAATCAATAAAGAATCAATTGAGTCTTCGACCCAAAAAAAGTAAGAACAAACCCTGTCGGAAGTCTGATGCGGTAGGTAATAGAATATGGTATGCTATAGAGAGGAATAGCCTCTCTATGCTATGCTATCGGGTCATTACTTCAACAAGCCTTACCTCGACCATGGGGCAGTCCCCGATTAAGCTACATACCAACGGCGAAGATTAATTTGCCTATTTTCGGCAAAACTATGGCTAACCCAAAGGCTGGAGCGTCCCTGGGGTTCCAATGTCCTCGTCAAGAACTCAGTTCCAAGGGATCGAACAACCAGAATGGCCTGGTGCGTAGGCCATCGCACCTACCTGGTGCGTAGGCCATCGCACCTACCTGGTGCGTAGGAACTAAATTTTGCAAGAGGGGGAATAATATTGTAAAATAACTTGAGCTGGAGATAAAAGTGTCCACGAAGACAATGGGGGTCTGAAAAAAATTAATTTCAGCCATGAATTTGGTGTATTCCTTCGCGATTTTAACACTTTTTAAGCATATTTTTATCTTGACATATAAATGTATAAGGACATAGGGAGGGGAATTGAATCAGAGATTCAGATATTGATTCCTACGCGCCTGGATGGCACACCCTGGAGTGATCACCCTTACGATACATCAGCACGATCAAGACGCGGCATGCGCTTGCACGGTTTTGTCAAGTACAACTTGAGGTAGTAACGTCCGCTCCGATCATTTACTGGACATCAAGAAAACCATATTAATTACCCATCCCCTAACAAAATATGAAGAAAATGAAACCAGAATATCTAAAGTCCCAATTAACCCCCCAAAAGTATTTAACGCAATTGCCCCACCCCTGTAACCAAAAAAAGAAAAGCTATTACCTACTCTAAAACATTGACAGAATAAAAGTAATTAAAAAAATCTATTGAGTTCTGACACAGAGAAGTAACAAGACAATGTCCTCGGCCAGTTAGGTACAACAGGATGCTCGAGGCCCCTGCGTCGAACCCGGGTCTGCTGATCAGCTTGACAGAACCCTGCGACAATACAAACAGTAGTTAGAGAGAAGACTAGAGGTTAGTCATGTAACACAGACACAATACTGGCAGCAAACTACAATACTGGTAACAATTCTCAATACTGATTAATGTCGTCCATGACCATACAAGTACACTCCATTTTACCTTTTTCGTGTGGGGTTTATTTTAAAATAGGTAGGTATAGATATTACTATTTCTTACCTTGCTTTCCATAAGCTTCTCAAAAGTAGTGATGCCACAAGAATGGCTAAGTATGTTCGTCAAGCTTGCTCTGAACTGCTCTAAGTTGCTCCAACTTGCACCAGCCTTCCTGTAGGCCGACGAACACAATTACCTGTTCCAAGCAGGTTCGAAAGTCCGACGAACAGACCTATCATTTCTTTTTTATATGTAAATTTAAATTTTCCATAAAAGCATCAGCCAAATTTCGATCGTCAAACCCATAGCAATGGAGCTGAAGTTTGGCAGATAGTTCAGAGAAGTATAAGGATCGGTCAGAAGCGCTTGAAATGGAAAATATTCGAGCAGTCTTCATGCAGTGTCTATAGACTAGAATATATCCCAGAAAAAAACACTACGTGTAAAAAAGGCAGCCAAGTCTCCTTTAAAAAACTCAACACCGAAAAGGAGTGATACCAAAAAAGGTGCCAAGTCAATGACATTTCCAAATATTTAATCGTATTTTTGAAATAAAAGTATAAACACCGAGAAATACTTAACAAACTTAAAAAACGATGGACTTAGCGCATCGTTATTTTCGTTTTACACGGAGTGTTTTTTTTTCTAGCATCCCGAATACTCGATGAAGTAAATATATGAGGAGACTTCCCTATTCAGCACTGAGTAGCAGTGATGTCACAAAAATGGTTAATTGTGGTCTCATATGATTAAAAAATGAAATAATTTGTGTCTTTTGAACAAAATAAAAGTAAATTAAATTCATCCTCTCCTGCTTCCTGAGTAAATCTTTAACGCAATCTAGGAAACGTCCAACGAGAAGGGTTTAACTAAAAGATGAAGAAGATAGGAGACATGACCCGATTGGTGTAGCAACATTAATATGAATCACACACAAATTATCATGCGAATTTAATTGTTTCGCTGTCTGGTACGCTGTCTCGACGGATCACTTGTCCTGCAAGGAATTAGTGCTTCATATCCTACGAAGTTGCCTAAAGAAATGTGCGTGCGAGAGGGAGAACTAAACAATGTCTGATTGTTGTGCTAAACCGGTGAATACGGTGAACAAGTCAAGAAGCAAATACTTGTATAAAAACCCCAAATAAAATACAATCAGGCTGATATAATGTTCATTCTATACTGAGCTCAAACAGCCAAGGCTAGAGCACATTAATGGCTACTAGCTAGGTTAATAGTAAATGATGAGGTACTTGTATTGCTGTTGTTTGCTGCTCGTGGGTCTGGATCATGTTAATGCAACTACCTGACAATGCCCTACGCTTGGTTCTGATGGAACTGTATCGGACATTGCCAGTGGAAGATCTCGCAGCTCCTCTCATCTTCAGTCTTGTCCCAGGATATTCTTGTATTCAAATCACACTGACGCCAATATAAACCAATGTAAGTATTTCAGTAGCTATACCTATTAATTTTGTATGGATCAACTCAATGTGTTTTCATCGTAACATTTCAGAACCAGATATTTAATATTGGAATCCATTTCTTGTTAAATAACTGTTAGTGTAATGTTTCATTTGATGAATAATTACTTTGTTGATCATTCCAAATTAAATATAATATGCTGAAAGTAAATTTATGATCTGGAGGGAAAAAGAAACTGAAACGAACTATTAATGTTCTCAAATTATATTCAGGTTGTCTTGGATATTTGATTCTCTTTATTGGGAAAATCAATATTTTTGCTTTTTTGTGGCATTTTGTTGGCAAACAAAGCAAGTTCAGTACATTATTACTACTAGGTATTGTAAGAAAGGTATGAGACTGTCTGCATGACATCAAGGAGGCGGGGAGAATAATGGAAGTTGATTAATATTATGAAAGGTTTGTTCTTTTCTGACGGAAATAAAGTAGGTACCTACTTTTTAATTGATCTTGTTGACTTGTTATCTCCCAACAAGTGGGGTCTCGTCCGAACATTAATAGTTACAACACTGAGGTAATAAACCAACTAGACATGTCTAGTTATCCATTTGATGAAGATAACTTGCCACTGGATGTAGTCCGCGATTTGGGCCGATTTCAAGCCGACGATTTTGATGGTCAATACCTCATCCGCCGGTTAATGTCCCCTATGTCCCTGCTCCTAGGGCACCAACCCTACCGCCCCCCGTGCCCGCAGTTCCGGAAGTTCCGCCACACACTCCCATTCCAGAAGTTCCGCCATACACTCCGTCCACCTTGGATACCTCTCCTGCTCAGTTGTTCGAAGTTCTCTGCCGGGTTCACCATTTAGCTTTAAAGCTTGAAATTCCGACTTTCATTGGATATTCAGACTCTAAAATGCCGGAAGTGTTTCTTCGGGATTGCTGCAAATATGCAAAAGTTCTTATCAGCGGGATGAGGCATAGCTTATCAAGGACATGATTCCACAAGTGTTATACTCGGCGACGCTGAACGCTGGTGGTTGTCACGAGGAGGATTCACACTATGGAAGTCATTTTCCAAGGATTTCATCCATGCTTTTGGGCAGCCCGATCGCATACTGCGGTTGCGACGTGAATAGGATGCACGGACCCAGCATCCAGAGGAAGATTTCGGTTCATTTGTCAGGGTAATTGCAGAGTATTACGAAAGATTGGGATCGTCGTATGCAGAAGAGGAACTGATCGAAATATGTCTGGCTCAAGCCTCGCCGATGACTCGTCAGTGACGAGTCATGGACGTCATTTCTAATCAATTCAAGAGCTGGGGTGCGATCACATAAAATGATAACTTCCTTGTCACGGTGACAAGTCCCTAGAAGGCCGTGAATAGCATTGAGTGAGAAGCTTGTCACCGTGACAAGAAAGTTATCATTTTATGTAATCCCACCCCTGGAGACATAAGTATTGAAGTCAGGCGCCTTACATAGCGCAACGCACCCTATGTTCCACGCCCTCTCCCTCAAGATGCCATGGAACGTGACCTAGCTTTCTATCCTCAAATGACTACACGGCATACTCTCATGATCATGACACCGAAGACTAATGTACTGATCCACCTATTCCGTCCACTGAGATTGTGACTCGAAAGCTGGTGTCGACGTCCGACGGACGATTGATTGATTGATTGATTATTGTGGTTTAACGGCGCGTCAACGACGAGGTTATATTACGCACATTAATATTTGCATTTTTGCATTTAACTTTGTTGATATAAGTGGAGGACATGGGGAGGGGTCGACCTAACTGGCCCGATCCGGGGGAGTCCAGCACTGGTGGGAAGGCCAGGCCGGAATGGGGACGGACCGGGGGGGAGGGGGAGACTTCGGGCCGGTGGGACTTGATTTCAGGGGGATCACCATCTCGAGGGGGGAGGCCGGCCCGAGGGGACCGCAAATTCAAGGGAGGGCATGGGACTAGGTCGACCCTGGACTGCACTTGGTTGGGACCAACTCGCTATGCGAGCCGGTCCCTTAAGCCCCACCACCGCGTCAAGGTGGCAGTCCATTGGTGAGGCCGACGGACGATGTATGCAACCGATGTGTACCTTTAGGGCAGGGTTAAAACAAAAAATCGTTCTACGGGTCAAATTGTGGTGCTCAAATCCCTGGAATCAAGTAGGTACTTGGACGAAAAAAGTGCATGTATAGGTCCAAAAACTTGATTTGTTCATGATTTATTGTGTTTTTTCCGTAAAATTTTCTTTTTATATACCTAAAAATTGCTCTATAGATGTATGACCTTGAGAGAAAATGTTCTCGGGGGCTTCGTACTCAAACCCCTTTCCTCACAATATATAATAAAAAATAAAAGTAGCACTATTATTGGCTGCTCGAAATGCATGACCCTGCATACAGCTAGCACTTTTTTAAGAATGATGAGGCGATGAAACGAAATAGTTTCAGTCCGAAATTATTTCAGATCCATGTTCCATATGGAAATTTAATTGGTTTAAGTTATATTATATTATGTGGGGGCAGAAGTACTGTTTTCGACATTTCAGAGTCTGTGCAATGCAAACTAATTAATTAATTATGTGCGATCACATAAAATGAGAACTTTGTTCGCACGGTGACAACATAGTATAAAGATCAGCCCGTTCACTTCTTCACGGTGACAAGCACCCTAGAAGGCCGTGAATAATATTAAATGAGAAAATTGTCACTGCGACAAGAAAGTTGTGATGTGATCGCACCTATGGATCGCACCCAGGGCTGCGATCGTGTAAAATGGCAACTTCCTTGTCACGGTGACAAGTCTCTAGAAGACCGTGAATAACATTGAGATGAGAAGCTTGTCGATTCGACAAGGGAGTTGTCATTTTACACGATCGCAGCCCTGTACTATGTCTTTCAAGTTTTTCTCTCTAGAAACAGTTATATCTCATTTTTTATCAATTTTAGTTTTACTAGAAACAAACATGTCATCTGTTTCAATAGATTTATAAATCTCAAATTTAAACAGATGTGTCTAATAAATATTTTATTTTTTATATTATTTTTATTTTATTTACCATTATGCATTAATTATGTTCTGATGGATTATCTCGTACATTTCCATAATCTTTGAAATTAAATCTCCAAGTTGATAAAATATTTGATTGGCATCTGAACAGTACTGATAGACTCTTAATCCGCTTATGCAAATTCACTCGTCAATTCTTCACTGCAACGAAAGCAATGTCAGTCCGCTTTGTTCGGATGTCGGAGAGAAAGCTTTTAAAGGACTGACGATCCCAGAGACCGCATAGATTACGTTAGTGTGTGTGCAAAATTTCAGATCGATTGCTTGAGCGGCTTAACCTGGGCAGTGCAGGCAAAAAAAAAAAAAAAAAAACACAGAGAAAGTGCCATAAGAGTACCGTGGTGACGCTCGCTATACGCTCAGCTCGCTCAATGAGAGTGTGCGCTCCGTACGACTTGGTTGGCTCCACTAGATAAAATCAAATCATTCCACTCACTCACTACACACGAGTAATTGAAGAACTAAAGAATTATTTAAACTAGGAAAACGCTCGGTGTTACGCGTTGATAAGCGAGCACCGGTATGTGCAGCACATGATCTAACCCCATGACCTAACCGAAATTTCGTGAATAATCCACAAATAATCATTTGCAGGAGCACAGAAGAGTTCAAATTTTCTTCAGAGACTGGCAAGATTGCCACAAAACCTTACATTCAATATAAATCCAAGATAAACAAAGACTTTCCAGTCACTCCCAGGATCACAGAAAAGATCAATCGTTCTTCAGAAAAGGACTAAAACTTCCAAGAAAGAATCTCCAAACAGAAAGAATAATAACTTACAGAATATCAAAATAGTTTGACAACTCCTGTCATTAATAAACACAAAGAAGAAGATAATATACCAGGAAACAACTTAGTAAAATACAAATATTTGAACAGGTCAAGCGAGAGCAGTCTCGCTTGACAAAGCCGGTCGAACGCATCGGCGAAATATTGCGGACTCTTTTTATTTTTATTTCTTGACAATACCAGTGTTTCTGTTCAAATATTTGTATTTTACTAACTCCTGTCATATTGACATGACCATGATCAACCATGAGCATGGTTAGAAGGAGTTCAGCAAGTAATTGAAGACGGTAGCATCTTTGGGAATGACCAGAACAAAAATGAAATCCTTAAACCGCAATAAGATAAGAAGTGAAGAAAGATTCTTTCGAAAATGAACAGTACGGGATAGGTATGAGATGGGAGAGGTAAATCAAGAATGGTTAACAGATACCGTAAGTGACATCACGCTTACATCCTCTCCAACACCATGTGACATCACAATTACACCCTATCCAGCACCATGTGACATCACTTACACCCTCTCCAGCACCATGTGACATCACAATTACACCCTCTCCTGGGGTGCGATCACATAAAATGATAACTTCCTTGTCACGGTGACAAGTCCCTAGAAGGCCGTGAATAGCATTGAGTGAGAAGCTTGTCACCGTGACAAGAAAGTTATCATTTTATGTAATCCCACCCCAGCACCATGTGACATCACTTACACCCTCTCCAGCACCATGTGACATCACAATTACACCCTATTCAGCACCATGTGACATCACTTACACCCTCTCCAGCACCATGTGACATCACTTACACTCTCCCCAGCACCATGTGACATCACTTTACACCCTCCCCAGCACCATGTGACATCACACTTACACCTTCTCCAGCACCATGTACTTACACCCTCTCCAGCACCATGTGACATCACTTACACCCTCTCCGGCACCATGTGACATCACTTACACCCTCTACACCACCATGTGACATCACTTACACCCTCCCCAGCACCATGTGACATCACTTACACCCTCTACACCACCATGTGACATCACTTACACCCTCCCTAGCACCATGTGACATCACTTACACCCTCTACACCACCATGTGACATCACTTACACCCTCTCCAGCACCATGTGACATCACTTACACCCAGTTGAAGGAGGTGTCACAGAAAATATCAATCTTTCTCCAGAAAATTGTTTGATTACTAATTAAGCTTATATTTACTAAAAACTTCCAAGAAAGCATCTCCAAACAGAAAAAAATATCACTGACAGATTATCAAAATAGTTTGACAACTCATGTCAAATTTGTCAAATTGAGCATGGCATGACCATGCTCAACATGAGCGTGGTTAGAAGGAGTTCGGCAAGCAATCGAAGACGGTAACATCATTGGGGGGGTGGGGGGGGGGGGACTAGAACAAAAATGAAATCCTTGAACCGCAATTAGAGGAGAAGTGGGAAAGATTCTTTCGAAAATGAACAGTACGGTATTGGTATGAGTTGGGAGAGGTAAATCATTTTACTGAAATGCTGAAAGGCTGAAAATCATTTTGACCATAACCAGAATCGTAATATTAGTTTTGTGAAAAAATTGGCCTAATGGACCAATGGTGATGGGAGGAGTAAATGTAGCATAATAGTTCTCTTTACTCACACTAGAGCAGCACTGCCCATATAGTGGGAGAGGGAGCCAATCAAACGTGTGGTGGAAAGACAGTTAAATTTCCAAATGGATCCATTGCTATTTGATTACTATTGATTACTGTGCTGTCACAGCCTTCTTGACGGTCACGGCCCACATCCTTCTGTCATCTGTTTTATTCGTGACGTCACATAGCAAGATAATGACTAGTGGTCCATTCGTTACTTCCAGGAGACGCCAGATGCAAAAATAATAATAATACAAAAAATAGAGATTCGAGCCATAAATTTCAAGTGGGCACGCTCGATACGCTGGCAAAATTTCGCCAAGAAAAAGCGCAGTATCCCTCAGACACTAAAATCTTATAATTTCACTTTTGACGCTTTCCAATTGTACCCGAACCCTCCGCCAAAGTCGAGGCCGGCGCAGTTCCATTGACAGCCCACCAATAAATACTCCACTCTCGGAATTGTATACGGAATGATTTGTTGTTTGGTTTAGTTATTACATCGCCAGCCACCTGTATGGAGTCAGAGAAGCCGACAGCCGACAAGGCAGGTCGGCGTTGTCGTCGACGATGTCGTTATTGTTCGGGGAGGGTGGAGATGACAGACGAGAAGGACAATGCAGTGGAGGCGCCATCATGAGACGTGACAACTTTAGGAGGGCAACGTTGATTCTTTGTAGTTATGCAATTCTTCGTTGTGATAGAGATGTGGAGACCTCGCCATGTAAACCCATCAAACTGCGATTTTCTCTCATTATGAATGTAGTTTTTTAGTTTTTGGCGCTCAAACAATCACAAACAAAAAGTTGCTGAAAATGTCGAATACTCCTTGGCAATTACAGAAATTAGCTATCCTATAAAGTTGCAATCACTGTAGATGGAAAAAATGAGCCTTGAAGTAATGTAATGCACTTTGATGAAATTTAGTGGTCGGCAGGAACAGATCTTTCAGCGTTTGTATGTATTATCTAATTATAATGCTGTCTAATAATGGACTAGTTTTCTGTCCCATCTCACAATTATACCTAATTAGTTCATTCTGATTAAAAAAATAAAAATTGATTAGTAATTATATATTAAATAATAATGAACTGATCAATATCATTGATGGTGTAATTATGATCGACTACTAATTAGCAGATGTCAGCTTACATCAAATTGAATTTCTATTTGAGATTTAATTATTTTATTTTATACCTATTGCTTGAAAGTTTGCTTTGGTATACAAAAGATGATCTAATTCGTCTGTTTGTGTTCTTCATCTGGCATCACATGAAACAGGAATTTCGATCGAAACACTTTTCGATCTTAAAAATTTGGCAAATTCACCTAAGCTACCCAGAATCTAATTATATAACTCACTGATAAGTAATATTTTGATCAACTGAAGTCATATATACGAGTAAAAAAATAGTTATACGGAAAGTTTCACTATTTTTGTCTTTCTTGCACATTAATTAAAGAATAGAAGAGCAATTTTAAAAATAAATATTCGTAGAACAATGCCAACTAGAAAGAATGCAATTAGTATTTTTTGTTCTAAATATGAAATAATGTTACCACAGATTACAACCACGTTCAGTGATTCTTGGTATTCATAAATTTCGTTTTTTTTCATGAACTAAATTTGAAGCGATTTTACGACCACCATCATACTTTACAACTGCATCTGCATACTTCACAAGTTCACTGTATACTATAGGTAGGTATATTTAAGATTAATTAGTTCCTGCAATTTTTATGTCTTTACGAACGGTTTTATGTTATAGCTGCAAAGTATAAGGTATGTAAATTTTATGCCTAATTGTGCTCATCTTTTTGTATGTCATTAAAATATTGACTATATATTACGCATCAGTCACAAATAATTTATGAATGTGAAAATATTTCACAAATTATCTTTATTTTTTCCTTATCATTTTCTTAAACAAATGTACCTATACGTTCTAATACTTCTTTCATACTGGTAAGTAATACATGGAAAAAGCAACATTAGGAGAACATATAGTATTTGGAAGTTATAATGGAAAATGCAACGCACTTGTGGGAGGATTGTGTGAAATGAGATTAAGATTTAGAGATTAGATTATTAGGGTTTAACGGTGCGTCAACGACGAGGTTATATTGCGCACATTAATTTTAACTTTTAACTTTGTTGATCTAAGTGGAGGACATCGGGAGGGGTCGACCTAACGGGCCCGATCCGGGGGAGTCTGAAACTGGTGGGAAAGCCAGATCAGAATGGGGACTTCCGGGAAGGGGGGGGGGAAGCTTCGGGCCGGTGGGACCCGATTTCAGGGGGATCACCATCTCGAGGGGGGAGGCCGGCCCGAGGGGCCCGCGAATTTGGGGAGGGGAGGGGACCAGGTCGACCCTGGACTGCACTTGGTTGGGGCCAACTCGTTATGTGAGCCGGCCCCTTAAATGATCTCCAACTGAAAGTATTTTATGATATTTCATTGTGGTTTGTTGACTCCAGAAGGAGTGAGAAGGAATCTCTATATTACGTCACTCAAAGTTGTTCCTGTGGGGGATTCAGATAGTGCAGTGTCTTATTTATATGGTACACATTATTTTCGATATTTTTTTTATTTTGCGAATTCGATATAAGGTAAAGTCATGATAATTGATTGTGTTTGGACAAGGAAAAAATATAGTTAGAAAATGTTGATTTTTATATATTTAGAATTAAGAAACATAAAAGGTACAAAAGTAGGAAGTATATAAAGAGTTCCACAATAAAAAGTATTTCCTAAAGAAATTGGGGTTTACGGAAAGCTCTCAGTGAAGTCAGGATGATATGTCGGGTGTCCGATTTGAAAATACTGCCCGATCAAAAGCTCTCCGCTGACCTTTTTGTTCAACACTCGATACGGCCGGATATTATTCACACTGCACATACTTTTTTCATCCCATTTTATGATTGCATGAGTAGAAAACTAAGTTTATAGTTTTGGCATTATCCTCGACAAAGTATGATAATCGCTTCGCTGTTGGTTTCTCGAATGAGATCTGCCACTTCATCTCGATCGGCATCACGTCATAACGATCACGATCGCGCTCCCGTGTTACAGAGAATAGATTTAATTACAGCCGATGATGTCGGTAAAGATGGTCCACTTTGATGCCGGCCGAGCTGCCGAAGCTTTGTTTGTCTCACTATCACGACTCATGATGACTCCATCACTATCAAGCAACCACAGCCGCCTCGATGCCAGGGTATAGGAATTAGCCTATTGTTCGAGGTGGGATATTGTGTGTTGCAGACAATTGTTAGGTGTGATATGCTCTCAACTTCTTGATTGGTCATTCAAGAGCAGACGTGGAAAACCCAAGTGTCAGAATTAGGCGCCGTGATCTTGAAACATGGCACCTCCACCACTTTAGAATAATCCATGTTTTACTCTGGAGGACATGGGGAAGGGTCTACCTAACGGGCCAGATCCGGGGGAGTCTGAAACTGGTGGGAAAGCCCGCACAGAATGTGTCAGCCCGGGGGGGGGGGGGGGGGGGGGGAGACTTCGGGCCTGAGGGACCCGATTTCAGGGGGATCACCATCTCGAGGGGGGAGGCCGGCCCGAGGGGCCCCCGAATTTGGGGATGGCATGGGACTAGGTCGACCCCGGACTGCACTTAGTTGGGACCAACACTCGTTATGTCCTCACTACCGCGTCAAGGTAGCAGTCCATTGGTGGGGAAAAATTAGAGAAATTAATGACACATCTTTTCCATGATCTTTATTCTTTTCTAAAGATCGCTGAAGCTCATCCTAACAAATGCTGCATATTAGTCAATTAATAAATTCCTAGATGACAAAGATCTACAGCAGAAAAAGCAGGAAAATTTTAATGCAATGCAATTATTCTCGTTAGTAAGTAAGATATTTCGGTATCTATGTAATTGTATTTTTAAATACAGTTTGTTTTTCCTATGTCTGAACTCTCAACAGAATGCGCTGTCTTCGGTTTTTCTGCTAGGCCGAGAAAGACTGCATTGCAACTTGCAAGGTGAGCGCGCAATGAAGTCCAGAACAACTGACGGTGACTCCGTCTGGTGAGAGTTCAAACATAGGAAAAACGAACTGTACGCACTAGGAAAACGATCAGTGAAACGCGTTGATGAGCGAGCATCGTTACGTGCAAATTCTCCAACAGAAATTCCTTGCCGATTTGAAATATGATCCACTCATGACTCAATCAACATAAAAACGCGTTCAATACATTTATTTTCGGGCTTTACAGAGATGCCGATGCGTGTACATCTAAAGATGGAAGTCGTGTAATTTTTCACGATTTTCATGGCCCTCTAGCTCGCAAATGGCATTACCTATTGTTGACTTATACTTGGAATATATGGTTGGGTGGGCCATAGTTCCAAATTAAAATAATTCGCAACAATGTGAAATTTTCCAATTTTAAGATCCAGTAGGCCGAAAAAGCCATGCTCCTCAGTTTATTATAGGCAGTAACGGTATGTTGAGTGAGTGTGAGTGCATACAGTACGACTTGGCTGGGTGAAGCGACCGCTCCACTAGATGTAGGGTGGAACCGTCCCGGCATTTGCCCTCGACTGCCGGAACCTAGACAAATGTCAGTCAGGAAGGACGAACTTCATTCTATTCTTGAGTAGGAATGCACAAATACAAGAAAATGCTGTCATAAGGAGTATATTTCCTTGGCAACCATCATACTTCCCAACACATGTAAAGGCCCACGGACTGCAAGACACGAAGGCAGAAAGTTGGATTTGCCCAACATTTGTGTCCGTTTGTGGTTATTTATATCATGGACTTTTTCCATATCAATGACCTGATACTTCATATTATCTAGACGCAGTATTGAGAACTTAATCACCAGTATTGTGTTTCCATGAGTGTGCCAGTAGAGATGTCAGTTAAAAGAATGCAACTCACCTAGGTGTCCATCAAGATCTCAGCACCCAGCAGTCCAACACAGGGGCAGATCCACAGCGATCATTGAACCCTATAGGCCTACATGAGCAGCGAGCTCCGATCATTTACTGGAAATGAAGAAAAGAAAGTCAGTTCGTTTTAAAGCCCCAACAAATCAACATATCCCTTGGTCCAAATGTTTTGTAGTGTTGACTTATTATATGCTACAAACCCCTCTAACAAATGAGAAGATACCATAGGTACTCCAAAATATTGTTCGAATAAAAATCAATAAAGAATCAATTGAGTCTTCGACCCAAAAAAAGTAAGAACAAACCCTGTCGGAAGTCTGATGCGGTAGGTAATAGAATATGGTATGCTATAGAGAGGAATAGCCTCTCTATGCTATGCTATCGGGTCATTACTTCAACAAGCCTTACCTCGACCATGGGGCAGTCCCCGATTAAGCTACATACCAACGGCGAAGATTAATTTGCCTATTTTCGGCAAAACTATGGCTAACCCAAAGGCTGGAGCGTCCCTGGGGTTCCAATGTCCTCGTCAAGAACTCAGTTCCAAGGGATCGAACAACCAGAATGGCCTGGTGCGTAGGCCATCGCACCTACCTGGTGCGTAGGCCATCGCACCTACCTGGTGCGTAGGAACTAAATTTTGCAAGAGGGGGAATAATATTGTAAAATAACTTGAGCTGGAGATAAAAGTGTCCACGAAGACAATGGGGGTCTGAAAAAAATTAATTTCAGCCATGAATTTGGTGTATTCCTTCGCGATTTTAACACTTTTTAAGCATATTTTTATCTTGACATATAAATGTATAAGGACATAGGGAGGGGAATTGAATCAGAGATTCAGATATTGATTCCTACGCGCCTGGATGGCACACCCTGGAGTGATCACCCTTACGATACATCAGCACGATCAAGACGCGGCATGCGCTTGCACGGTTTTGTCAAGTACAACTTGAGGTAGTAACGTCCGCTCCGATCATTTACTGGACATCAAGAAAACCATATTAATTACCCATCCCCTAACAAAATATGAAGAAAATGAAACCAGAATATCTAAAGTCCCAATTAACCCCCCAAAAGTATTTAACGCAATTGCCCCACCCCTGTAACCAAAAAAAGAAAAGCTATTACCTACTCTAAAACATTGACAGAATAAAAGTAATTAAAAAAATCTATTGAGTTCTGACACAGAGAAGTAACAAGACAATGTCCTCGGCCAGTTAGGTACAACAGGATGCTCGAGGCCCCTGCGTCGAACCCGGGTCTGCTGATCAGCTTGACAGAACCCTGCGACAATACAAACAGTAGTTAGAGAGAAGACTAGAGGTTAGTCATGTAACACAGACACAATACTGGCAGCAAACTACAATACTGGTAACAATTCTCAATACTGATTAATGTCGTCCATGACCATACAAGTACACTCCATTTTACCTTTTTCGTGTGGGGTTTATTTTAAAATAGGTAGGTATAGATATTACTATTTCTTACCTTGCTTTCCATAAGCTTCTCAAAAGTAGTGATGCCACAAGAATGGCTAAGTATGTTCGTCAAGCTTGCTCTGAACTGCTCTAAGTTGCTCCAACTTGCACCAGCCTTCCTGTAGGCCGACGAACACAATTACCTGTTCCAAGCAGGTTCGAAAGTCCGACGAACAGACCTATCATTTCTTTTTTATATGTAAATTTAAATTTTCCATAAAAGCATCAGCCAAATTTCGATCGTCAAACCCATAGCAATGGAGCTGAAGTTTGGCAGATAGTTCAGAGAAGTATAAGGATCGGTCAGAAGCGCTTGAAATGGAAAATATTCGAGCAGTCTTCATGCAGTGTCTATAGACTAGAATATATCCCAGAAAAAAACACTACGTGTAAAAAAGGCAGCCAAGTCTCCTTTAAAAAACTCAACACCGAAAAGGAGTGATACCAAAAAAGGTGCCAAGTCAATGACATTTCCAAATATTTAATCGTATTTTTGAAATAAAAGTATAAACACCGAGAAATACTTAACAAACTTAAAAAACGATGGACTTAGCGCATCGTTATTTTCGTTTTACACGGAGTGTTTTTTTTTCTAGCATCCCGAATACTCGATGAAGTAAATATATGAGGAGACTTCCCTATTCAGCACTGAGTAGCAGTGATGTCACAAAAATGGTTAATTGTGGTCTCATATGATTAAAAAATGAAATAATTTGTGTCTTTTGAACAAAATAAAAGTAAATTAAATTCATCCTCTCCTGCTTCCTGAGTAAATCTTTAACGCAATCTAGGAAACGTCCAACGAGAAGGGTTTAACTAAAAGATGAAGAAGATAGGAGACATGACCCGATTGGTGTAGCAACATTAATATGAATCACACACAAATTATCATGCGAATTTAATTGTTTCGCTGTCTGGTACGCTGTCTCGACGGATCACTTGTCCTGCAAGGAATTAGTGCTTCATATCCTACGAAGTTGCCTAAAGAAATGTGCGTGCGAGAGGGAGAACTAAACAATGTCTGATTGTTGTGCTAAACCGGTGAATACGGTGAACAAGTCAAGAAGCAAATACTTGTATAAAAACCCCAAATAAAATACAATCAGGCTGATATAATGTTCATTCTATACTGAGCTCAAACAGCCAAGGCTAGAGCACATTAATGGCTACTAGCTAGGTTAATAGTAAATGATGAGGTACTTGTATTGCTGTTGTTTGCTGCTCGTGGGTCTGGATCATGTTAATGCAACTACCTGACAATGCCCTACGCTTGGTTCTGATGGAACTGTATCGGACATTGCCAGTGGAAGATCTCGCAGCTCCTCTCATCTTCAGTCTTGTCCCAGGATATTCTTGTATTCAAATCACACTGACGCCAATATAAACCAATGTAAGTATTTCAGTAGCTATACCTATTAATTTTGTATGGATCAACTCAATGTGTTTTCATCGTAACATTTCAGAACCAGATATTTAATATTGGAATCCATTTCTTGTTAAATAACTGTTAGTGTAATGTTTCATTTGATGAATAATTACTTTGTTGATCATTCCAAATTAAATATAATATGCTGAAAGTAAATTTATGATCTGGAGGGAAAAAGAAACTGAAACGAAATATTAATGTTCTCAAATTATATTCAGGTTGTCTTGGATATTTGATTCTCTTTATTGGGAAAATCAATATTTTTGCTTTTTTGTTGCATTTTGTTGGCAAACAAAGCAAGTTCAGTACATCTAGTGGAGCGGTCGCTCCACGCCAGCCAAGTCGTACGGCGCGCGCACACTCTCATATAAAGGCTGGAGCAAACCCACTTTTACTGTAAGCATCAAAGTGGCATTTTCGGCCTACTGGATCTTAAAATTGAGAAATCTCACATTGTTGCGAAATATCTTAATTTCGAGCTATGGCCCACCCTACAACATATACCAAATTTGGGAACAATAGGTTACGCCCTTTGCGCGCTAGAGGGCCGTGAAAACAGTGTTTTAGGGCGGTTTTCATAATAATAATCTTAGTAGTAGTAGGCTGGAGCTAAAATCCGGTAAACAGGCCACAGCCTAAACGGCTGAACCGATTGATTTCACATTTTTACCACGTGTGCACTTTTGGCGTCTGATTTAACCTTCTCCCCATGACTTTTTTGTGCCGCCATTTTGAAACCGGAAGTGGCATCATATCTCGACAACCGCTGGACCGATTGGAACGAAATTTGCGCCAAACGATTCAGACGGTCATCTATATGCATTATCAGTAGCAAAATACTAAAAATTATGTTAACGAAACAGGAAATGACGTAATGAAATTTGAAATACATCTATTGGCATTTTGGCAACAAAGGTTGATCCTATTATTTTGATATTTATGTAACGTATGTACTTTTGACATCTCATTTGAATTGTTATAAAACCAACCGGAAGACGCCATTTTGAAACCGGAAGTGACATCATGTCTCAAAAACGGCTAAACAGATTAGAACAAAACCAGCGCTAAACGATTTAGACGGTCAACTTTATGTAATCAGTAATATTTGATGATTCAAATATCGAAACCGGAAATGACGTCACACATTTTATGACCTATACCGGAAATGACGTCATAAATATGCTAAATGACGCTAAATTCACCACTTTATACTTTAAAATAGATATAAGTAAACGTACTTTGTAAATAATTATAAATTCAAGGTTGCAGTGTTCTCGGCGGCCATTTTTAAAACCGGAAGTGACGTCATATATCGTAAACGGTTGTACCGATTGCAACCTAAGTTTGGAAATGTGTTGGACTAATAATTATGAATTCAAGACGACATTATTTTCGGCCGCCATTGTTAAAACCGGAAGTGACGTCAAATATCGAAAATGGCTGTACCGATTGCAATCAAATTTTGGAAATGTGTTGTACTAATAATTATGAATTCAAGACGACATTATTTTCGGCCGCCATTGTTAAAACCGGAAGTGACGTCATATATCGAAAATGGCTGTACCGATTGCAACCAAATTTTGGAAATGTGTTGTACTAATAATTATGAATTCAAGACGACATTATTTTCGGCCGCCATTGTTAAAACCGGAAGTGACGTCATATATCAAAAACGGCTGTACCGATTGCAACCAAATTTTGGAAATGTGTAGGAGTAATAATTATGAATTCAAGACGACATTATTTTCGGCCGCCATTGCTAAAACCGGAAGTGACGTCATATATCGAAAACGGCTGGACCGATTGTAACGAAACTTAAAGCTATTCTTCTTGGATAATTATTTTAATCTTATATACCAAACGCAACTTTTCTAAGTATCCAAATCGGCATAGGCGTATTTTTTTAAAGAAATAAGTTCTTGCACGGACACAAGCTGTGCTACAAGCTGTATGAATAAACTAACAAAAGAAGTGATATCCCAGAAAAAAACACTCCGTGTAAAAAAGGCAGCCAAGTCTCTTTACTTTAAAAAAATTCAACACCGAAAAGGAGTGATATCAAAAAAGGAGCCAAGTCAATGACATTTCCAAATATTTAATCGTATCTTTGAAATAAAAGTATAAACACCGAGAAATACTTTACAAAAGGACTTGGCGCATCGTTTTTTTAAAGACATTTTTCTATTCATAAGCATGTGCCATTTATATACAACCGTCATTTTGAATGTTTAGAATAATAGGGAAACATCTTTCAATTAGGTACATATTATACATACCTTCTGTAAAATATTTTCTATATGATTATATACGCTATGAAACTTGTTGTCTATGCTTTCTATAAATATACACAATAGTTATCTTCGTAATATTGTTTCGTGGTGAATATAATTAAGTCTCATGCGTTATACCTTCTCATCATGTAACAATTTCTATTAATACACATTTTATAAAAATACATTTCACAAAGAAGACAGTCATATTGAATTTCTATTAAAAAATTTAACTTTATACACTTGACACTTCAAAAATATATAATTGTGTTCCATTAGTTAGTAATTATTTGACAACGTTTCATGATTTCCTTCAGTCAAGATCAAATTATGAAAAGATACCAGTCTAATATCGCCATATTAACAGTACTGCAAGAATCTGTATGAGCCCACTTCCAATTGATATGAAGGGATGTGTGTTGTGAAAAATATCCGACCGAACCGGGGCACGAACTTGGGACCTCTCACTTGCCGGGCGAGAGCTCTACCAACTGAGCTACCCGATCGGACGGGCGGACATTAGACACAACACACTGATGAGGATCCTGACTCCTGACTCCATGGAAGTTTTCCAAAGAAACCTACATTCTCACCACTTCCAATTGTTATGTAATTCTTTCACCCTTATATTACTTATATATTACAGCATAAAATCATGCTTCTATCGCCATTGACAAAACTATAAAATAGTCATTACTAAAAGTAGCTTGATTCATAGATTCTGGCTCTAATAGAAAGAGGAAAATGTACCTACTTGTAAATTTCTTTCCACTTTTAGGATAGAATGATGTCTTTAAAAAAACGATGCGCCAAGTCCTTTTGTAAAGTATTTCTCGGTGTTTATACTTTTATTTCAAAGATACGATTAAATATTTGGAAATGTCATTGACTTGGCTCCTTTTTTGATATCACTCCTTTTCGGTGTTGAATTTTTTTAAAGTAAAGAGACTTGGCTGCCTTTTTTACACGGAGTGTTTTTTTCTGGGATTATTACTACTAGGTATTGTAAGAAAGGTATGAGACTGTCTGCATGACATCAAGGAGGCGGGGAGAATAATGGAAGTTGATTAATATTATGAAAGGTTTGTTCTTTTCTGACGGAAATAAAGTAGGTACCTACTTTTTAATTGATCTTGTTGACTTGTTATCTCCCAACAAGTGGGGTCTCGTCCGAACATTAATAGTTACAACACTGAGGTAATAAACCAACTAGACATGTCTAGTTATCCATTTGATGAAGATAACTTGCCACTGGATGTAGTCCGCGATTTGGGCCGATTTCAAGCCGACGATTTTGATGGTCAATACCTCATCCGCCGGTTAATGTCCCCTATGTCCCTGCTCCTAGGGCACCAACCCTACCGCCCCCCGTGCCCGCAGTTCCGGAAGTTCCGCCACACACTCCCATTCCAGAAGTTCCGCCATACACTCCGTCCACCTTGGATACCTCTCCTGCTCAGTTGTTCGAAGTTCTCTGCCGGGTTCACCATTTAGCTTTAAAGCTTGAAATTCCGACTTTCATTGGATATTCAGACTCTAAAATGCCGGAAGTGTTTCTTCGGGATTGCTGCAAATATGCAAAAGTTCTTATCAGCGGGATGAGGCATAGCTTATCAAGGACATGATTCCACAAGTGTTATACTCGGCGACGCTGAACGCTGGTGGTTGTCACGAGGAGGATTCACACTATGGAAGTCATTTTCCAAGGATTTCATCCATGCTTTTGGGCAGCCCGATCGCATACTGCGGTTGCGACGTGAATAGGATGCACGGACCCAGCATCCAGAGGAAGATTTCGGTTCATTTGTCAGGGTAATTGCAGAGTATTACGAAAGATTGGGATCGTCGTATGCAGAAGAGGAACTGATCGAAATATGTCTGGCTCAAGCCTCGCCGATGACTCGTCAGTGACGAGTCATGGACGTCATTTCTAATCAATTCAAGAGCTGGGGTGCGATCACATAAAATGATAACTTCCTTGTCACGGTGACAAGTCCCTAGAAGGCCGTGAATAGCATTGAGTGAGAAGCTTGTCACCGTGACAAGAAAGTTATCATTTTATGTAATCCCACCCCTGGAGACATAAGTATTGAAGTCAGGCGCCTTACATAGCGCAACGCACCCTATGTTCCACGCCCTCTCCCTCAAGATGCCATGGAACGTGACCTAGCTTTCTATCCTCAAATGACTACACGGCATACTCTCATGATCATGACACCGAAGACTAATGTACTGATCCACCTATTCCGTCCACTGAGATTGTGACTCGAAAGCTGGTGTCGACGTCCGACGGACGATTGATTGATTGATTGATTATTGTGGTTTAACGGCGCGTCAACGACGAGGTTATATTACGCACATTAATATTTGCATTTTTGCATTTAACTTTGTTGATATAAGTGGAGGACATGGGGAGGGGTCGACCTAACTGGCCCGATCCGGGGGAGTCCAGCACTGGTGGGAAGGCCAGGCCGGAATGGGGACGGACCGGGGGGGAGGGGGAGACTTCGGGCCGGTGGGACTTGATTTCAGGGGGATCACCATCTCGAGGGGGGAGGCCGGCCCGAGGGGACCGCAAATTCAAGGGAGGGCATGGGACTAGGTCGACCCTGGACTGCACTTGGTTGGGACCAACTCGCTATGCGAGCCGGTCCCTTAAGCCCCACCACCGCGTCAAGGTGGCAGTCCATTGGTGAGGCCGACGGACGATGTATGCAACCGATGTGTACCTTTAGGGCAGGGTTAAAACAAAAAATCGTTCTACGGGTCAAATTGTGGTGCTCAAATCCCTGGAATCAAGTAGGTACTTGGACGAAAAAAGTGCATGTATAGGTCCAAAAACTTGATTTGTTCATGATTTATTGTGTTTTTTCCGTAAAATTTTCTTTTTATATACCTAAAAATTGCTCTATAGATGTATGACCTTGAGAGAAAATGTTCTCGGGGGCTTCGTACTCAAACCCCTTTCCTCACAATAAATAATAAAAAATAAAAGTAGCACTATTATTGGCTGCTCGAAATGCATGACCCTGCATACAGCTAGCACTTTTTTAAGAATGATGAGGCGATGAAACGAAATAGTTTCAGTCCGAAATTATTTCAGATCCATGTTCCATATGGAAATTTAATTGGTTTAAGTTATATTATATTATGTGGGGGCAGAAGTACTGTTTTCGACATTTCAGAGTCTGTGCAATGCAAACTAATTAATTAATTATGTGCGATCACATAAAATGAGAACTTTGTTCGCACGGTGACAACATAGTATAAAGATCAGCCCGTTCACTTCTTCACGGTGACAAGCACCCTAGAAGGCCGTGAATAATATTAAATGAGAAAATTGTCACTGCGACAAGAAAGTTGTGATGTGATCGCACCTATGGATCGCACCCAGGGCTGCGATCGTGTAAAATGGCAACTTCCTTGTCACGGTGACAAGTCTCTAGAAGACCGTGAATAACATTGAGATGAGAAGCTTGTCGATTCGACAAGGGAGTTGTCATTTTACACGATCGCAGCCCTGTACTATGTCTTTCAAGTTTTTCTCTCTAGAAACAGTTATATCTCATTTTTTTGTCAATTTTAGTTTTACTAGAAACAAACATGTCATCTGTTTCAATAGATTTATAAATCTCATAATTTAAACAGATGTGTCTAATAAATATTTTATTTTTTATATTATTTTTATTTTATTTACCATTATGCATTAATTATGTTCTGATGGATTATCTCGTACATTTCCATAATCTTTGAAATTAAATCTCCAAGTTGATAAAATATTTGATTGGCATCTGAACAGTACTGATAGACTCTTAATCCGCTTATGCAAATTCACTCGTCAATTCTTCACTGCAACGAAAGCAATGTCAGTCCGCTTTGTTCGGATGTCGGAGAGAAAGCTTTTAAAGGACTGACGATCCCAGAGACCGCATAGATTACGTTAGTGTGTGTGCAAAATTTCAGATCGATTGCTTGAGCGGCTTAACCTGGGCAGTGCAGGCAAAAAAAAAAAAAAAAAAAACACAGAGAAAGTGCCATAAGAGTACCGTGGTGACGCTCGCTATACGCTCAGCTCGCTCAATGAGAGTGTGCGCTCCGTACGACTTGGTTGGCTCCACTAGATAAAATCAAATCATTCCACTCACTCACTACACACGAGTAATTGAAGAACTAAAGAATTATTTAAACTAGGAAAACGCTCGGTGTTACGCGTTGATAAGCGAGCACCGGTATGTGCAGCACATGATCTAACCCCATGACCTAACCGAAATTTCGTGAATAATCCACAAATAATCATTTGCAGGAGCACAGAAGAGTTCAAATTTTCTTCAGAGACTGGCAAGATTGCCACAAAACCTTACATTCAATATAAATCCAAGATAAACAAAGACTTTCCAGTCACTCCCAGGATCACAGAAAAGATCAATCGTTCTTCAGAAAAGGACTAAAACTTCCAAGAAAGAATCTCCAAACAGAAAGAATAATAACTTACAGAATATCAAAATAGTTTGACAACTCCTGTCATTAAAAAACACAAAGGAAAAGATAATATACCAGGAAACAACTTAGTAAAATACAAATATTTGAACAGGTCAAGCGAGAGCAGTCTCGCTTGACAAAGCCGGTCGAACGCATCGGCGAAATATTGCGGACTCTTTTTATTTTTATTTCTTGACAATACCAGTGTTTCTGTTCAAATATTTGTATTTTACTAACTCCTGTCATATTGACATGACCATGATCAACCATGAGCATGGTTAGAAGGAGTTCAGCAAGTAATTGAAGACGGTAGCATCTTTGGGAATGACCAGAACAAAAATGAAATCCTTAAACCGCAATAAGATAAGAAGTGAAGAAAGATTCTTTCGAAAATGAACAGTACGGGATAGGTATGAGATGGGAGAGGTAAATCAAGAATGGTTAACAGATACCGTAAGTGACATCACGCTTACATCCTCTCCAACACCATGTGACATCACAATTACACCCTATCCAGCACCATGTGACATCACTTACACCCTCTCCAGCACCATGTGACATCACAATTACACCCTCTCCAGCACCATGTGACATCACTTACACCCTCTCCAGCACCATGTGACATCACAATTACACCCTATTCAGCACCATGTGACATCACTTACACCCTCTCCAGCATCATGTGACATCACTTACACTCTCCCCAGCACCATGTGACATCACTTTACACCCTCCCCAGCACCATGTGACATCACACTTACACCTTCTCCAGCACCATGTACTTACACCCTCTCCAGCACCATGTGACATCACTTACACCCTCTCCGGCACCATGTGACATCACTTACACCCTCTACACCACCATGTGACATCACTTACACCCTCCCCAGCACCATGTGACATCACTTACACCCTCTACACCACCATGTGACATCACTTACACCCTCCCCAGCACCATGTGACATCACTTACACCCTCTACACCACCATGTGACATCACTTACACCCTCTCCAGCACCATGTGACATCACTTACACCCAGTTGAAGGAGGTGTCACAGAAAATATCAATCTTTCTCTAGAAAATTGTTAGATTACTAATTAAGCTTATATTTACTAAAAACTTCCAAGAAAGCATCTCCAAACAGAAAAAAATATCACTGACAGATTATCAAAATAGTTTGACAACTCCTGTCAAATTTGTCAAATTGAGCATGGCATGACCATGCTCAACATGAGCGTGGTTAGAAGGAGTTCGGCAAGCAATCGAAGACGGTAACATCATTGGGGGGGGGGGGGGGGGGGGATTAGAACAAAAATGAAATCCTTGAACTGCAATTAGAGGAGAAGTGGGAAAGATTCTTTCGAAAATGAACAGTACGGTATTGGTATGAGTTGGGAGAGGTAAATCATTTTACTGAAATGCTGAAAGGCTGAAAATCATTTTGACCATAACCAGAATCGTAATATTAGTTTTGTGAAAAAATTGGCCTAATGGACCAATGGTGATGGGAGGAGTAAATGTAGCATAATAGTTCTCTTTACTCACACTAGAGCAGCACTGCCCATATAGTGGGAGAGGGAGCCAATCAAACGTGTGGGGGAAAGACAGTTGAATTTCCAAATGGATCCATTGCTATTTGATTACTATTGATTACTGTGCTGTCACAGCCTTCTTGACGGTCACGGCCCACATCCTTCTGTCATCTGTTTTATTCGTGACGTCACATAGCAAGATAATGACTAGTGGTCCATTCGTTACTTCCAGGAGACGCCAGATGCAAAAATAATAATAATACAAAAATAGAGATTCGAGCCATAAATTTCAAGTGGGCACGCTCGATACGCTGGCAAAATTTCGCCAAGAAAAAGCGCAGTATCCCTCAGACACTAAAATCTTATAATTTCACTTTTGACGCTTTCCAATTGTACCCGAACCCTCCGCCAAAGTCGAGGCCGGCGCAGTTCCATTGACAGCCCACCAATAAATACTCCACTCTCGGAATTGTATACGGAATGATTTGTTGTTTGGTTTAGTTATTACATCGCCAGCCACCTGTATGGAGTCAGAGAAGCCGACAGCCGACAAGGCAGGTCGGCGTTGTCGTCGACGATGTCGTTATTGTTCGGGGAGGGTGGAGATGACAGACGAGAAGGACAATGCAGTGGAGGCGCCATCATGAGACGTGACAACTTTAGGAGGGCAACGTTGATTCTTTGTAGTTATGCAATTCTTCGTTGTGATAGAGATGTGGAGACCTCGCCATGTAAACCCATCAAACTGCGATTTTCTCTCATTATGAATGTAGTTTTTTAGTTTTTGGCGCTCAAACAATCACAAACAAAAAGTTGCTGAAAATGTCGAATACTCCTTGGCAATTACAGAAATTAGCTATCCTATAAAGTTGCAATCACTGTAGATGGAAAAAATGAGCCTTGAAGTAATGTAATGCACTTTGATGAAATTTAGTGGTCGGCAGGAACAGATCTTTCAGCGTTTGTATGTATTATCTAATTATAATGCTGTCTAATAATGGACTAGTTTTCTGTCCCATCTCACAATTATACCTAATTAGTTCATTCTGATTAAAAAAATAAAAATTGATTAGTAATTATATATTAAATAATAATGAACTGATCAATATCATTGATGGTGTAATTATGATCGACTACTAATTAGCAGATGTCAGCTTACATCAAATTGAATTTCTATTTGAGATTTAATTATTATATTTTATACCTATTGCTTGAAAGTTTGCTTTGGTATACAAAAGATGATCTAATTCGTCTGTTTGTGTTCTTCATCTGGCATCACATGAAACAGGAATTTCGATCGAAACACTTTTCGATCTTAAAAATTTGGCAAATTCACCTAAGCTACCCAGAATCTAATTATATAACTCACTGATAAGTAATATTTTGATCAACTGAAGTCATATATACGAGTAAAAAAATAGTTATACGGAAAGTTTCACTATTTTTGTCTTTCTTGCACATTAATTAAAGAATAGAAGAGCAATTTTAAAAATAAATATTCGTAGAACAATGCCAACTAGAAAGAATGCAATTAGTATTTTTTGTTCTAAATATGAAATAATGTTGCCACAGATTACAACCACGTTCAGTGATTCTTGGTATTCATAAATTTCGTTTTTTTTCATGAACTAAATTTGAAGCGATTTTACGACCACCATCATACTTTACAACTGCATCTGCATACTTCACAAGTTCACTGTATACTATAGGTAGGTATATTTAAGATTAATTAGTTCCTGCAATTTTTATGTCTTTACGAACGGTTTTATGTTATAGCTGCAAAGTATAAGGTATGTAAATTTTATGCCTAATTGTGCTCATCTTTTTGTATGTCATTAAAATATTGACTATATATTACGCATCAGTCACAAATAATTTATGAATGTGAAAATATTTCACAAATTATCTTTATTTTTTCCTTATCATTTTCTTAAACAAATGTACCTATACGTTCTAATACTTCTTTCATACTGGTAAGTAATACATGGAAAAAGCAACATTAGGAGAACATATAGTATTTGGAAGTTATAATGGAAAATGCAACGCACTTGTGGGAGGATTGTGTGAAATGAGATTAAGATTTAGAGATTAGATTATTAGGGTTTAACGGTGCGTCAACGACGAGGTTATATTGCGCACATTAATTTTAACTTTTAACTTTGTTGATCTAAGTGGAGGACATCGGGAGGGGTCGACCTAACGGGCCCGATCCGGGGGAGTCTGAAACTGGTGGGAAAGCCAGATCAGAATGGGGACTTCCGGGAAGGGGGGGGGGAAGCTTCGGGCCGGTGGGACCCGATTTCAGGGGGATCACCATCTCGAGGGGGGAGGCCGGCCCGAGGGGCCCGCGAATTTGGGGAGGGGAGGGGACTAGGTCTACCCTGGACTGCACTTGGTTGGGACCAACACTCGTTATGTCCTCACTACCGCGTCAAGGTAGCAGTCCATTGGTGGGGAAAAATTAGAGAAATTAATGACACATCTTTTCCATGATCTTTATTCTTTTCTAAAGATCGCTGAAGCTCATCCTAACAAATGCTGCATATTAGTCAATTAATAAATTCCTAGATGACAAAGATCTACAGCAGAAAAAGCAGGAAAATTTTAATGCAATGCAATTATTCTCGTTAGTAAGTAAGATATTTCGGTATCTATGTAATTGTATTTTTAAATACAGTTTGTTTTTCCTATGTCTGAACTCTCAACAGAATGCGCTGTCTTCGGTTTTTCTGCTAGGCCGAGAAAGACTGCATTGCAACTTGCAAGGTGAGCGCGCAATGAAGTCCAGAACAACTGACGGTGACTCCGTCTGGTGAGAGTTCAAACATAGGAAAAACGAACTGTACGCACTAGGAAAACGATCAGTGAAACGCGTTGATGAGCGAGCATCGTTACGTGCAAATTCTCCAACAGAAATTCCTTGCCGATTTGAAATATGATCCACTCATGACTCAATCAACATAAAAACGCGTTCAATACATTTATTTTCGGGCTTTACAGAGATGCCGATGCGTGTACATCTAAAGATGGAAGTCGTGTAATTTTTCACGATTTTCATGGCCCTCTAGCTCGCAAATGGCATTACCTATTGTTGACTTATACTTGGAATATATGGTTGGGTGGGCCATAGTTCCAAATTAAAATAATTCGCAACAATGTGAAATTTTCCAATTTTAAGATCCAGTAGGCCGAAAAAGCCATGCTCCTCAGTTTATTATAGGCAGTAACGGTATGTTGAGTGAGTGTGAGTGCATACAGTACGACTTGGCTGGGTGAAGCGACCGCTCCACTAGATGTAGGGTGGAACCGTCCCGGCATTTGCCCTCGACTGCCGGAACCTAGACAAATGTCAGTCAGGAAGGACGAACTTCATTCTATTCTTGAGTAGGAATGCACAAATACAAGAAAATGCTGTCATAAGGAGTATATTTCCTTGGCAACCATCATACTTCCCAACACATGTAAAGGCCCACGGTCTGCAAGACACGAAGGCAGAAAGTTCAACATTTGTGTCCGTTTGTGGTTATTCATATCATGGACTTTTTCCATATCAATGACCTGATACTTCATATTATCTAGACGCAGTATTGAGAACTTAATCACCAGTATTGTGTTTCCATGAGTGTGCCAGTAGAGATGTCAGTTAAAAGAATGCAACTCACCTAGGTGTCCATCAAGATCTCAGCACCCAGCAGTCCAACACAGGGGCAGATCCACAGCGATCATTGAACCCTATAGGCCTACATGAGCAGCGAGCTCCGATCATTTACTGGAAATGAAGAAAAGAAAGTCAGTTCGTTTTAAAGCCCCAACAAATCAACATATCCCTTGGTCCAAATGTTTTGTAGTGTTGACTTATTATATGCTACAAACCCCTCTAACAAATGAGAAGATACCATAGGTACTCCAAAATATTGTTCGAATAAAAATCAATAAAGAATCAATTGAGTCTTCGACCCAAAAAAAGTAAGAACAAACCCTGTCGGAAGTCTGATGCGGTAGGTAATAGAATATGGTATGCTATAGAGAGGAATAGCCTCTCTATGCTATGCTATCGGGTCATTACTTCAACAAGCCTTACCTCGACCATGGGGCAGTCCCCGATTAAGCTACATACCAACGGCGAAGATTAATTTGCCTATTTTCGGCAAAACTATGGCTAACCCAAAGGCTGGAGCGTCCCTGGGGTTCCAATGTCCTCGTCAAGAACTCAGTTCCAAGGGATCGAACAACCAGAATGGCCTGGTGCGTAGGCCATCGCACCTACCTGGTGCGTAGGCCATCGCACCTACCTGGTGCGTAGGAACTAAATTTTGCAAGAGGGGGAATAATATTGTAAAATAACTTGAGCTGGAGATAAAAGTGTCCACGAAGACAATGGGGGTCTGAAAAAAATTAATTTCAGCCATGAATTTGGTGTATTCCTTCGCGATTTTAACACTTTTTAAGCATATTTTTATCTTGACATATAAATGTATAAGGACATAGGGAGGGGAATTGAATCAGAGATTCAGATATTGATTCCTACGCGCCTGGATGGCACACCCTGGAGTGATCACCCTTACGATACATCAGCACGATCAAGACGCGGCATGCGCTTGCACGGTTTTGTCAAGTACAACTTGAGGTAGTAACGTCCGCTCCGATCATTTACTGGACATCAAGAAAACCATATTAATTACCCATCCCCTAACAAAATATGAAGAAAATGAAACCAGAATATCTAAAGTCCCAATTAACCCCCCAAAAGTATTTAACGCAATTGCCCCACCCCTGTAACCAAAAAAAGAAAAGCTATTACCTACTCTAAAACATTGACAGAATAAAAGTAATTAAAAAAATCTATTGAGTTCTGACACAGAGAAGTAACAAGACAATGTCCTCGGCCAGTTAGGTACAACAGGATGCTCGAGGCCCCTGCGTCGAACCCGGGTCTGCTGATCAGCTTGACAGAACCCTGCGACAATACAAACAGTAGTTAGAGAGAAGACTAGAGGTTAGTCATGTAACACAGACACAATACTGGCAGCAAACTACAATACTGGTAACAATTCTCAATACTGATTAATGTCGTCCATGACCATACAAGTACACTCCATTTTACCTTTTTCGTGTGGGGTTTATTTTAAAATAGGTAGGTATAGATATTACTATTTCTTACCTTGCTTTCCATAAGCTTCTCAAAAGTAGTGATGCCACAAGAATGGCTAAGTATGTTCGTCAAGCTTGCTCTGAACTGCTCTAAGTTGCTCCAACTTGCACCAGCCTTCCTGTAGGCCGACGAACACAATTACCTGTTCCAAGCAGGTTCGAAAGTCCGACGAACAGACCTATCATTTCTTTTTTATATGTAAATTTAAATTTTCCATAAAAGCATCAGCCAAATTTCGATCGTCAAACCCATAGCAATGGAGCTGAAGTTTGGCAGATAGTTCAGAGAAGTATAAGGATCGGTCAGAAGCGCTTGAAATGGAAAATATTCGAGCAGTCTTCATGCAGTGTCTATAGACTAGAATATATCCCAGAAAAAAACACTACGTGTAAAAAAGGCAGCCAAGTCTCCTTTAAAAAACTCAACACCGAAAAGGAGTGATACCAAAAAAGGTGCCAAGTCAATAACATTTCCAAATATTTAATCGTATTTTTGAAATAAAAGTATAAACACCGAGAAATACTTAACAAACTTAAAAAACGATGGACTTAGCGCATCGTTATTTTCGTTTTACACGGAGTGTTTTTTTTTCAAGCATCCCGAATACTCGATGAAGTAAATATATGAGGAGACTTCCCTATTCAGCACTGAGTAGCAGTGATGTCACAAAAATGGTTAATTGTGGTCTCATATGATTAAAAAATGAAATAATTTGTGTCTTTTGAACAAAATAAAAGTAAATTAAATTCATCCTCTCCTGCTTCCTGAGTAAATCTTTAACGCAATCTAGGAAACGTCCAACGAGAAGGGTTTAACTAAAAGATGAAGAAGATAGGAGACATGACCCGATTGGTGTAGCAACATTAATATGAATCACACACAAATTATCATGCGAATTTAATTGTTTCGCTGTCTGGTACGCTGTCTCGACGGATCACTTGTCCTGCAAGGAATTAGTGCTTCATATCCTACGAAGTTGCCTAAAGAAATGTGCGTGCGAGAGGGAGAACTAAACAATGTCTGATTGTTGTGCTAAACCGGTGAATACGGTGAACAAGTCAAGAAGCAAATACTTGTATAAAAACCCCAAATAAAATACAATCAGGCTGATATAATGTTCATTCTATACTGAGCTCAAACAGCCAAGGCTAGAGCACATTAATGGCTACTAGCTAGGTTAATAGTAAATGATGAGGTACTTGTATTGCTGTTGTTTGCTGCTCGTGGGTCTGGATCATGTTAATGCAACTACCTGACAATGCCCTACGCTTGGTTCTGATGGAACTGTATCGGACATTGCCAGTGGAAGATCTCGCAGCTCCTCTCATCTTCAGTCTTGTCCCAGGATATTCTTGTATTCAAATCACACTGACGCCAATATAAACCAATGTAAGTATTTCAGTAGCTATACCTATTAATTTTGTATGGATCAACTCAATGTGTTTTCATCGTAACATTTCAGAACCAGATATTTAATATTGGAATCCATTTCTTGTTAAATAACTGTTAGTGTAATGTTTCATTTGATGAATAATTACTTTGTTGATCATTCCAAATTAAATATAATATGCTGAAAGTAAATTTATGATCTGGAGGGAAAAAGAAACTGAAACGAACTATTAATGTTCTCAAATTATATTCAGGTTGTCTTGGATATTTGATTCTCTTTATTGGGAAAATCAATATTTTTGCTTTTTTGTTGCATTTTGTTGGCAAACAAAGCAAGTTCAGTACATTATTACTACTAGGTATTGTAAGAAAGGTATGAGACTGTCTGCATGACATCAAGGAGGCGGGGAGAATAATGGAAGTTGATTAATATTATGAAAGGTTTGTTCTTTTCTGACGGAAATAAAGTAGGTACCTACTTTTTAATTGATCTTGTTGACTTGTTATCTCCCAACAAGTGGGGTCTCGTCCGAACATTAATAGTTACAACACTGAGGTAATAAACCAACTAGACATGTCTAGTTATCCATTTGATGAAGATAACTTGCCACTGGATGTAGTCCGCGATTTGGGCCGATTTCAAGCCGACGATTTTGATGGTCAATACCTCATCCGCCGGTTAATGTCCCCTATGTCCCTGCTCCTAGGGCACCAACCCTACCGCCCCCCGTGCCCGCAGTTCCGGAAGTTCCGCCACACACTCCCATTCCAGAAGTTCCGCCATACACTCCGTCCACCTTGGATACCTCTCCTGCTCAGTTGTTCGAAGTTCTCTGCCGGGTTCACCATTTAGCTTTAAAGCTTGAAATTCCGACTTTCATTGGATATTCAGACTCTAAAATGCCGGAAGTGTTTCTTCGGGATTGCTGCAAATATGCAAAAGTTCTTATCAGCGGGATGAGGCATAGCTTATCAAGGACATGATTCCACAAGTGTTATACTCGGCGACGCTGAACGCTGGTGGTTGTCACGAGGAGGATACACACTATGGAAGTCATTTTCCAAGGATTTCATCCATGCTTTTGGGCAGCCCGATCGCATACTGCGGTTGCGACGTGAATAGGATGCACGGACCCAGCATCCAGAGGAAGATTTCGGTTCATTTGTCAGGGTAATTGCAGAGTATTACGAAAGATTGGGATCGTCGTATGCAGAAGAGGAACTGATCGAAATATGTCTGGCTCAAGCCTCGCCGATGACTCGTCAGTGACGAGTCATGGACGTCATTTCTAATCAATTCAAGAGCTGGGGTGCGATCACATAAAATGATAACTTCCTTGTCACGGTGACAAGTCCCTAGAAGGCCGTGAATAGCATTGAGTGAGAAGCTTGTCACCGTGACAAGAAAGTTATCATTTTATGTAATCCCACCCCTGGAGACATAAGTATTGAAGTCAGGCGCCTTACATAGCGCAACGCACCCTATGTTCCACGCCCTCTCCCTCAAGATGCCATGGAACGTGACCTAGCTTTCTATCCTCAAATGACTACACGGCATACTCTCATGATCATGACACCGAAGACTAATGTACTGATCCACCTATTCCGTCCACTGAGATTGTGACTCGAAAGCTGGTGTCGACGTCCGACGGACGATTGATTGATTGATTGATTATTGTGGTTTAACGGCGCGTCAACGACGAGGTTATATTACGCACATTAATATTTGCATTTTTGCATTTAACTTTGTTGATATAAGTGGAGGACATGGGGAGGGGTCGACCTAACTGGCCCGATCCGGGGGAGTCCAGCACTGGTGGGAAGGCCAGGCCGGAATGGGGACGGACCGGGGGGGAGGGGGAGACTTCGGGCCGGTGGGACTTGATTTCAGGGGGATCACCATCTCGAGGGGGGAGGCCGGCCCGAGGGGACCGCAAATTCAAGGGAGGGCATGGGACTAGGTCGACCCTGGACTGCACTTGGTTGGGACCAACTCGCTATGCGAGCCGGTCCCTTAAGCCCCACCACCGCGTCAAGGTGGCAGTCCATTGGTGAGGCCGACGGACGATGTATGCAACCGATGTGTACCTTTAGGGCAGGGTTAAAACAAAAAATCGTTCTACGGGTCAAATTGTGGTGCTCAAATCCCTGGAATCAAGTAGGTACTTGGACGAAAAAAGTGCATGTATAGGTCCAAAAACTTGATTTGTTCATGATTTATTGTGTTTTTTCCGTAAAATTTTCTTTTTATATACCTAAAAATTGCTCTATAGATGTATGACCTTGAGAGAAAATGTTCTCGGGGGCTTCGTACTCAAACCCCTTTCCTCACAATAAATAATAAAAAATAAAAGTAGCACTATTATTGGCTGCTCGAAATGCATGACCCTGCATACAGCTAGCACTTTTTTAAGAATGATGAGGCGATGAAACGAAATAGTTTCAGTCCGAAATTATTTCAGATCCATGTTCCATATGGAAATTTAATTGGTTTAAGTTATATTATATTATGTGGGGGCAGAAGTACTGTTTTCGACATTTCAGAGTCTGTGCAATGCAAACTAATTAATTAATTATGTGCGATCACATAAAATGAGAACTTTGTTCGCACGGTGACAACATAGTATAAAGATCAGCCCGTTCACTTCTTCACGGTGACAAGCACCCTAGAAGGCCGTGAATAATATTAAATGAGAAAATTGTCACTGCGACAAGAAAGTTGTGATGTGATCGCACCTATGGATCGCACCCAGGGCTGCGATCGTGTAAAATGGCAACTTCCTTGTCACGGTGACAAGTCTCTAGAAGACCGTGAATAACATTGAGATGAGAAGCTTGTCGATTCGACAAGGGAGTTGTCATTTTACACGATCGCAGCCCTGTACTATGTCTTTCAAGTTTTTCTCTCTAGAAACAGTTATATCTCATTTTTTATCAATTTTAGTTTTACTAGAAACAAACATGTCATCTGTTTCAATAGATTTATAAATCTCATAATTTAAACAGATGTGTCTAATAAATATTTTATTTTTTATATTATTTTTATTTTATTTACCATTATGCATTAATTATGTTCTGATGGATTATCTCGTACATTTCCATAATCTTTGAAATTAAATCTCCAAGTTGATAAAATATTTGATTGGCATCTGAACAGTACTGATAGACTCTTAATCCGCTTATGCAAATTCACTCGTCAATTCTTCACTGCAACGAAAGCAATGTCAGTCCGCTTTGTTCGGATGTCGGAGAGAAAGCTTTTAAAGGACTGACGATCCCAGAGACCGCATAGATTACGTTAGTGTGTGTGCAAAATTTCAGATCGATTGCTTGAGCGGCTTAACCTGGGCAGTGCAGGCAAAAAAAAAAAAAAAAAAACACAGAGAAAGTGCCATAAGAGTACCGTGGTGACGCTCGCTATACGCTCAGCTCGCTCAATGAGAGTGTGCGCTCCGTACGACTTGGTTGGCTCCACTAGATAAAATCAAATCATTCCACTCACTCACTACACACGAGTAATTGAAGAACTAAAGAATTATTTAAACTAGGAAAACGCTCGGTGTTACGCGTTGATAAGCGAGCACCGGTATGTGCAGCACATGATCTAACCCCATGACCTAACCGAAATTTCGTGAATAATCCACAAATAATCATTTGCAGGAGCACAGAAGAGTTCAAATTTTCTTCAGAGACTGGCAAGATTGCCACAAAACCTTACATTCAATATAAATCCAAGATAAACAAAGACTTTCCAGTCACTCCCAGGATCACAGAAAAGATCAATCGTTCTTCAGAAAAGGACTAAAACTTCCAAGAAAGAATCTCCAAACAGAAAGAATAATAACTTACAGAATATCAAAATAGTTTGACAACTCCTGTCATTAATAAACACAGAGAAGAAGATAATATACCAGGAAACAACTTAGTAAAATACAAATATTTGAACAGGTCAAGCGAGAGCAGTCTCGCTTGACAAAGCCGGTCGAACGCATCGGCGAAATATTGCGGACTCTTTTTATTTTTATTTCTTGACAATACCAGTGTTTCTGTTCAAATATTTGTATTTTACTAACTCCTGTCATATTGACATGACCATGATCAACCATGAGCATGGTTAGAAGGAGTTCAGCAAGTAATTGAAGACGGTAGCATCTTTGGGAATGACCAGAACAAAAATGAAATCCTTAAACCGCAATAAGATAAGAAGTGAAGAAAGATTCTTTCGAAAATGAACAGTACGGGATAGGTATGAGATGGGAGAGGTAAATCAAGAATGGTTAACAGATACCGTAAGTGACATCACGCTTACATCCTCTCCAACACCATGTGACATCACAATTACACCCTATCCAGCACCATGTGACATCACTTACACCCTCTCCAGCACCATGTGACATCACAATTACACCCTCTCCAGCACCATGTGACATCACTTACACCCTCTCCAGCACCATGTGACATCACAATTACACCCTATTCAGCACCATGTGACATCACTTTCACCCTCTCCAGCACCATCTGACATCACTTACACTCTCCCCAACACCATGTGACATCACTTTACACCCTCCCCAGCACCATGTGACATCACACTTACACCTTCTCCAGCACCATGTACTTACACCCTCTCCAGCACCATGTGACATCACTTACACCCTCTCCGGCACCATGTGACATCACTTACACCCTCTACACCACCATGTGACATCACTTACACCCTCCCCAGCACCATGTGACATCACTTACACCCTCTACACCACCATGTGACATCACTTACACCCTCTCCAGCACCATGTGACATCACTTACACCCAGTTGAAGGAGGTGTCACAGAAAATATCAATCTTTCTCCAGAAAATTGTTAGATTACTAATTATGCTTATATTTACTAAAAACTTCCAAGAAAGCATCTCCAAACAGAAAAAAATATCACTGACAGATTATCAAAATAGTTTGACAACTCCTGTCAAATTTGTCAAATTGAGCATGGCATGACCATGCTCAACATGAGCGTGGTTAGAAGGAGTTCGGCAAGCAATCGAAGACGGTAACATCATTGGGGGGGTGGGGGGGGGGGGGGACTAGAACAAAAATGAAATCCTTGAACCGCAATTAGAGGAGAAGTGGGAAAGATTCTTTCGAAAATGAACAGTACGGTATTGGTATGAGTTGGGAGAGGTAAATCATTTTACTGAAATGCTGAAAGGCTGAAAATCATTTTGACCATAACCAGAATCGTAATATTAGTTTTGTGAAAAAATTGGCCTAATGGACCAATGGTGATGGGAGGAGTAAATGTAGCATAATAGTTCTCTTTACTCACACTAGAGCAGCACTGCCCATATAGTGGGAGAGGGAGCCAATCAAACGTGTGGGGGAAAGACAGTTAAATTTCCAAATGGATCCATTGCTATTTGATTACTATTGATTACTGTGCTGTCACAGCCTTCTTGACGGTCACGGCCCACATCCTTCTGTCATCTGTTTTATTCGTGACGTCACATAGCAAGATAATGACTAGTGGTCCATTCGTTACTTCCAGGAGACGCCAGATGCAAAAATAATAATAATACAAAAAATAGAGATTCGAGCCATAAATTTCAAGTGGGCACGCTCGATACGCTGGCAAAATTTCGCCAAGAAAAAGCGCAGTATCCCTCAGACACTAAAATCTTATAATTTCACTTTTGACGCTTTCCAATTGTACCCGAACCCTCCGCCAAAGTCGAGGCCGGCGCAGTTCCATTGACAGCCCACCAATAAATACTCCACTCTCGGAATTGTATACGGAATGATTTGTTGTTTGGTTTAGTTATTACATCGCCAGCCACCTGTATGGAGTCAGAGAAGCCGACAGCCGACAAGGCAGGTCGGCGTTGTCGTCGACGATGTCGTTATTGTTCGGGGAGGGTGGAGATGACAGACGAGAAGGACAATGCAGTGGAGGCGCCATCATGAGACGTGACAACTTTAGGAGGGCAACGTTGATTCTTTGTAGTTATGCAATTCTTCGTTGTGATAGAGATGTGGAGACCTCGCCATGTAAACCCATCAAACTGCGATTTTCTCTCATTATGAATGTAGTTTTTTAGTTTTTGGCGCTCAAACAATCACAAACAAAAAGTTGCTGAAAATGTCGAATACTCCTTGGCAATTACAGAAATTAGCTATCCTATAAAGTTGCAATCACTGTAGATGGAAAAAATGAGCCTTGAAGTAATGTAATGCACTTTGATGAAATTTAGTGGTCGGCAGGAACAGATCTTTCAGCGTTTGTATGTATTATCTAATTATAATGCTGTCTAATAATGGACTAGTTTTCTGTCCCATCTCACAATTATACCTAATTAGTTCATTCTGATTAAAAAAATAAAAATTGATTAGTAATTATATATTAAATAATAATGAACTGATCAATATCATTGATGGTGTAATTATGATCGACTACTAATTAGCAGATGTCAGCTTACATCAAATTGAATTTCTATTTGAGATTTAATTATTATATTTTATACCTATTGCTTGAAAGTTTGCTTTGGTATACAAAAGATGATCTAATTCGTCTGTTTGTGTTCTTCATCTGGCATCACATGAAACAGGAATTTCGATCGAAACACTTTTCGATCTTAAAAATTTGGCAAATTCACCTAAGCTACCCAGAATCTAATTATATAACTCACTGATAAGTAATATTTTGATCAACTGAAGTCATATATACGAGTAAAAAAATAGTTATACGGAAAGTTTCACTATTTTTGTCTTTCTTGCACATTAATTAAAGAATAGAAGAGCAATTTTAAAAATAAATATTCGTAGAACAATGCCAACTAGAAAGAATGCAATTAGTATTTTTTGTTCTAAATATGAAATAATGTTGCCACAGATTACAACCACGTTCAGTGATTCTTGGTATTCATAAATTTCGATTTTTTCATGAACTAAATTTGAAGCGATTTTACGACCACCATCATACTTTACAACTGCATCTGCATACTTCACAAGTTCACTGTATACTATAGGTAGGTATATTTAAGATTAATTAGTTCCTGCAATTTTTATGTCTTTACGAACGGTTTTATGTTATAGCTGCAAAGTATAAGGTATGTAAATTTTATGCCTAATTGTGCTCATCTTTTTGTATGTCATTAAAATATTGACTATATATTACGCATCAGTCACAAATAATTTATGAATGTGAAAATATTTCACAAATTATCTTTATTTTTTCCTTATCATTTTCTTAAACAAATGTACCTATACGTTCTAATACTTCTTTCATACTGGTAAGTAATACATGGAAAAAGCAACATTAGGAGAACATATAGTATTTGGAAGTTATAATGGAAAATGCAACGCACTTGTGGGAGGATTGTGTGAAATGAGATTAAGATTTAGAGATTAGATTATTAGGGTTTAACGGTGCGTCAACGACGAGGTTATATTGCGCACATTAATTTTAACTTTTAACTTTGTTGATCTAAGTGGAGGACATCGGGAGGGGTCGACCTAACGGGCCCGATCCGGGGGAGTCTGAAACTGGTGGGAAAGCCAGATCAGAATGGGGACTTCCGGGAAGGGGGGGGGGGAAGCTTCGGGCCGGTGGGACCCGATTTCAGGGGGATCACCATCTCGAGGGGGGAGGCCGGCCCGAGGGGCCCGCGAATTTGGGGAGGGGAGGGGACTAGGTCGACCCTGGACTGCACTTGGTTGGGGCCAACTCGTTATGTGAGCCGGCCCCTTAAATGATCTCCAACTGAAAGTATTTTATGATATTTCATTGTGGTTTGTTGACTCCAGAAGGAGTGAGAAGGAATCTCTATATTACGTCACTCAAAGTTGTTCCTGTGGGGGATTCAGATAGTGCAGTGTCTTATTTATATGGTACACATTATTTTCGATATTTTTTTTATTTTGCGAATTCGATATAAGGTAAAGTCATGATAATTGATTGTGTTTGGACAAGGAAAAAATATAGTTAGAAAATGTTGATTTTTATATATTTAGAATTAAGAAACATAAAAGGTACAAAAGTAGGAAGTATATAAAGAGTTCCACAATAAAAAGTATTTCCTAAAGAAATTGGGGTTTACGGAAAGCTCTCAGTGAAGTCAGGATGATATGACGGGTGTCCGATTTGAAAATACTGCCCGATCAAAAGCTCTCCGCTGACTTTTTGTGTTCAACACTCGATACGGCCGGATATTATTCACACTGCACATACTTTTTATATCCCATTTTATGATTGCATGAGTAGAAAACTAAGTTTATAGTTTGGCATTATCCTCGACAAAGTATGATAATCGCTTCGCTGTTGGTTTCTCGAATGAGATCTGCCACTTCATCTCGGTCGGCATCACGTCATAACGATGACGATCGCGCTCCCGTGTTACAGAGAATAGATTTAATTACAGCCGATGATGTCGGTAAAGATGGTCCACTTTGATGCCGGCCGAGCTACCGAAGCTTTGTTTGTCTCACTATCACGACTCATGATGACTCCATCACTATCAAGCAACCACAGCCGCCTCGATGCCAGGGTATAGGAATTAGCCTATTGTTCGAGGTGGGATATTGTGTGTTGCAGACAATTGTTAGGTGTGATATGCTCTCAACTTCTTGATTGGTCATTCAAGAGCAGACGTGGAAAACCCAAGTGTCAGAATTAGGCGCCGTGATCTTGAAACATGGCACCTCCACCACTTTAGAATAATCCATGTTTTACTCTGGAGGACATGGGGAAGGGTCTACCTAACGGGCCAGATCCGGGGGAGTCTGAAACTGGTGGGAAAGCCCGCACAGAATGTGTCAGACCCGTTGGGAGGGGGGGGGGGGAGACTTCGGGCCTGAGGGACCCGATTTCAGGGGGATCACCATCTCGAGGGGGGAGGCCGGCCCGAGGGGCCCCCGAATTTGGGGATGGCATGGGACTAGGTCGACCCTGGACTGCACTTAGTTGGGACCAACACTCGTTATGTCCTCACTACCGCGTCAAGGTAGCAGTCCATTGGTGGGGAAAAATTAGAGAAATTAATGACACATCTTTTCCATGATCTTTATTCTTTTCTAAAGATCGCTGAAGCTCATCCTAACAAATGCTGCATATTAGTCAATTAATAAATTCCTAGATGACAAAGATCTACAGCAGAAAAAGCAGGAAAATTTTAATGCAATGCAATTATTCTCGTTAGTAAGTAAGATATTTCGGTATCTATGTAATTGTATTTTTAAATACAGTTTGTTTTTCCTATGTCTGAACTCTCAACAGAATGCGCTGTCTTCGGTTTTTCTGCTAGGCCGAGCCGAGAAAGACTGCATTGCAACTTGCAAGGTGAGCGCGCAATGAAGTCCAGAACAACTGACGGTGACTCCGTCTGGTGAGAGTTCAAACATAGGAAAAACGAACTGTACGCACTAGGAAAACGATCAGTGAAACGCGTTGATGAGCGAGCATCGTTACGTGCAAATTCTCCAACAGAAATTCCTTGCCGATTTGAAATATGATCCACTCATGACTCAATCAACATAAAAACGCGTTCAATACATTTATTTTCGGGCTTTACAGAGATGCCGATGCGTGTACATCTAAAGATGGAAGTCGTGTAATTTTTCACGATTTTCATGGCCCTCTAGCTCGCAAATGGCATTACCTATTGTTGACTTATACTTGGAATATATGGTTGGGTGGGCCATAGTTCCAAATTAAAATAATTCGCAACAATGTGAAATTTTCCAATTTTAAGATCCAGTAGGCCGAAAAAGCCATGCTCCTCAGTTTATTATAGGCAGTAACGGTATGTTGAGTGAGTGTGAGTGCATACAGTACGACTTGGCTGGGTGAAGCGACCGCTCCACTAGATGTAGGGTGGAACCGTCCCGGCATTTGCCCTCGACTGCCGGAACCTAGACAAATGTCAGTCAGGAAGGACGAACTTCATTCTATTCTTGAGTAGGAATGCACAAATACAAGAAAATGCTGTCATAAGGAGTATATTTCCTTGGCAACCATCATACTTCCCAACACATGTAAAGGCCCACGGTCTGCAAGACACGAAGGCAGAAAGTTCAACATTTGTGTCCGTTTGTGGTTATTCATATCATGGACTTTTTCCATATCAATGACCTGATACTTCATATTATCTAGACGCAGTATTGAGAACTTAATCACCAGTATTGTGTTTCCATGAGTGTGCCAGTAGAGATGTCAGTTAAAAGAATGCAACTCACCTAGGTGTCCATCAAGATCTCAGCACCCAGCAGTCCAACACAGGGGCAGATCCACAGCGATCATTGAACCCTATAGGCCTACATGAGCAGCGAGCTCCGATCATTTACTGGAAATGAAGAAAAGAAAGTCAGTTCGTTTTAAAGCCCCAACAAATCAACATATCCCTTGGTCCAAATGTTTTGTAGTGTTGACTTATTATATGCTACAAACCCCTCTAACAAATGAGAAGATACCATAGGTACTCCAAAATATTGTTCGAATAAAAATCAATAAAGAATCAATTGAGTCTTCGACCCAAAAAAAGTAAGAACAAACCCTGTCGGAAGTCTGATGCGGTAGGTAATAGAATATGGTATGCTATAGAGAGGAATAGCCTCTCTATGCTATGCTATCGGGTCATTACTTCAACAAGCCTTACCTCGACCATGGGGCAGTCCCCGATTAAGCTACATACCAACGGCGAAGATTAATTTGCCTATTTTCGGCAAAACTATGGCTAACCCAAAGGCTGGAGCGTCCCTGGGGTTCCAATGTCCTCGTCAAGAACTCAGTTCCAAGGGATCGAACAACCAGAATGGCCTGGTGCGTAGGCCATCGCACCTACCTGGTGCGTAGGCCATCGCACCTACCTGGTGCGTAGGAACTAAATTTTGCAAGAGGGGGAATAATATTGTTAAATAACTTGAGCTGGAGATAAAAGTGTCCACGAAGACAATGGGGGTCTGAAAAAAATTAATTTCAGCCATGAATTTGGTGTATTCCTTCGCGATTTTAACACTTTTTAAGCATATTTTTATCTTGACATATAAATGTATAAGGACATAGGGAGGGGAATTGAATCAGAGATTCAGATATTGATTCCTACGCGCCTGGATGGCACACCCTGGAGTGATCACCCTTACGATACATCAGCACGATCAAGACGCGGCATGCGCTTGCACGGTTTTGTCAAGTACAACTTGAGGTAGTAACGTCCGCTCCGATCATTTACTGGACATCAAGAAAACCATATTAATTACCCATCCCCTAACAAAATATGAAGAAAATGAAACCAGAATATCTAAAGTCCCAATTAACCCCCCAAAAGTATTTAACGCAATTGCCCCACCCCTGTAACCAAAAAAAGAAAAGCTATTACCTACTCTAAAACATTGACAGAATAAAAGTAATTAAAAAAATCTATTGAGTTCTGACACAGAGAAGTAACAAGACAATGTCCTCGGCCAGTTAGGTACAACAGGATGCTCGAGGCCCCTGCGTCGAACCCAGGTCTGCTGATCAGCTTGACAGAACCCTGCGACAATACAAACAGTAGTTAGAGAGAAGACTAGAGGTTAGTCATGTAACACAGACACAATACTGGCAGCAAACTACAATACTGGTAACAATTCTCAATACTGATTAATGTCGTCCATGACCATACAAGTACACTCCATTTTACCTTTTTCGTGTGGGGTTTATTTTAAAATAGGTAGGTATAGATATTACTATTTCTTACCTTGCTTTCCATAAGCTTCTCAAAAGTAGTGATGCCACAAGAATGGCTAAGTATGTTCGTCAAGCTTGCTCTGAACTGCTCTAAGTTGCTCCAACTTGCACCAGCCTTCCTGTAGGCCGACGAACACAATTACCTGTTCCAAGCAGGTTCGAAAGTCCGACGAACAGACCTATCATTTCTTTTTTATATGTAAATTTAAATTTTCCATAAAAGCATCAGCCAAATTTCGATCGTCAAACCCATAGCAATGGAGCTGAAGTTTGGCAGATAGTTCAGAGAAGTATAAGGATCGGTCAGAAGCGCTTGAAATGGAAAATATTCGAGCAGTCTTCATGCAGTGTCTATAGACTAGAATATATCCCAGAAAAAACACTACGTGTAAAAAAGGCAGCCAAGTCTCCTTTAAAAAACTCAACACCGAAAAGGAGTGATACCAAAAAAGGTGCCAAGTCAATGACATTTCCAAATATTTAATCGTATTTTTGAAATAAAAGTATAAACACCGAGAAATACTTAACAAACTTAAAAAACGATGGACTTAGCGCATCGTTATTTTCGTTTTACACGGAGTGTTTTTTTTTCTAGCATCCCGAATACTCGATGAAGTAAATATATGAGGAGACTTCCCTATTCAGCACTGAGTAGCAGTGATGTCACAAAAATGGTTAATTGTGGTCTCATATGATTAAAAAATGAAATAATTTGTGTCTTTTGAACAAAATAAAAGTAAATTAAATTCATCCTCTCCTGCTTCCTGAGTAAATCTTTAACGCAATCTAGGAAACGTCCAACGAGAAGGGTTTAACTAAAAGATGAAGAAGATAGGAGACATGACCCGATTGGTGTAGCAACATTAATATGAATCACACACAAATTATCATGCGAATTTAATTGTTTCGCTGTCTGGTACGCTGTCTCGACGGATCACTTGTCCTGCAAGGAATTAGTGCTTCATATCCTACGAAGTTGCCTAAAGAAATGTGCGTGCGAGAGGGAGAACTAAACAATGTCTGATTGTTGTGCTAAACCGGTGAATACGGTGAACAAGTCAAGAAGCAAATACTTGTATAAAAACCCCAAATAAAATACAATCAGGCTGATATAATGTTCATTCTATACTGAGCTCAAACAGCCAAGGCTAGAGCACATTAATGGCTACTAGCTAGGTTAATAGTAAATGATGAGGTACTTGTATTGCTGTTGTTTGCTGCTCGTGGGTCTGGATCATGTTAATGCAACTACCTGACAATGCCCTACGCTTGGTTCTGATGGAACTGTATCGGACATTGCCAGTGGAAGATCTCGCAGCTCCTCTCATCTTCAGTCTTGTCCCAGGATATTCTTGTATTCAAATCACACTGACGCCAATATAAACCAATGTAAGTATTTCAGTAGCTATACCTATTAATTTTGTATGGATCAACTCAATGTGTTTTCATCGTAACATTTCAGAACCAGATATTTAATATTGGAATCCATTTCTTGTTAAATAACTGTTAGTGTAATGTTTCATTTGATGAATAATTACTTTGTTGATCATTCCAAATTAAATATAATATGCTGAAAGTAAATTTATGATCTGGAGGGAAAAATAAACTGAAACGAACTATTAATGTTCTCAAATTATATTCAGGTTGTCTTGGATATTTGATTCTCTTTATTGGGAAAATCAATATTTTTGCTTTTTTGTTGCATTTTGTTGGCAAACAAAGCAAGTTCAGTACATTATTACTACTAGGTATTGTAAGAAAGGTATGAGACTGTCTGCATGACATCAAGGAGGCGGGGAGAATAATGGAAGTTGATTAATATTATGAAAGGTTTGTTCTTTTCTGACGGAAATAAAGTAGGTACCTACTTTTTAATTGATCTTGTTGACTTGTTATCTCCCAACAAGTGGGGTCTCGTCCGAACATTAATAGTTACAACACTGAGGTAATAAACCAACTAGACATGTCTAGTTATCCATTTGATGAAGATAACTTGCCACTGGATGTAGTCCGCGATTTGGGCCGATTTCAAGCCGACGATTTTGATGGTCAATACCTCATCCGCCGGTTAATGTCCCCTATGTCCCTGCTCCTAGGGCACCAACCCTACCGCCCCCCGTGCCCGCAGTTCCGGAAGTTCCGCCACACACTCCCATTCCAGAAGTTCCGCCATACACTCCGTCCACCTTGGATACCTCTCCTGCTCAGTTGTTCGAAGTTCTCTGCCGGGTTCACCATTTAGCTTTAAAGCTTGAAATTCCGACTTTCATTGGATATTCAGACTCTAAAATGCCGGAAGTGTTTCTTCGGGATTGCTGCAAATATGCAAAAGTTCTTATCAGCGGGATGAGGCATAGCTTATCAAGGACATGATTCCACAAGTGTTATACTCGGCGACGCTGAACGCTGGTGGTTGTCACGAGGAGGATACACACTATGGAAGTCATTTTCCAAGGATTTCATCCATGCTTTTGGGCAGCCCGATCGCATACTGCGGTTGCGACGTGAATAGGATGCACGGACCCAGCATCCAGAGGAAGATTTCGGTTCATTTGTCAGGGTAATTGCAGAGTATTACGAAAGATTGGGATCGTCGTATGCAGAAGAGGAACTGATCGAAATATGTCTGGCTCAAGCCTCGCCGATGACTCGTCAGTGACGAGTCATGGACGTCATTTCTAATCAATTCAAGAGCTGGGGTGCGATCACATAAAATGATAACTTCCTTGTCACGGTGACAAGTCCCTAGAAGGCCGTGAATAGCATTGAGTGAGAAGCTTGTCACCGTGACAAGAAAGTTATCATTTTATGTAATCCCACCCCTGGAGACATAAGTATTGAAGTCAGGCGCCTTGCATAGCGCAACGCACCCTATGTTCCACGCCCTCTCCCTCAAGATGCCATGGAACGTGACCTAGCTTTCTATCCTCAAATGACTACACGGCATACTCTCATGATCATGACACCGAAGACTAATGTACTGATCCACCTATTCCGTCCACTGAGATTGTGACTCGAAAGCTTGTGTCGACGTCCGACGGACGATTGATTGATTGATTGATTATTGTGGTTTAACGGCGCGTCAACGACGAGGTTATATTACGCACATTAATATTTGCATTTTTGCATTTAACTTTGTTGATATAAGTGGAGGACATGGGGAGGGGTCGACCTAACTGGCCCGATCCGGGGGAGTCCAGCACTGGTGGGAAGGCCAGGCCGGAATGGGGACGGACCGGGGGGGAGGGGGAGACTTCGGGCCGGTGGGACTTGATTTCAGGGGGATCACCATCTCGAGGGGGGAGGCCGGCCCGAGGGGACCGCAAATTCAAGGGAGGGCATGGGACTAGGTCGACCCTGGACTGCACTTGGTTGGGACCAACTCGCTATGCGAGCCGGTCCCTTAAGCCCCACCACCGCGTCAAGGTGGCAGTCCATTGGTGAGGCCGACGGACGATGTATGCAACCGATGTGTACCTTTAGGGCAGGGTTAAAACAAAAAATCGTTCTACGGGTCAAATTGTGGTGCTCAAATCCCTGGAATCAAGTAGGTACTTGGACGAAAAAAGTGCATGTATAGGTCCAAAAACTTGATTTGTTCATGATTTATTGTGTTTTTTCCGTAAAATTTTCTTTTTATATACCTAAAAATTGCTCTATAGATGTATGACCTTGAGAGAAAATGTTCTCGGGGGCTTCGTACTCAAACCCCTTTCCTCACAATAAATAATAAAAAATAAAAGTAGCACTATTATTGGCTGCTCGAAATGCATGACCCTGCATACAGCTAGCACTTTTTTAAGAATGATGAGGCGATGAAACGAAATAGTTTCAGTCCGAAATTATTTCAGATCCATGTTCCATATGGAAATTTAATTGGTTTAAGTTATATTATATTATGTGGGGGCAGAAGTACTGTTTTCGACATTTCAGAGTCTGTGCAATGCAAACTAATTAATTAATTATGTGCGATCACATAAAATGAGAACTTTGTTCGCACGGTGACAACATAGTATAAAGATCAGCCCGTTCACTTCTTCACGGTGACAAGCACCCTAGAAGGCCGTGAATAATATTAAATGAGAAAATTGTCACTGCGACAAGAAAGTTGTGATGTGATCGCACCTATGGATCGCACCCAGGGCTGCGATCGTGTAAAATGGCAACTTCCTTGTCACGGTGACAAGTCTCTAGAAGACCGTGAATAACATTGAGATGAGAAGCTTGTCGATTCGACAAGGGAGTTGTCATTTTACACGATCGCAGCCCTGTACTATGTCTTTCAAGTTTTTCTCTCTAGAAACAGTTATATCTCATTTTTTTGTCAATTTTAGTTTTACTAGAAACAAACATGTCATCTGTTTCAATAGATTTATAAATCTCATAATTTAAACAGATGTGTCTAATAAATATTTTATTTTTTATATTATTTTTATTTTATTTACCATTATGCATTAATTATGTTCTGATGGATTATCTCGTACATTTCCATAATCTTTGAAATTAAATCTCCAAGTTGATAAAATATTTGATTGGCATCTGAACAGTACTGATAGACTCTTAATCCGCTTATGCAAATTCACTCGTCAATTCTTCACTGCAACGAAAGCAATGTCAGTCCGCTTTGTTCGGATGTCGGAGAGAAAGCTTTTAAAGGACTGACGATCCCAGAGACCGCATAGATTACGTTAGTGTGTGTGCAAAATTTCAGATCGATTGCTTGAGCGGCTTAACCTGGGCAGTGCAGGCAAAAAAAAAAAAAAAAAAAAACACAGAGAAAGTGCCATAAGAGTACCGTGGTGACGCTCGCTATACGCTCAGCTCGCTCAATGAGAGTGTGCGCTCCGTACGACTTGGTTGGCTCCACTAGATAAAATCAAATCATTCCACTCACTCACTACACACGAGTAATTGAAGAACTAAAGAATTATTTAAACTAGGAAAACGCTCGGTGTTACGCGTTGATAAGCGAGCACCGGTATGTGCAGCACATGATCTAACCCCATGACCTAACCGAAATTTCGTGAATAATCCACAAATAATCATTTGCAGGAGCACAGAAGAGTTCAAATTTTCTTCAGAGACTGGCAAGATTGCCACAAAACCTAACATTCAATATAAATCCAAGATAAACAAAGACTTTCCAGTCACTCCCAGGATCACAGAAAAGATCAATCGTTCTTCAGAAAAGGACTAAAACTTCCAAGAAAGAATCTCCAAACAGAAAGAATAATAACTTACAGAATATCAAAATAGTTTGACAACTCCTGTCATTAATAAACACAAAGAAAAAGATAATATACCAGGAAACAACTTAGTAAAATACAAATATTTGAACAGGTCAAGCGAGAGCAGTCTCGCTTGACAAAGCCGGTCGAACGCATCGGCGAAATATTGCGGACTCTTTTTATTTTTATTTCTTGACAATACCAGTGTTTCTGTTCAAATATTTGTATTTTACTAACTCCTGTCATATTGACATGACCATGATCAACCATGAGCATGGTTAGAAGGAGTTCAGCAAGTAATTGAAGACGGTAGCATCTTTGGGAATGACCAGAACAAAAATGAAATCCTTAAACCGCAATAAGATAAGAAGTGAAGAAAGATTCTTTCGAAAATGAACAGTACGGGATAGGTATGAGATGGGAGAGGTAAATCAAGAATGGTTAACAGATACCGTAAGTGACATCACGCTTACATCCTCTCCAACACCATGTGACATCACAATTACACCCTATCCAGCACCATGTGACATCACTTACACCCTCTCCAGCACCATGTGGCATCACAATTACACCCTCTCCAGCACCATGTGACATCACTTACACCGTCTCCAGCACCATGTGACATCACAATTACACCCTATTCAGCACCATGTGACATCACTTACACCCTCTCCAGCATCATGTGACATCACTTACACTCTCCCCAGCACCATGTGACATCACTTTACACCCTCCCCAGCACCATGTGACATCACACTTACACCTTCTCCAGCACCATGTACTTACACCCTCTCCAGCACCATGTGACATCACTTACACCCTCTCCGGCACCATGTGACATCACTTACACCCTCTACACCACCATGTGACATCACTTACACCCTCCCCAGCACCATGTGACATCACTTACACCCTCTACACCACCATGTGACATCACTTACACCCTCCCCAGCACCATGTGACATCACTTACACCCTCTACACCACCATGTGACATCACTTACACCCTCTCCAGCACCATGTGACATCACTTACACCCAGTTGAAGGAGGTGTCACAGAAAATATCAATCTTTCTCTAGAAAATTGTTAGATTACTAATTAAGCTTATATTTACTAAAAACTTCCAAGAAAGCATCTCCAAACAGAAAAAAATATCACTGACAGATTATCAAAATAGTTTGACAACTCCTGTCAAATTTGTCAAATTGAGCATGGCATGACCATGCTCAACATGAGCGTGGTTAGAAGGAGTTCGGCAAGCAATCGAAGACGGTAACATCATTGGGGGGGGGATTAGAACAAAAATGAAATCCTTGAACTGCAATTAGAGGAGAAGTGGGAAAGATTCTTTCGAAAATGAACAGTACGGTATTGGTATGAGTTGGGAGAGGTAAATCATTTTACTGAAATGCTGAAAGGCTGAAAATCATTTTGACCATAACCAGAATCGTAATATTAGTTTTGTGAAAAAATTGGCCTAATGGACCAATGGTGATGGGAGGAGTAAATGTAGCATAATAGTTCTCTTTACTCACACTAGAGCAGCACTGCCCATATAGTGGGAGAGGGAGCCAATCAAACGTGTGGGGGAAAGACAGTTGAATTTCCAAATGGATCCATTGCTATTTGATTACTATTGATTACTGTGCTGTCACAGCCTTCTTGACGGTCACGGCCCACATCCTTCTGTCATCTGTTTTATTCGTGACGTCACATAGCAAGATAATGACTAGTGGTCCATTCGTTACTTCCAGGAGACGCCAGATGCAAAAATAATAATAATACAAAAAATAGAGATTCGAGCCATAAATTTCAAGTGGGCACGCTCGATACGCTGGCAAAATTTCGCCAAGAAAAAGCGCAGTATCCCTCAGACACTAAAATCTTATAATTTCACTTTTGACGCTTTCCAATTGTACCCGAACCCTCCGCCAAAGTCGAGGCCGGCGCAGTTCCATTGACAGCCCACCAATAAATACTCCACTCTCGGAATTGTATACGGAATGATTTGTTGTTTGGTTTAGTTATTACATCGCCAGCCACCTGTATGGAGTCAGAGAAGCCGACAGCCGACAAGGCAGGTCGGCGTTGTCGTCGACGATGTCGTTATTGTTCGGGGAGGGTGGAGATGACAGACGAGAAGGACAATGCAGTGGAGGCGCCATCATGAGACGTGACAACTTTAGGAGGGCAACGTTGATTCTTTGTAGTTATGCAATTCTTCGTTGTGATAGAGATGTGGAGACCTCGCCATGTAAACCCATCAAACTGCGATTTTCTCTCATTATGAATGTAGTTTTTTAGTTTTTGGCGCTCAAACAATCACAAACAAAAAGTTGCTGAAAATGTCGAATACTCCTTGGCAATTACAGAAATTAGCTATCCTATAAAGTTGCAATCACTGTAGATGGAAAAAATGAGCCTTGAAGTAATGTAATGCACTTTGATGAAATTTAGTGGTCGGCAGGAACAGATCTTTCAGCGTTTGTATGTATTATCTAATTATAATGCTGTCTAATAATGGACTAGTTTTCTGTCCCATCTCACAATTATACCTAATTAGTTCATTCTGATTAAAAAAATAAAAATTGATTAGTAATTATATATTAAATAATAATGAACTGATCAATATCATTGATGGTGTAATTATGATCGACTACTAATTAGCAGATGTCAGCTTACATCAAATTGAATTTATATTTGAGATTTAATTATTATATTTTATACCTATTGCTTGAAAGTTTGCTTTGGTATACAAAAGATGATCTAATTCGTCTGTTTGTGTTCTTCATCTGGCATCACATGAAACAGGAATTTCGATCGAAACACTTTTCGATCTTAAAAATTTGGCAAATTCACCTAAGCTACCCAGAATCTAATTATATAACTCACTGATAAGTAATATTTTGATCAACTGAAGTCATATATACGAGTAAAAAAATAGTTATACGGAAAGTTTCACTATTTTTGTCTTTCTTGCACATTAATTAAAGAATAGAAGAGCAATTTTAAAAATAAATATTCGTAGAACAATGCCAACTAGAAAGAATGCAATTAGTATTTTTTGTTCTAAATATGAAATAATGTTGCCACAGATTACAACCACGTTCAGTGATTCTTGGTATTCATAAATTTCGTTTTTTTTCATGAACTAAATTTGAAGCGATTTTACGACCACCATCATACTTTACAACTGCATCTGCATACTTCACAAGTTCACTGTATACTATAGGTAGGTATATTTAAGATTAATTAGTTCCTGCAATTTTTATGTCTTTACGAACGGTTTTATGTTATAGCTGCAAAGTATAAGGTATGTAAATTTTATGCCTAATTGTGCTCATCTTTTTGTATGTCATTAAAATATTGACTATATATTACGCATCAGTCACAAATAATTTATGAATGTGAAAATATTTCACAAATTATCTTTATTTTTTCCTTATCATTTTCTTAAACAAATGTACCTATACGTTCTAATACTTCTTTCATACTGGTAAGTAATACATGGAAAAAGCAACATTAGGAGAACATATAGTATTTGGAAGTTATAATGGAAAATGCAACGCACTTGTGGGAGGATTGTGTGAAATGAGATTAAGATTTAGAGATTAGATTATTAGGGTTTAACGGTGCGTCAACGACGAGGTTATATTGCGCACATTAATTTTAACTTTTAACTTTGTTGATCTAAGTGGAGGACATCGGGAGGGGTCGACCTAACGGGCCCGATCCGGGGGAGTCTGAAACTGGTGGGAAAGCCAGATCAGAATGGGGACTTCCGGGAAGGGGGTTGGGGGGAAGCTTCGGGCCGGTGGGACCCGATTTCAGGGGGATCACCATCTCGAGGGGGGAGGCCGGCCCGAGGGGCCCGCGAATTTGGGGAGGGGAGGGGACTAGGTCGACCCTGGACTGCACTTGGTTGGGGCCAACTCGTTATGTGAGCCGGCCCCTTAAATGATCTCCAACTGAAAGTATTTTATGATATTTCATTGTGGTTTGTTGACTCCAGAAGGAGTGAGAAGGAATCTCTATATTACGTCACTCAAAGTTGTTCCTGTGGGGGATTCAGATAGTGCAGTGTCTTATTTATATGGTACACATTATTTTCGATATTTTTTTTTATTTTGCGAATTCGATATAAGGTAAAGTCATGATAATTGATTGTGTTTGGACAAGGAAAAAATATAGTTAGAAAATGTTGATTTTTATATATTTAGAATTAAGAAACATAAAAGGTACAAAAGTAGGAAGTATATAAAGAGTTCCACAATAAAAAGTATTTCCTAAAGAAATTGGGGTTTACGGAAAGCTCTCAGTGAAGTCAGGATGATATGACGGGTGTCCGATTTGAAAATACTGCCCGATCAAAAGCTCTCCGCTGACCTTTTGTGTTCAACACTCGATACGGCCGGATATTATTCACACTGCACATACTTTTTTCATCCCATTTTATGATTGCATGAGTAGAAAACTAAGTTTATAGTTTTGGCATTATCCTCGACAAAGTATGATAATCGCTTCGCTGTTGGTTTCTCGAATGAGATCTGCCACTTCATCTCGATCGGCATCACGTCATAACGATCACGATCGCGCTCCCGTGTTACAGAGAATAGATTTAATTACAGCCGATGATGTCGGTAAAGATGGTCCACTTTGATGTCGGCCGAGCTACCGAAGCTTTGTTTGTCTCACTATCACGACTCATGATGACTCCATCACTATCAAGCAACCACAGCCGCCTCGATGCCAGGGTATAGGAATTAGCCTATTGTTCGAGGTGGGATATTGTGTGTTGCAGACA